>CM056053.1:57431540-57741192 GCA_029574335.1 Rana kukunoris
GGGTGACCACACATCACTGCACCCGTGCGTTATGGCCTACCTGGCCAGGGCGTGGGTGCTACGCGGAGTTCCTGGTTCCGGAGCAAAGCTGGTCTGGAACACTCTGAGCACAATGGAGACCGACCATCGGAGATCCCAAGCGAGTTGAGCTGTTCGGTGGGGAGCTCAGTTGAGGGATACCAATGAGAGGCTGGTATCCCAACAGCACTGGAGCGAACCATCGGGGATGGAGGTACTGGACACTGAGGGATTGATTCCTCTCTCAGTCAGTACTCTGACAACATTAAAGGAAGACTCAGGAAAACCTTTACCCAGGAGAAATACCTCCGTATTACACTCAGGGAAGGCCGGTGGCAGAGGCGCTTTCCTGACAGTCGTTTAGAAGAGCCTGTGGCAGAGGCATCCTTCTCAAGTTCCAATTGATACCCTGGCTGCCAGGTCTGCGAGAGGGACCTGTCCGGGTACGCTATACCCACTCAAGTTGGAGTGGCGCAGAAAGACTGATTATTGTCGGAAGCAGGACTGCTTCAATATCCAAGACCTGAGTCAGCTATATCTCCTCAAACCTTTGTCTATCCTTCCCATCACCTGATAACCGGGGTAATAAAAGAGCACTGATAAAGAGACTTCCTATTTTGCGGACATTCCTTCATTGCCACTGTATTCACCATTCACCCTAGATAGACACTTCACCAGTAGTGATGAGCGGAATACGCCATATTCGATTTCGCGATATTTCGCGAATATTTCGAAGAATATTCGCGAATATTCGTTAATATCGAATATTCGTGATATTTTATAAAAAAAAATAAAAAAAAAATTGCGAATTTTCGCCAATGCGAATTTTCGCTAATGCGAATTTTCGCTAATGTGAAATTTCGCGATTTTTTTTTTTTTTTTTATAAAATATCACGAATATTCGATATTTATGAATATTCGGTATATTTTATATAAAAAAAAAAGCGAAATTTCACATATGCGGTTGCGAATATTCGTTAATATCGAATATTCGTGATATTTGATAAAAAAAAAAATTGCGAATTTTCGCTATTGCGAATTTTATTGCGAATTTTTTTGCGAAATTTGAAAAATAGCGAATATTCGAAATAGCGAATATTCGCCGCGATATTCGAGATATTCGCGAATACTCGAATATGCAATATTCGTAGCGAATATTCGCAATGCGAATATTCGTGAGCAACACTATTCACCAGAGCCATGAGGTAACGTGCCACCCCAAATCTAACCAACGGCTCCTGCGGGGGTATCGCTTCATTTGTTTTTTTACCAAAAATATGTAAAATACGTATCGGCCTAAACTGAGGAAAAGTGAAAAAGGGGAGAGTATAGTCTCAGTTATTCAATTTCGGACAATAAATTTAAAATGTACCAGCATCCCGGAATATTTGGAAACAGGGGGGAATATATGTATTTTATGTAGATCCTCCTGAAGAAGCGGTATCAACCGCGAAACCGGTCGAGGTCGCAGATTGGCTCCACGCATCTGACCAATACGGTTTTGCTTTGTTTTGTGTTATCTTAACAAACACCTTACTGTGTCCGAACTGTGGGGCCTGTCCCATCTTTTTATTATTGATGTATTGTTCTTTTTGTAATAAACCTATTTTTATATGATATACGTCTCTCTACAAGTACCTTGAAAATCCCACCCAAACCCATACCGATCGATATAGTATAGACCAGTTTAGTGTCAAGCAGCTTTGCTGTCTCTATCTAATTGGTCCCCCGTTTCCTAAACTGAGCAAAAAAAAAGTTTATATATATTTTTGGTTGATATTTATTGTAGCAAAAACTAAAAAATATTGAATTTTTTTCAAAATTGTCGCTCTATTTTTGTTTATAGCGCAAAAAATAAAAACCGCAGAGGTGATAAAATACCACCAAAAGAAAGCTCTATTTGTGGGAAAGAAGGACGCCAATTTGTTTAGGAGCCACGTCGCACGACCGCGCAATTGTTAGTTAAAGCGACGCAGTGCCGAATCGCAAAAACTGTCCGGGTCCTTTACCTGCGTAAAGGTCCGGGTCTTAAAGGGGTTGTAAAGGTACAAGTTTTTTTACCTTCATGCATCCTATGCTGTATCACGGGAGCGCGCTCGCAAAAGCTTTCCTCCATGCGAGCGCCCTCGCATGAAGAAGGAAAGCTTTTGCGAGGAGGAGCCCAGACAGCCGCCGAGGGACCCCAGAAGACAGGTTTCCGGGCCACTCTGTGCAAAACGAACTGCACAGTGGAGGTAAGTATCACATGTTTTTTTTAAAAAATCCCTGACTTTAGTGACCCTTTAAGTGGTTAAAACAAGTTTCAATTTTTTTAACCGATGAATAAATAACCGATGGGGCCCACACATGATCGGTTTGGTCTGATGAAAACAGTCCATCAGACCGTTCTCATCAGACAAACCGATCGTGTGTACGTGGCATTAGAGATTGCTCCTAATCTCAGCTCATTAACTGTATATAAGACACCTGGGAGTCAAATCTCGCTGATTCCAGAGGGGATCAAATACTTATTTCACTCATTAAAATGTGAATCAATTTATATATTTTTTAATGCACTTTGATGGAATTTTTGTGTTGTTATTCTGTCTCTCACTGTTAAAATAAACCTACCATTAAAATTATAGACTCATCGTTTATTTTCCAGTGGGAAAACGTACAAAATCAGCAGGGGATTTTTTTCTTTCACTGTAGCTGCAAAGGGTGTGCCAACTCAATATTGAATGTTACGTACTAAGATCGGGATGCCATTAAAGTGCATGTAAAGGCAGGTGTCCCAATACTTTTGGGAATATAGTGTTATGCTATATGTTGTTTGCACCCGTAGTACAACCCAGAAACAATAGTGCACACATTGCCCTTTTTCTGGTCCTATCTAAATCGCACCTGATGCTAATTAAAAAAAATAAAAAAATAATCCTGCCCAAAATATACTGACCCTGACCTTTGCCCCTTGAGCCAAACGCTGACCCTGGCACTGACCTAGCTCAAACCTTGATCTAGGTATTGTTTTTTATTTTATTTCTTTATACACACTTTTTTTCTCTCTGCAAGGGGAAAGAAACACAGGGGCTTGCTTCACAGTAATTGATTGCTGTGGTAGCCAATTAGAGGCTACCACAAGGATCATGTGACCCAGAGGCGGGAGGTCTGTGGTGTCCCGATTGTTTGTGTGGGTCTCGGGGCTCCCAGTGAAAGCTTGGTCTCTGTGCTGGCAGCATGCAGTGCGGCACGCTCTGAGCACAAAGGGAGATATGCATATATGCGGCCCCACAGAAAAAATATGTGGGACTCTTATGTGCTACTTTGATGTTAAGGGGTTAAATTGTGAACTGGTGGGAGGGACGTCCTTGTCTTTCAGAGCCACTAGGGGGCACATGCACCCGCCGTGTTACTGGGAACCCGATGTGCATGCCCGGTAGGGTGGCCACGTGTCCCGGACTGCCCGGGATAATCCCGCATTTTGCAGGTCTGTCCCAGGCACATTCATTCCAGGACAATACAGTGTCCCGGAATAAAACTGACACAGCCCACCCCCCGGGCCAATCTGATGCCCCCAAAAAGGCTGCCACATCACTGCTTTACTCACTGACAGTACTTGTCCTGGCCGGGAATGCCTGGAGGAGTACAAACCCTGCCCCCTGTTTGTGATTGGGGAAATCATAAATCCCGCCTCTTGTGTCCAATCACTGTGCTGTGATTCCTTACACTACAAGCTGATTTTTGGGAAGGGAGGTGTCCCTGAATGGTAGTTTGAAAATGTGGTCACCCTAGTGCCTGGCGGCCGCGATGGCCCAGTAACTGAGCAGGACCATGGATCTCTGTGTGTAAACACAGAGATCCATGTCCTTTGAGGGAGGGGAGACAATGCTGTGTCCCTTGTACATAGGGACACAGATCGGTCACCTCCCCCAGTCAGTCCCCTTCCCCCACAGTTAGAATCACTAGTAGGCAACAAATTTAACCCCTTCCTCGCCCCTCGTGTTAACCCCTTCCCTGCCAGTCACATTTATACAGTAATCAGTGCATATGTATAGCACTGATCGCTGTATAAATGTGAATGGTCCCAAAAATGTGTCAAAAGTGTCCGATGTGTCCGCCATAATGTCTCAGTCACAATAAAAATCGCAGCTCGCCGCCATTACTAGTAAAAAAAAAAACATAAATATGTCCCCTATTTTGTTTTGTGCAAACCAGTCACTATACGCTTATTATGATTTTTATTTATTTTTTACCAAAAATATGTAGAAGAATACGTATCGGCCTAAACTAAGAAAAAATATATACATATTTTTTTTATTTTTTTTAAATTGGGATATTTATTATAGCAAAAAATATATATTTTTTTTTTCAAAATTGTTGCTCTATTTTTGTTTATAGCGCAAAAAATAAAAACCGCAGAGGTGATCAAATACCACCAAAAGAAAGCTCTATTTGTGAAAAAAAGGACGTTAATTGTGTTTGGGAGCCAAGTCGCACGACCGCGCAATTGTCAGTTAAAACGACGCAGTGCCAAAAGCTGAAATTTTGCCTGGGCAGGAAGGGGGTATATGTGCCCAGTAAGCAAGTGGTTAAAGTGCTGGCTTGTCCAAAAAAAATAAAGGATTAAAGTGATTGTAAAGCTTCCAGTTTTTTTTTAAACTAAAATAACAAACATGTCATATTTACCTGCTCTGTGTAATGGTTTTGCACAGAGCAGCCCCCATCCTCCTCTTGTCTGGTTCCCCACTGGCCTTCCTGGCTCCTCCCCCTCCAAGTTCTCACTATAGGAAGCTTCTTCTTATGGGGCACTCGTGTGAGCTTTCTCCCGAGCCGGGCTGTTGGCGTCTATTCATCCCTGCCCCCCTGCTCTGTGCTCACATGTTTTGACTGACCACAGCAGCGCATATAGAGGAGCCAATCCCCTTAATTTGTTTCCTGCAGCAGCTGAAAGGCTGCAGGAGGAAAATTAAGGGGAACAGTTCCTCCATATGCCCCCCCCCCCCCGCGCTATCCACCACCTGCTGCCCCAAGCTCCTGTGTACTCTTTGGCCCCCCCTCATCCCCCACAGTGCTAACGGCTTCCCCCCTCTCCTCTCCTTCCCGGCTGCTGCAGGGGATTTTTTCTGGATGGAGAGGGGGGAAGGGGCCGGTAAATGTGTAATATACCGACTCCTCCCTTGTCTTAATAAATAGAGTCAGTGACCCACAGGGATCACTGACCCAGTTCATTTATAACCGAGGCATAGTAAACTATGTTTACTATGCTTCAGTTTGTGATTTAACAGGAAGCTCTGTATGGAGCTATTTCTGTCCATTCATTCTGTCCAGCTGAGGCTGCAGAGATGGAGATTACGGGCCGTGTCCTCAATGTCATTTCTCCGTTTTCAAAGATGAAACATCAGAGGTCTGTTTAGACCCCTGATATCCCCCCACAGTCCATATTCCCATCACACACATTCCTGGAATGAGCGATAAACCACTTAAGGACCCATTTGTATGGGATATACGTTGGCAGAATGGCACGGCTGGGCACAATCACGTACCTGTATGTGTCTCTTTAAGCCCAGCCGTGGGGTCGCGAGCGTGCCACCCCCAAGGTGCCAGCGGAGACGATCTCCACCGTGTCCCACGATCGGTCACCAGAGCTGAAGTATGGGGAGAGGTGTGTGTAAACACACCTTCCCCGTTCTTAATTGTGGCAGTGTCAGCGATCGTCTGTTCCCTGATATAGGGAAACACGATCACTGACGTCACACATCCAGCCCCGCCCCTACCGTTAGAAACACATATGAGGTCACACTTAACCCCTACAGCACCCCCTAGTGGTTAATCCTAAACAGAAATTGGCCTTTTCACAGTAATCAGTGCATTTTTATAGCACTTTTCTCTACCAAAAATATGTAGAAAAATACGTATCGGCCTAAACACAGGGGAAAAAAATGTTTTTTATATATTTTTGGGGGATATTTATTATAGCAAAAAGTAAAAAATATAGATTTTTTTTCAAAATTGTAGCTCTATTTTTGTTTATAGCGCAAAAAATAAAAACCGCAGAGGTGATCAAATACCACCAAAAGAAAGCTCTATTTTGGGAGAAAAAAAGCACGCCAATTTTGTTTGGAAGCCATGTCGCACGACCGCGCAATTGTGAATTAAAGCGACGCAGTGGCGAATCGCAAAAAGGGGCAAGGTCCTTAACCTGCATAATGGTCCGAGTCCTAAGTGGTTAAGGAACTGGACGCTGTAGTGACCGGCAGCTGAATACTGGAACCTTTACAATATGTAGATATTGGCCAGCACACCAAGGATCATCCATTTCATCTAAACAATTTTTTATCTAAGAAAACTAACATCACAAAACAATGTAGTGCAACAATTCGGGGGCCATTTAGGACCCTTTTGTCAGGCATGTCTTATTACATGTCTTTTCACATGTCTTACCACATGTCTTATCACGCGTCTTATCACGTGTCTTATCACATGTCTTATCACGCGTCTTATCACGCGTCTTATCACATGTCTTATCACGCGTCTTATCACGCGTCTTATCACATGTCTTATCACGCGTCTTATCACGTGTCTTATCACGTGTCTTATCACGTGTCTTATCACGTGTCTTATCACATGTCTTATCACATGTCTTATCACATGCCTGACAAAGGGGTCCTACATGGCCCCGAAAAGTTACTTTGTGATGTGAGCTTTCTTGAATAAAAAAACCTTTGGATGAAATTGACGATCGTTGGTGTGCTGGCGAATATCCACATATGATATCTCACCCAAACCCCACCCCACCACCAACGAGCTCCTAAAAAAAATGCGAAAAAATAAATAAATAAAACAATAACAAATAAAATAACTAAAATAAAAAAATACTGACACCAAAGTCAGTACTAACAGGGTCTCAAAGGTCTGCCACCGTGGGGGCGCCCCGGCTGGTGTTCGGGGGGGGGGGGCCCTTTATGGTTTCTTGCACCCGGGCCTTGAAGGTTCTAGTTACACCTCTGCCCCCTACTCCTAGATAACAACATAACCACTATACCCACACCCCCCAACAATTTAAGATGGGAATGAGGGACACCTACTAGCAAACGTATGTAGGCATAGGACACGCCCTAGCAGTGATCCCTGCCCGTGCCCCCATTGGGTAGTGTGTGTGATCACTTTGGGGTAAACACATATTGTAGATATCACTTCAAAGCAATCAGCGGTGAGTGAGAGGCGGCAGGGGGCGGGGTCTATGTCAGCAGGAAAGCTGCTTTTGGTCCAACCAGAAAGGATCACAGTGACTGCACATGCTCTATGCAGCCCCCTGTATCCTAGCAACAATAAACACTGGCTGGCCAGGCCGCCCACTCCGTGGAAATCTGTGACATGAGGACGCTGTCCGGTCCAATCTGGATACAAACACAGGATGGGAGACCCAATATAGATACCAGCCCAGGAGACTCTCATGGGGCCCCTACTGGTCCCTGGGCCCTCGGGTATGGTCAGTGCGCTCCTGGTATAGGGGCCTGTATAATAAAGTACATTTTGTATTTTTAGGTTATACTTTGTCATATATTTTGGGGCCTTGTTATTATGTCAGATTCTCAGATTTTCCTTCCTGCCGTCCCTTTTCTATAGGGATTGGGGGGGGGGAATATTCCAACTGGGAAGAGGAGGGGGCCCCTGTCATATAGGGTGGCCCCTGTGAAGTAGGTTGTTGGGGGCCCATGTCAGGTAAGGCGTTTGGAGCCCCTGTCAGACAGGGCCACCATCAGGAATTATGGGGCCCATTACACAGCTTCAGGCATGGGCCCCCTGGAGAGCAAGCAGAGAACGGGGGGGGGTGCTCCTGCCTCAAATTAACAATCAGGGGGGCTGCCACGAATTGAGAAGCAGGGGGGTGCCACGAATTGGGGGGAGGTTGCCCTGGGGACCTCTGGGGGTAGCCATCCGGGGCCCTGGGGACCTCCGGGCCCTTTAATAAAAACAGGAAAAAAAACATATATAAAAAGAAAATATTTTTTTTTTATAAAACTTTTTTTTTTTTAAAAAGGGGGGGTTGCAATCTGGGGCCCTGGGGACCTTTGGGCCCTTTAATAATAAAAAAAAAAAAAAAAAATATATATATGTGTGTGTGTGTATATATATATATATATATATATATAAAAATATGTATATATATATATATATATATATATATATATATATATATATATATATATATATATAAATAAATAAATATGTATATATATATATATATGTATATATATATATATATATATATATATATATATATATATATAAATAAATAAATAAATAAATAAATATATATATATATATATATATATATAAAAATGATAAAAAAATATAAAAGAAAGGGTTGCCATCTGGGCCCCTGGGGACCTCTGGGCCCTTAAATACTAAATAAAAATATAAAAAAATAATCAAAAAAGGTGGGGATTGCCATCCGGGGCCCTGCGGACCTCTGGGCCCTTTTATAAAAAGAAAAAATAAATAAAAAAATATAAAAAAAAATTATATAAAAAAAATACATAAAAAAGAAAAAAATGTATATAAAAAAAAAAGAGAGGGTTGCCATCCGGGGCCCTGGGGACCTCTGGGCCATTTAATAATAAAAAAATATATTAAAAAAAATATATATAAAAAATGTATTATATTTAAAAAAAGGGGGGGTTGCCACCCAGGGCCTTGGGGCCCTCTGGGCCCCTTACAGGTGTACTGCCTGTACCCCTTGATGGCGGCCCTGCAGTAAGATAAGGTGTTGGGGGGCCCTGGGATCTCTAATGACAGCTCCATCCTGATTGTGAAAAGTGATTTCTCTTCCCTCAGACCAGAAATGAGGAGAGAAAACCCTGACAGGTCACATTACACAACAAGCCGATCCAGCTCTCTATCTCACCCCCCCCCCCCAATCACCCCCCCTCATACACACACTGACATCACTGCTAATGAGACTTACTATGTCACAGATGGATGTGGGATGAAAAATCTGTCGAAGTTGTCTCAGATTAGTTCTCTGTTCTGGTCCTGTGAGCAGAAGTCCGCGATTCACTTTCTCACCATAGGAGAGAATGGGGCAAAATGGCGCCGCTCCGCTTCCGCGTACTAGGTCAAGTCCCGCCCACCGAGCCACGCCCCTCCCGCGAGTCCTCTCCTCCGCGCGGTTGTGCAGTGAACACGATGAACCAATGCGCAGTACTGAGCTGAAAAGATAGCTGGAGAGAGGATTCAGCTTCCTCCTCCCTCCAGCCTGAAGGTGGCAATAGAGAGCAGTGAATTACGTCTGCCTTCTGCCTCAGTCTCTCCCCTTGTCACATGACCGGAAGGAAGGAGGAAGGAATTGTTCCATACACAGTGTGTCGGTAAGTACAAGGGTGGGGGGGGGAAGACAACTTACCTCACACCTTCCCTCTCTACTCCTCACACAACCCCCTCTCTTACTTACACCACCCCAGACACCCCCTCTCAATTGATGGCACAGTGGCTGCGTTTGATGGCATGGCACAGTGGTGACAATTGATTGGCACAGTGATTGCATTTGATGGCATGGCACAGTGGCTGCATTTGCCATGGAACAGTGGCGACAATTGATTGGCACAGTGATTGCATTTGATGGCATAGCACAGTGGCTGCATTTGATGGCATTGTACAGTGGCGACAATTGATGGCACAGTGGCACGGTGGCTGTGTTTGATGGCACATTGGCTGCGTTTGATGGCATGGCACAGTGGCGACAATTGATGGGCACAGTGGCGACATTTGATGGCACAGTGGCTGCGTTTGATGGCATGGTACAGTGGCTGCGTTTAATGGCATGGCACAGTGGTGACAATTGATTGGCACAGTGGTTGCATTTTATGGCATGGCACAGTGGCTGCATTTGCCATGGCACAGTGGCGACAATTAATAGAACAGTGGCGACAACTGGTGGCACGGTGGCTGCGTTTGATGGCACAGTGGCTGCGTTTTGATGGCTGGGCACAGTTGCAACAATTAATGGGCACAGTGGCTGCGTTTGATGGCATGGCACAGTGGTGAGAATTGATGGGCACAGTGGTGAGAATTGATGGGCACAGTGGCTGCATTTGATGGCATGGCAAAGGACATCTGTGGTCACCTTGGCATTCTGTAAGCACAATATTCATGTATCATACAACATGCTTGGTGGATCAGGTCACAGGAATAGCAGCACAACTCCTTGGGGCAAAGTTAGTGTCACAACTAAGGGCTCTTTCACACGGGCGGACCGTATCTGCGCTTTCTCATCCATCCGTGTGCGGATGAAAAAGGGACATACATTGATCCCTATGAGATTGCGGGTGTTAGCAGATAAACATCCCCTGACACCCGATCTCATCCGGTTCCGCAATCCTCAGATTCTGCAGACGGAGGAAAATCCTATTTTTTCTTCCGTCTGCGGATCGGGATCGGGTGAACACGGACAGACAGTCAGTGTTCATCCAATTTCTCCCCCCCCCCCCATAGGGGAGAGCATGGATCTGACAAGGCGGTCCCTGAACAGTGTGCGGGGAGCGCCCTGTCATCTGCCGGCTCAGCGGAGGGTCACAGGGCGAATCATGACGGATCAGTCCCGTGTGAGAGAGGCCTATCTCTAGTAGATGCTCTGGTGTACAGCCTCTCCATAGTGATTAGTGACTGCTCATCGCTTTCCTCTTGCAGCACTTCTATGGAGATCAGTTTGAAATGTTAATGAAAAAGAAGTGGTCTGTGGGCTCCTCGTGATGTGCGTCATCCTGGGGGAGGGGTTAAACACCTGCGATTTTTCCAGGTCGGGGAGATTTGTACATTTTTGTACAATGCCTTTAACTGCTACATTAAACTTTTCTCTTGTTAACCACTTCAACCCCGGACCATTTTGCTGGTCAATGACTGGGCCAATATTTATTCCATTCGGCACTGCGTCGCTTTAACTGACAATTGCGCGGTCGTGCGACGTGGCTCCCAAACAAAATTGACGTCCTTTTTTTTCCCCCACAAATAGAGCTTTCTTTTTGTGGTATTTGATCACCTCTGTGGTTTTAATTGTTTTTGCGCTGTAAACAAAAATAGACCGACGATTTGAAGAAAAAAATATATATTTTTTAACTTTTTGCTATAATAACTATCAGGCAAAAATATAAAAAAAGGAATTTTTTTTCCTCAGTTTAGGCCGAAATGATTCTTCTACATATTTTTCATAAAAAAAAAAAAAAAAACGCAATAAGTGTCTATTGATTGGTTTGTGCAAAAGTTATAGCGTTTACAAAATAGGGGGTCTTTTAATGGCATTTTTATTAATATTTCTATTTTTTTTACTAGCAATGGCGGCGATCTGCAATTTTTATCGGTACTGCGACATTATGGTGGACACATTGGACACTTTTGACAAATTTTTGGGACCATTGGCATTTTTATAGCTATCAGTGCTATAAAAATGCATTTATTACTGTAAAAATGTCACCGGCAGTGAAGGGGTTAACACTAGGGGGCGATCAGGGGGTTAATTATGTTCCCTCATTGTGTTCTAACTGAAGGGGGGATGGGACTGACATTGTATTAGCAGACAATCAGTCATTTCTCCCCCTGAAAGAATCTTGAGCCCCCATTTCACGCTCTGTCACGAGCGATCGCGGGTGCCCGGCGGTGATCGCGGCCACCATGTCCTTGCATCAGCACCAGGGGCGGGCACTCGGTTAGCCTCTTCACATGCCGTCTATAGTCATGACGCCCACAAATTGGATCTCAAATCCTGGGTGGACGCTAGGGTGACCACATTTCCAAACTACCATTCAGGGACACCCTCCCTTCCCAAAAATCAGCTTGTGGTGTAACGAATCACAGCACAGTGATTGGACACAAGAGGCGGGATTTGTGATTTTTCCAATTACAAGCAGGGTACGGGGATTGTGCTCCTCCAGCCATTCATGGCAAGGAAAAGGACTGTCAGTGAGTAAAGCGGTGATGTGGCGGCCTTTTTTGGGGCATCAGCCCAGCGGGGTGGCTGTGTCAGTTTCATTCCAGGACACTGTATTGTCTGGAATAAATGTGCCCGGGACAGACCTGCAAAATGCGGGACTGTCCCGGGCAATCCGGGACACGTGGTCATCCTAGTGGACACCATATGACATCCTGGCCTTCCCGGCCGGCTAGGGAGTGTGCGCGCGCCCATGGCATCGCTCGGCGTCCGGTGGTCGCGGTGTCTGCCGGGCACATGCGGTTGGCCGCAATCACGGCAGGACCGTGGATCTGTGTGTGTGTAAACACACAGATCCACCTCTTGTCAGAGGAGAGGAGACCGATGTTGTGTTCCCAGTACAGAGGAACACAGATCGGTCTCCTCCCCTTGTGAGTCCCATCCCCTTACAGTTAGAATCACTCACTAGGGAACATTTAACCACTTCAGCGCCCCTTAGTGTTAACCCCTTTCTTGCCAGTCACATTTGCACAGTAATCACTGCAGTTTTGTAGCACTGATCGCTCTATAAATGTGAATGGTCCCAAAAATGTGTCAAAAGTGTCCAATATGTCCGCCGCAATGTCACGGTCACAGTAAAAGTCGCAGATTGCCGCCATTACTAGTAAAAAAAATGCAATAAACCTATCCCCTATTTTGTAGACGCTATACCCTTTGGGCAAACCAATCAATATAGGCCTATTGCGATTTTTTTTTTTTTTTTTTTTTTTTACCAAAAATATGTAGAATAATATGTATCGGTCCAAACTGTGGAATTTTTTTTTTTTATATAGACTTTTTTGAGGATATTTATTATAGCAATAAGTAAAAAATATTGAATTTTTTTCAAAATTGACGCTCTATTTTTGTTTATAGCGCAAAAAATAAGAGGTGATCAAATACCACCAAAAGAAATCTCTATTTGTGGGGAAAAAAATGACGCCAATTTTGTTTGGGAGCCACGTCGCACGACAGCGCAATTGTCACTTAAAGCGATCCATCCATCCATCCTAGTGTCTCTGCCTGTCACCCACACAGGCTGAGATATTTCTGCTCCCCCGACAGTCTGGGTTACATTACTACCTCAGCCTAGGACCTTCTGATTATGGTCATCTTTTTTTTTTCTTTCTTTTATGGGTGGGTAGGTTGGCTTGGGGTTGCAGCTCACTTTCTCATTAATTCCAAAACAAAAGCTATAAACAAAAATAGAGCGACACTTTGAAAAAAAAGGAAATGATTTTTACTATAATAAATATCCCCAAAAAAGATATAAAAAAACTTTTTTTTCCCTCAGTTTAGGCCGATACATATTCTTCTACATATTTTTGGTAAAAAAAAATTGCAATAAGCGTTTAACCAATATGTTTGCACAAAATTTATAGCGTTTACAAAATAGGTGATAGTTTTATGGCATTTTTATTAATAATATTTTTTTTACTACTAATGGCAGCGATCACCGTTTTTTTTTTTTTGATTTTTTTTTTGTGTGACTGCGACATTATGGTGGACACATCGCATAATTTTGCCACATTTTTGGGACGATTGTCATTTTCACAGCAAAAAAATGCATTGATTACTGTAAAAATGATAATTGCAGTTTAGGAGTTAGCCACTAGGGGTGCTGAAGTGGTTAAGTGTGACCTCATCTGTGTTTTTCTAACTGTAGGGGGGTGGGCTGGACTTGTGACATCATTGATCGTCTTTCCCTATATCAGGGAACAGACGATCAGTGACGCTGCCACTGTGAAGAACGGGGAAGGTTTGTTTACACACACCTCTCCCCGTTCTTCAGCTCCTGTGACCGATCGTGGGACACCGGCGGCGATCGGGTCCTGCGGTCACGGAGCTTCGGACCGGGTCGCGTGCGCGAGCCCACGGCTGGGCACTTAATGGGGAAGTACATGTACATGCTTGTGTCTAGCCGTGTCATTCTGCCGACGTATATCGGCGTTAGGAGGTCCTTAAAGTGGTTAAAAAATAAAAACCCACAAGCCATAACCTAGGCAGGCAAAACAGAGTAACTGATCAATAAGGGTATTTGAGGTACCTGAGCCACCTTGTCTTCCTATCTCTCCCATCACTGATCAATAACTGACACATTTTTTTCTGCAGACGGTCTATGCATTGGATTGCCCACTGGCAGCTGCTAAAGCCATTCAAGGTCTGGGTGCCGTGTCTGATGAGACCTATCCTGATCCTGTCCGCGTGGTGTCTGTGGAAATTCCTGTGGAGGACCTTCTGGCCGACCCCTCAAGTTCGGCTGGTTCAGTCACATCAGAGGAGTTCTGTGGAGGAAGGTAAGTGGCTTTTGTATCAGGGTGCCCTAACTCAGAATGGGACATTTCCAATATTCCTCTCAAACACCCCCCCCCCCCCCTTACGCATTTATAGGAAGCACAAAGGGAACAATGAGTATCCAATCTAAATGTTTCAGTCCATATTTTAGACCCTGAGCACACAGCATGGAGTATGGGGCTCATGGGTTTGAGGTTCACAGGCCATACATGGAGCCTGTACATATAGGGTATCATTGGGGTCAATTTCTACATAGGGTATTATTGGGGTGTATTGCCATATGAGCCCGTTCGTTCCCCCCTCTACCTCTCTGCCCAGTTCTTCTTGGCTCTTGATTGGATAGATTGATAGCAGCGCAGCCATTGGCTCCCGCTGCTGTCAATCAAATCCAATGACGCAGACGCTCGGGAGCGTGTCCGCAAGGTTACCCCCCGAGAGCGCTTCTCCCAGGGGGTTTATCAGGAGAAGCCGTGAGGGGCCTCAGAAGCCAAGGATCGGGGGCCACTTTTTCCAAACGAACTACATAGTGGAGGTAAGTATGATATGTTTGTTACTTAAAAAAACAAGAGTTTACAACCCCTTTAAGGCTGGTTGGGTTAAAAGGTGTCAAATCAGAGGTTTTGTTCTTAAAGTGGTTGTAAACCCCCAAAAAAACATTAAAGAAATAAATAAAAACCTGCTAGACAAAGGCATAATGAGCTAGTATACTAGCTCATTGTGAATTACTTACCTGAGATCGAAGCCCCCGCAGCGACCCTTGTTCCTCTCCTCCATGATACCTGGAGTGACTTCCGGGTATCGCCCCCCCGGCGCTGTGACTGGCCAGAGCGGCGATGACGTCACTCCCGCATGAATACTGACCCAGCAACATCAATCTCAGCACCAGAGGAGCTTACACTCTAATGTCCTCCCACAGTCACACACTTTTATTATACATTTAAATAGCTCTGATATATACTGCAGCGCTGTACAGAGAATATTCAAAATGACACCAGCAGTGGGCAATGTAGCGGGTTTCACACAACAGAAATGTGCTCAGTCATTACAAACATCTCTTAGGGCGCGTACACGCGATCGGTCAAAACTGATGAAAACGAACTGAAAGTCTGTTTCATCGGTCCAAACCGATCGTGTGTGGGCCCTATCGGTCAGTTATCCTTCGCTCAAAAAAAAAAGAACTTGCTTTAAAATGTTAGTATGCAAAAGCATCGGTTAAAAAGCCGCGCATGCTCAGAATCAAGTCGACGCATGCTTGGAAGCGTTGAACTTTTTTTTCAGCACCCCGTTGTGTTTTACGTCACCGTGTTCTGACACGATCGTTTTTTTAACTGATGGTGATCTGACGTGCCTACATCAGATCATCAGTCAGCTTCATCGGTTAACCAATGAAAATGGTCCTTCGGCCCGCTCTCATCGGATGGACTGATCGTGTGTACGCGGCCCAACTGATACGTGTTATAAAGAGCCATCCCTTGTACAGGTAATAGGGGAACATCAATAAGAGGCAAGTGACAACCTTGATCACTGATTAAATCAAAACATACAACTATAAACACATAAAAACAAGTGAAACATTCAAACAAAATGAAAGAATCAATAGAAGAAAACAAACAAATCATAATAAATGAATACATGAAAGATAATAAATATCACATGTTTTCAACAAATAAAGACATTGGGGTAAACACTGACAAACTAGAATTAAAACTTCCTAATATATGACTACAGAAACACTAAAGCCGTGTACACACGATCGGTTTGTCCGATGAAAAAGTACTGTTTTCATCGCAAAAAACGATTGTGTTTGGGCCCCATCGTTTTTTTCCCTATGGATAAAAATGGAGAAAAATCCATGCATGCTCAGAATCAAGTCGACGCATGCTCGGAAGCATTGAACTTGATATTTTTCGGCTTGTCGTAGTGTTTTACATCACCACGTCTTTCGCACGGTCAGAATTTAGTCCGAAGCCCTGTACACACGATCGGTTTGTCTGTTTTCATCGGAAAAACCGATTGTGTGTGGGCCCATATTATGCAGTAATGAAAAAGTCCTCTCCAAATACGCAGCAGTCGAAAGAAAATCATGGCTGTGAACGTGTGTCCTATAGGGAAACATGTAAATGAACTGTAGTGTGTTTGTGCAAAAAGCACCAAAAAACACAGAGGCGTGACCCCGGCCTGAGATGTTTAGTAACATAATGGGGGTAAAAAAACAAAAATAAGTACAAAAAGAACAAATAATCTCTACTGTAAGGGGTTCATTTTTTTTACTGTGGGACAGTGAAAGTAATATTTACAGTTGCCTTTTTGTACTATAAAGGGCTAATTTTCGTTTTTTTAACCCCATTATTTTACTGGCAGATTAATTGATTATGAAAATTGTAATCGATTCATTTCATAATCGATTAGTTGACGAGTAAACGATTAGTTTCGGCCCTAAGATTTATATTCATATATTTTTTTTATTTTTATACATGTTTTTAGGTAAAAAAAAGTAATAGGCCCATATTGGTTTGCACAAAGGTTATCGCGTCTATAAAACTATGGGATAGATTTATGGACTTCTTTATTTTTTTTAATTATTTTTTTAACTGGCCAAAAATGCGTCAAGATTTTTGGCCAGAATGGAAGCGCAATGGACCAGTGTGAAGACATGCATAAAATTTAAAGGATGCACTTTTCTTGAACATTTCTTGCGTTTAACCCCTTAAGGACCGCCGAATGTACTTTTACGTTGGCAGAATGGCACCGACAGGCACATTGGCGTACCTGTACGTCCCTGCCTAGACGTGGGTCGGGGGTCCGATCGGACCCCCCCCCTGGTACTTGCGGCGGTCCCCGTAGCTTCAGGAGCGATCCGGGATGAGGGGGTGGCTGTTCGTTTTTGTCCGCCCCCTCTGGATCGCTCCCAGCCAATCGGCTTCCTCCTTCACAGGCAGAGGAGGAAGTGATGTCACCGCTCCTCCCGCCGGTATTTTCGTCCGGTGGAGGAGAGGAGACATCACAACAGTGAGTACACAAGCACTACACTGACACCAGTACACATAGGCACACAAATCCCCCCAGCCCCCTGTCACAGTGTCACTAAATAGCAGTGATCATTTATTTACTGATCACTGCATTTAGTGTCAGTGTGACAGGCAGTTAGTGTCAGGTCCAGGGTAGCCCCCTACCCCCCCCATAAAGGTTTTAACCCCTTGATCACCCCCTAGTTAACCCTTTAACCCCGCCCCCTTTTGCCAGCGTCACTAAGCGATCGTTTTTCTGATCGCTGTATTAGCGTCGCTCGTGCCGCTAGGTAGCTAGTTATTTTTTGAGGTTCGCCATGTTTTTATAGCGTTAGAAAATTTATGGGGGTACCTAACGCTATAAAAACATGGCGGCGAACCTCAAAAAATAACTAGCTACCTAGCGGCACTAGCGACACTAATACAGCGATCAGAAAAACGATTGCTTAGTGACACTGGCAATAGGGGGTGAAAGGGTTAACTCTAGGGGCAATCAGGGGTTAAAACCTTTATTAGAAAATGTATGGGGGTACCTAATAAAGGTTTTAACCCCTGATTGCCTCTGGAGTTAACCCTTTGACCCCCTATTGCCAGTGTCACTAAGCGATCGTTTTTGGCGTTCCTAAACATTTCCATACAACTGTACATGGAGGAAGATGATGCTTTTTCCTAGTTTTAGTTTTGCAGCTTCTTACATTACGTCTTCATCTATGGGAAAGACCTAGGCGACAGGAAAGCTGAGGTGGAACTTAGCATAGTGATTTAATTGGCATTTCTGTGTGGCAGAAGCATGTGAAACAGAATTCAACTTTCTTTGAGAGGTAGGTATATATACGGCAGGTATGTGTGCTCCCACTTCAATATAGATACAGCCAGGATTTTCCTGGAAATGTGAATTACCACTTTATCCACTAGATGGCGCAGTGCTTTTAGGAAGAATGTAATGTGTAGCACCGATATTAGAAAAAAAAAAAACCTTATGAAAAATCTGGGATGCTGCATCTCACAGAATGTCTTTAGTAAGAAAACATGTTGCGTAAAAACAAGAAAAAGGGCCAAATGATCATCTTGAGTCTGATATCCTTTATTGGTAATTACACCTGACAGACCACTCAATCTCTGTATCTGTGGATGACACTAAGCTAAGCAGGGAAATAACTTCTTAGCAGGATGTGGAAACCTTACAAAAAAATCTGAACAAATTGATGGGGTGGGCAACTACATGACAAATGAGGTTCAATGTAGAACATTTTTAAACAATGCATTTGGGTGGCAAAAATAATACGAATGCAATCTATACATGGGGGGGGACCTCTGGGGGAATCTAGGATGGAAAATGACCTTGGGTTCCTAGTAGATAATAGGCGCCGCAATGGCATGTAATTCCAAGCAGCTTCTAACAAAGCAAACATAATTTTGACATGCATTAAAAAGGTGATTAACTCCAGAGATAAAACGATAATTCTCTCACTCTATAAGACTCTGGTCCAGCCGCACCTGGAGTATGCTGTCCAGTTCTGGGCACCAGTCCTCAGGAAGGATGTACTGGAAATGGAGAGAGTACAAAGAAGGGCAACAAAGCTAATTAAGGGTCTGGAGGATATTGGTTACGAAGAAAGGTTGCCAGCACTGATCTTATTCTCTCTGGAGAAGAGAGTGGATTTTATTTCAATTTACAAATACCATACTGGTGACCCCACAATAGGGATAAAACTTTTTCGCCGGAAGGGAGTTTAACCACTTAAGACCCGGACCAATACGCTGGCAAATGACCCAAGGGGTTTTTGCGATTCGGCACTGCGTCGCTTTAACAGACAATTGCGCGGTCGTGCGACGTGGCTCCCAAACAAAATTCGCGTCCTTTTTTTCCCACAAATAGAGCTTTCTTTTGGTGGTATTTGATCGCCTCTGCGATTTTTATTTTTTGCGCTATATACAAAAATAGAGCGACATTTTTGAAAAAAAATCAATATTTTTTACTTTTTGTTATAATAAAAAACCAATAAACTGAATTTTAGTCAAACATTTAGGCCAAAATTTATTTAGCCACATGTCTTTAGTAAAAAAAAAATCGCATTAAAAAAAAATTAGCTACCTAGCGGGAACAGTGACACTAATACAGCGATCAGAAAAATGATCGCTTAGTGATGCTGGCAATAGGGAGTGAAAGGGTTAACTAGGGCAGTGATCAAGGGGTTAAAACTTTATTGGGGGGGGTGGGGGGGGCTACCCTGACACTAACACTGACTGACTGTCACACCGTCTGTCACACTGACACTAAATACAGTAATCATACATGTATGATTACTGCATTCAGTGACACTGTGACAGGGGGGAGGGGGGGGGCGATCGCGGGGGTTAAATGTGTTTGTGTCTGTGTGTAAGTGTGCTGTTGGTGCAGACTTACTTGTAGTGTTGTGATCTCTCCTCAGCGGCGCTTGAAACAAACGCTGAGGGAGAGATCACGTCGCTTCCTCCTTCCTGTGTTTACACAGGAGGAGGAAGTGACAGGGCGGGCAGGCGCGCGCATTGGCTGGGAGCGATCCGGAGGGGGCGGGTGAAAACGGATAGCCGCCCCCACTTGTCGGATCGCTCCTGCAGCCGCGCAGACCGCCGCATGTACGGGGGGGGGGGTCCGATCGGACCCCCGATCCCCCCCAAGGCACCAACGTATATATACGTTGATGTGCCTGTCGGTGCCATTCTGCCAACGTAAATGTACATGCGGCGGTCCTTAAGTGGTTAACAAGACACATGGCCACTCATTAAAATGAGCAGAAAAGAGGTTTAACCTTAAACTACGTAGACGGTTTTTTACTGTAAGAGCAGCAAGGATGTGGAATTCCCTTCCACAGGCGGTGGTCTCAGTGGGGGGCTTTGATGGTTTCAAGAAACTAGATAAGCACCACAACATACAGGAATATACAATGTAATACTGACATATAATCACACACGTTGGATGGACTTTTTTTCAACCCCGCCTACTATGTAACTATGTATTTGGGGGCCAAAAATGTATCAATGTACCGAAAGCAAAACCTTCTGGATATAGTTTTGTGATGAGGGAAAAAATTGATGTTCATTTGCGCCTGCCTCTATGCCCAAGTGATCAGTCGGTCAAAGTGGCAGGTGCAAATGCACATCAGTTCTTTCTCCTGTCAGAGCTTTTGCTTTGAGTCCAATGGCTATTTTTTTTTCCTTTCTGTTATCACATATGATTACCAATAAAAGACTCTTGAAATGATTGCTTGGTCGCATCCACATTTGTGTAACATCAAGTGATTTTGTTCATGAAAAGTATAAAAACGTGTGTTGTGCTTGTGGTGCCATTCATTGTTACGGCATCCCATGCGCAGCAAGCAAGGTGCATGGTTTTGGGCATGAAAATCTATATGACAAAACACGTTTTGTTATATTTGCCACGTTTGGGGCATGCAGGGCAGCCCATAAAATTAAATGCCCTATGAGTGGAGCTCAACAATCCATGAAAAACATGCATGTGCCCTACACACACAGTATGAATGGGTGCCTACATCTTTGGAACATGTCCATTCCATTTGCACTGCAATCAGTAATGCAGTTGGTATTATTGGCTTTGTCTGCTACAAAACCAATAGTGATTTTAGGTGCATCTGGCAGACACCTTGAAAACTGGTGTAATGTGTTGCTCACGGTATCCCGTCAGATGTAAACTTTTATTTTCTTAATTTGAAATAGAAAATTACCTGTGAAATCTAGCTGCAGGGTGGAATTGTATTTTGGCATTTTTCCACCAGAGGGCGCTCCTTTTACATTATTTCCTACCTTTACTGTACTGCAAGACATACTGTAGTAGGGAGAGCCTTTTTTAAATATAAGGCCGTGGAATGGTTCTGTTACGACCCTTACATAGGTGAAATATAAGCTTTTTATAACGGTCACTAATATTTATGTAAACATTTTCATATTTGAACAAAACTTGATCTTGGTTCTCTGGGCCTAATGTATTATATTATGAAATAAATCTGCTTACGCATCAAACATCCCATCAAAACGTTGTATACAGCAAGTCGAAGGATTTAAACTTAATGAGGCCCCAATGTTTTTTTAGCCCATCAGTGCTGCTGATCTCTGGCAGCCGCTTTGCAGCCATTTTCTGTCCATATACACTCCAGCGATATATGAATGGCATCTCTCAGATATGGTTTCAAGACAGATATGGGCCATGCCTGCCTTATGTGTGTCAGCATAGCCACCTGTAGTCTCTTAGTTTCTATTGGGAGAACATGTAGGAGGGAGGAGGGGGGGATCAGAGACTACTGCTAAACTGAGATGTACTCTGAGTGCTGAAGATATTTAGGGTCTGTATGTAGGCTCAGTGAGTATGCAGTCTGTGTGTGTGTTAGTGTGGGTATATAGTGAAGATACTTTAGAAGCAGAACTGGAGGTTGTGTATGTTTGAGAAAGGTACATGGGAAAAACCAATGTCTGTAGAAGACGGAATCTAACTGTGAAAAGGATATTTTGTGTGCTAGAGGTGGGGCTTCACTGCAGAAAGGGGAGGGAAAAAAGAAAAGGGGAGGGACAGAGTGTAAAAATGTAACCACGTATAAGACACCATAGCATAGGGTCTGTAGATGAAACCACAGCTGGTAATATGTATCATGGTTTCTATCCCTAATGCTTGTAAAAAAAAAGGCATACATAAGAGAGATGGAAAAAGGGGGAAGGGAGGGTGAGCGGAAAGGAAAGGGAGCAGGGATTGTGGGACTTTGACCTGAAACACAACACCGGAATATAATGAATCAATAAATAGGATACAATAACATTTATTGGATACAATAGAGCATACCAGACAGTGAACATACATTACAGTAAATAATATACATAAAATAATAGGCATGATTGGTAAATCAAGAATTACATAACAAAACATAATAATACCTATAGTGTAGCATAGTATACATCACTGTATCCAAATGGATATGTAAAGGCTATAAAATAGAGGATAGATGGACCCGGTTATCAACACATATGATAACTCTGATAATGGTTAGCAGAATATAAATTAATGATTCATAATTTCCAGAGATAAAAGTCGCATGGTGTAATAAAATTACTGTGACATGTCATCAATGAGGAGCTCGACGCGTTTCGTGGATACACTTCCACTCATCAGGAGCGAGTAAAACCTGGATACATTTATAAATATAGTAAGATATAATACAAAATTTCACTAAATTGTAGTTTAGTGATTATGGCAGAAAGAGGAATTAATTTTAGCCATTGCCCCTTGGAAAGTCCCAATCCATTTTTTCTTCTAAATTCACTGCAGTAAGGGTATTATGTGTTCTGGGGGTGGAATTTTACTGTGGATATTATATTGTGTGTGCTTGAGGTAGGATTTCACTATGGAATAGATAATGTGCATGCTGGAGGTGGGATTTCACTGTGGAAAGGATAATGCGTATGCTGGAGGTGGACTTTCACTTCAGAAAGAATACTGCACCTGCTGTGGTGGGATTTCACTACGGAAAGGATAATGGGTGTGCTGGAGGTGGGATTTCACTGCACAAAGGATATTGTGTGTGCTGGAGGTGGGATTTCACTGTGGAAAGGATAATGTGTGTCCTGGAGGTGGAATTTCACTGCTGGAAGCATACTGTGTGTGCTGGAGGTGGGATTTCACTGCGGAAAGGATAATACGTGTGCTGCAGGTGTGATTTCACTGCGGAAAGGATTTTGTGTGTTCTGGAGGTGGGATTTCACTGCTGAAAGGATATTGTGTGTGCTGGAGGTAGGATTTCACTGCGTAAAGAATATTGTGTGTGCTGGAGGTGGGATTTCACTGCTGAAAGGATAATGCGTGTGCTGCAGGTGGGATTTCACTACGGAAAGGATTTTGTGTGTTCTGGAGGAGGGATTTACCTGCTGAAAGGATATTGTGTGTGCTGGAGGTTGGATTTCACGGCGGAAAGGATAATGCGTGTGCTGGAGGTAGGATTTCACTGCGTAACAAATAGTTTAAGTGATAATAAAGTCTTGTTTATTTAAGTGATAATAAAGTTTAAGTGATAATAAAGTCTTGTTTATTTAAAAATAACAAACATGTTATACTTACCTGTCCTGTGCAATGGATTTGCCCAGAGCAGCCTGGATCCTCTTCTTCTCAGCATGAACTATATAAAGTATACAGCTCTGCGTTCGGCAGTGGTGCCGGGACTTGTTGGGTTCTTCTATATAGATTTGGTGAATACTTTATACTGGTTGATGTGAAGTGTGGATTTAATGAGATGTCCTCCTCTTTTAAATTCTAAATTCTTCTAATTGAAAGGCAGAAAATCTGGATTGTAGCTTAGGGTGTCAATCAGTGTTTGAGCTGAATATAATTTTATCATTGGGCAGATCAAAGCAGCCACACCAAGGAAACATTGGCGGAGTTTTGTTTTTTAAACAAGCACATTCTTTGTATGATTTCATGTTATTGTAAGAGGTAGAGGCTAAACCCTGCACATGACTGAATGTTTGGAAACAGTGGAGTCTTTGGGAATAATGCCGCGTACACACGGTCGTTTTTTGCGATGAAAAAAAACGACGTTTTCTGTGAAGTAAAAAACGACGTTTTTGAAACGTCACTTTTCAAAGACAATTTTGCATACACACCATCGTTTTTTCACAAAAAGCGAGGTTACGTTCACCACTCTTTTCCATTGAAGCTCGCTTCATAACTAGCTTCTGGGCATGCGTGGGTTGAAAAACGTCGTTTTGAACGACGTTTTTGCTACACACGGTGACTTTTTGTGAAACAAAAAACGACGTTTTGAAAAACGACACAAAAAATTCAAGCATGTTGGAATTTTTTTTTGGTCGTTTTTTTGAAGACAAAAAACAACGTTTTGCCCACACACGATCAATTTAAATGATGTTTTAAAAAACGTTGTTTTTTTTTCATCGCAAAAAACGACCGTGTGTACGCGGCATAAGACTTGGATTCCTCTCTTCCGTATGTTTGAGGTAGATCCTGCGTGTTTGAAATTGACAGTCCTTTTTTTAAACCATGAATGCATGCATGGATTATAAGCCATGGAGGGCAGTCTGGTCAGTCAGCTCTGCATGGTGACCAACCCGCTTCCAGTTTTTTTTTTGTCAAAGCTTAATTGAACAAGCTGAAGTTAGGAGCTGATTGGCTACCATGCTTAGCTGCACCAGATATTGCACCCTCCAGTTTAACTCGCTAAAGCCGAATGATGGCTACAGCGTGGACCTGCTTTGCCCGGAAGGCCATCAATGGACGTCCTCCCCTTTGCACACTTGCTGCGTGCCCCCCTGCAGGGCGTGCGCTGTGACCACCGAGTCACTGAGACTCGGATCCCGACCCCTTACCATGTGATCAGCTGTTAGCCACTGACAGCTGATCGCGTGATGTAAACAGAAGCTCGGTAATCTTTTTTTTCCTCCATACGCTGGCAGCGCGAGGAGAGAAAAAAAAGCTGATTGCCAGCTTCTGTACATCCCCCTCATCTGTGCCATACAGTACCGTTTGCCAATGCCCACAGTGACAGTGCCACAAATCAGTGCCCAACAGTGCCACCTACCAATGCCCACCATTGGTGCCTTATCAGTGCTGCCTATCAGTGTCACCTAACAATGCTGATCACTGCCAATCATCAGTGTCCATCACTATCACCTATCAGTGTCCACCAGTGCCGCCTTATCGATGCCCATCAATTCAGTGCAGCCTCATCAGCGTACATCAATGAAGGAGAAAAATTACCTGTTTGCAAAATTTTATAACAAAATATAAAACGATTTTGTATTTGCCATTTTTTCATTTTTTTAACAAAAAATTAAAACCACAGACATGATCAAAGACCACCAAAATAAAGCTCTATTTGTGGGGAAAATTTTCATTTGAGTACAGTATTGTACAGGGGAGGGGTGACAGGGTGGAAATCTCCCCCCAGGCTGGTGACACTATGCACAGCCACCGGCCGCCACTACCAAATGCTGTTTTTGCAGAGCAGGAATATGCCTGCTGGAGCTCTGTTAACACAGGTCACGGCCACTGCTCACCTCCCACTGTGTCAGCTCTGAGGTAGATGGCTTCAGGGCTGAGCTATGTCTCATCTCACACATAGCTCAGCCTCAGCGCACACCAGTGCTGACATCCCCTTCCCTATTTGCACAGACACGAGGACTCTGATGTAAGGGGATCCTCTGTGCGGACTCTGATGTAAGGGGGGCCTCTGTGCAGATTATTTAGATCATGAAAAATCTTAGACTGTTTTCCTCGATCCATCACTTTTCCACACTCTATGGGCCACTTGTCTGGACTTTGCCCCCATGCCTAAGGCTGCCAGTCCTGCCCTGGTATTGTATGACCGCGCAATTGTCATTCAAAGAGCGAGAGCGCTGAAAGCTGAAAATTGGTCTGAGCAGGAGGGGGGTTTAAGTGCCCAGTAAGCAAGTGGTTAAGTAAATCGTCCCCACAGTGTCAGTGAATTGGAAGCTTCTGCAGGGAAAGGACAGAGAATGCTAATAAACTGCATAAGGAAAGATTTGGGTCATTTTGAAAACTGTACTTTAAAAGAGAATTATGACCAAAGCTTTTTTGGTACTTCTCCTCTGGGTCACTGGAGGGTACTTATTTCTGAACTCCCGTGGCCCAGATTCAGGCAACAGAGCCAGTCCAGACTCTGAGAAGATCTCAACAATAATCCACACCTTCGGAATCCAGGAAGACTGTCACCATCACTTTGCCCGCTGATGGAACACTCTGAGCCACCTTCTTCCACTTTCAACTTGACTACTGGGGGTGTCAACTGGTTGCAAGGAGCACACAAAAACCCTATAGCGTACATGCGCCATTTTAAGCACTAAACATTTGGATAAGTGGCTTGGTGCGGTGATAAAGTTTCATGTCTGCGTGGTCACTCTTTGTGTCAAGCCATTAACTTTTTGAATGGCCCTTCTTAACTCTTCCATCTGTAATACCTAGTTGATCATGTCAGTCACCTTTCTTCCTTTTTCAAAACTGACCACGCAAAGCACAGAAGCTGATCCATGCTTGTGTGGTCAGTTTTCATTCTTGTATGTGGCCATTTACAGGTACAGTATACTATGCACATAATTGGCTTGCTGATATTAGGTAATCTGTTCAGCCACCACCACGCCCCTCTCAATCACAGCCTGCCTCTTGAACATACCCCTACTCAAGCTAATATTTGGTGCATACTAGCACGTTATGGCATAACCCACCTGGGGGCCCCTAGAAAAAAAATATAGTAGACTTTACTTTAAAGCCGGGTTCCAGGCATAATTTAAAAAAAAATTTGCAAGCAAAAATTAATCACATTAAATGGTCCCTAAAACATATTAATAGCTCCCCAATCGTTCCAGAAATTATTGCAAACACTTGCCTTATATCCTCTAGCTCATGTTGTGGCAGTGTTGCCAACCGTCCGTATTTTTACGGACAGTTCGTAAAAACAAGCACTTTTCCCCCCGTTCCTAAATGTCCGTGGTTGCGGTATTGTGCCAGTAAAAATAGCGGCTTGGAACTGCGCATGGAGATTGGAGGCAGGGGGTGATTGGAGGCAGGGGGCGATGGTGGCTGTGGTGGTACCGCAGAGGGGGCAATAAAGGCAGGGGGTGTTAATGGCAGGGGGTGATTGGAGGCAGGAGATGTTGGTGGCACCGCAGAGGGGGGTGGTGGCACCGCAGAGGGTGAGGGATGGAGGTGGCACCACAGAAAGGGGTGGAGGCAGGGGGTGATTGGAGGCAGGGGGCTGGGGGAGATTGGAGGCAGAGGGAGATTGTGGCACCGCAGAGGGGGTGAAGGCAGGGGGTGTTGGTGGCAGAGGGGGATGGAGGTAGGGGGGTAATTTGCCCTTATTATATCGAAAATAACGCAAACATGTTTTTTACCTTAATATCTACCTTAAATCACATTGCTATTTGACTAGCGTAATTGTTTGCAGCCTAAATACTGAAATTTGCACCTACAAATGTAATTTAGTAACTTTTGTGAAATGCCAGTAAAAACGTGGCTGCGGCAGAAAATTTCGAGTGTCATGACACTAAATTTCAATCTGGTAGGTTGGCAACACTGTGTTGTGGCCGTATCCATCATATGTGTGGGCATGTGAAGCCCAGTTCCTTTTTCTTCCTGGTTTTCAGGGGGAGGTGCATTCTGTGCGATTTTTAGGCACAGTAATGCCCAGAGATTCCTGGGAAGTGAGTGTCAATGAGAGGCAATGGGGTCTTAGGACAGGAAGTTGAACCACCTAGGACCAAAAACTAGACAGATTAAAAAATGTGCCTAGCTACACCCACATAGAAGTGAGTAAAATATATATATATATATATATATATATATATATATATATATATATATATATATATATATATATATATACATTAAAGGCAAACTGTTAATAGAAAATTAATTTTTAGGGTGGAACTCTACTTTAATGTCAACGCTAGCCAGCATTAGATTGTTTAGCAATATGCAGAAAAATCTAAATAAGTGAGACTCAACCTTTTCAGAAACTAAATATACCTGTAGGCCTGCCATTTCCCTTCATAAGTTCCTTGAATTGTCTTGCTACTATTTTGCAATCCAGACAATTCTACTTCCTTTATTTTATTTTTTAATCGTTTTTTTTGCTACAATTGCGGAAATGTTTTATTTCTTTCCGTGTCTGGTGAAATTATTTATAACGTTTGGTGCAACTAATCATTTTTCTGTACCTGCTTTGGTGATATGTCATATGCAGATTGGTTAATGCTCCTTCTATTGTCTACATACAAGAAGATGCAACGTCTCCACTAAATGAACTGCCAGATGTTGATCCCTATTACTTTATATCTGTAGGTCTGATTTAATTAAAGAAAGGAACAAGAACAGGAATTACATGATACAATACACTTTTATTATGTGCTCACGCATGCAGATGTATCCACACATAGCTAATGCAATACTTTAACCCAGCATTTTTCAAGCCTTAAACATGGAGGACTCTTGTAATGTCTTTCAGGTCTAAGGGAACTTCTGCTAATAATGACAGTATCTACAGCTCAAGGTGCATTAGCATTAAAGGAGAAGTCCAGCCTGAGTTCATTTGGCTGGGCTTCTCCTAAGGGTCACAGGAGTGGGATTTGTTTTGCACTCCTATGACCTGTTTTCAGCAGAGAGCAGTCTGAAGTCCGCTCTCTGCTGACGTCACCAAGATCAGTCCAGGCACCCGAGTCATCCCAACTCTGGGAGTCTGGATCCACCAGGTGCCTGGCCTGATGGCAGTCTCAGCCTCTCAGCGAGCCGCTGAGATGGTAGCTCCCCGCCCCTCCACAGCTCAGCGCTCCAATCAGTGACATGGAGGAGCAGAGCAGGATTGACAGTCAGCAACTCTCCGCTTGGGGAGCAGTAAGAACCGAGCCATCGGTGGTTCAGTTCTCAGTGCAGAGGCGCCGGCAGGGATGTATTCTGGCCTAGGCCAACAAGGCCCAGGCCTAGGGCGGCACTTTGTGGGGGGGTGGCCCTCTGTCCTCTTCCCATGGCATCCCTCTCTCCTCCTCCCAGGGTGTCCCTCTCTCCTCCTCCCAGGGTGTCCCTCTCTCCTCCTCCCAGGGCGTCCCTCTCTCCTCCTCCCAGGGCGTCCCTCTCTCCTCCTCCCAGGGCGTCCCTCTCTCCTCCTCCCAGGGCGTCCCTCTCTCCTCCTCCCAGGGCGTCCCTCTCTCCTCCTCCCAGGGCGTCCCTCTGTCCTTCTCCCAGGGCGTCCCTCTGTCCTTCTCCCAGGGCGTCCCTCTGTCCTTCTCCCAGGGCGTCCCTCTGTCCTTCTCCCAGGGCGTCCCTCTGTCCTTCTCCCAGGGCGTCCCTCTGTCCTTCTCCCAGGGCGTCCCTCTGTCCTCTTCCCATGAATATGACAGGGATGTGGCTTTGACAGGAAGGGGTGGGTCATATTTAAATTAGGGGGTGCGCAAGTTTAGTCAGGCCTAGGGCAGCAAAAAACCTAAATACACCTCTGGGCGCCGGGGGACAGATGCAGCATCGGTCCACCTAGGTAAGTATGAGTCTGCGAAATACAGCATTCCCATAGTACATAAAACGTATTTTTAGTAGTAATGATCTAATGAAACAAATAATTATGACCAGATGGTAAAAATTGCAGTGCTTCCTTACACTAGTAGTCAGCTTAGAATTTCTCTTTTATGTTGCTGGTTGGTGAAAAGTTCTCTTACATTGGTGGTCAGTGGAAAAAGAATCTTCTTACATTGATTGTCATTGGCAAAAGGCCCCTCTTGCATCAGTGGTCAGTGTATTGGTTCCCTTACATTGGTGGTCAGTGGGAGAAGGACCTTCTTACGTTGAGAGTCATTGAGAAAAAGATCCTCTTGCATTAGTGATCACTGTACTGCTGCTTCTTTACATTGGTGGTCAGTGAAATGTTTCCTTTCATTGTTGGTCAGTCAGAGAAGGATGGAAACACAAAACAGAGTGCACCGGATTGTGCAGCTAAAAACAGTAAAGTTGCACTTACAGAAAAGTGGCTTGATTGGGGCATATCAGAATACCCCTCCAATTGTAAACCAGGCCACACCAACAGATGCTGAAGACACTCTCAATAGGTAGTTGGCAAACAAGAGACACAAGCAAGGCAGTGGACATTGCAGAAACCATGGACATGTAATATATAAAACCGCCGCCAAAGTGTCAAAACAGACGACCAAAATTGTATCCTGCATATGCAAAGTACCTCTACTAACATGTTTTTGAGCCCATCTCATGAAAGGGGCTAGGGCCTGGATACATGTTAGAGGAGGTACGTCATATATCTAGGATGAACTTTTAGTTCTCTGTTTCCACTCTGGGGATGTTTTTTTATATTCCTTGTTCACGATTTCTGCAATGTCCATTTCAGAGGTAATCATTCCTGCTAAGGTTTCTCCTCCTTTTGGTGGCTACCTAGTGAGAGTGTCTTCAGCATATTTTGGTGTGGCTTGTTTTATCATTGCAGGGGTATTCCCAAAGATATGCCCTGTTAGAGCCATTTTATTGCAAGTGCAACTTTCCCATTTTGTAGGAAAGGATAGCCCGCCCCAAAACGCTTTGCACCGCCCTCGGGGCTTAATCATGAAGGCCTGCTAACAACTTAGCAGGTTAAAGAGGAGTTCCACCCAAATTTGGAACTTCCGCTTGTTCCACACCTCACCCCCTTACATGCCACATTTGGCATGTAATTTTTTTGGGGGGAGAGTGGGGGCTTCAGGAGGAGTGGGACTTCCTGTCCCACTTCCTGCTTCCGCCGAGGGGCTGGTAAGGGGATTAGGCGTAATCGCCTTATTTCAGCCCCTCCCTGTAGGCGATGGCCTAGGACACTGACAGGTCCTAGGCAATCGCCTGTCCAATCAGCGGCGAGCCGCATGCGCAGTGCGGCTCGCGCATGCGCAGTGGGTGCCCGGCCGTGAAGCCGAAGGCTGTCACGGCTGGGTGCCCACAGTCGGGATGGAGACGCCGGCTGGGGAGGGGGGGGGAGAAGAGCGGAGCCCCGGTCGGCGCGTCGCTGGAACGCAGGAGCAGGTAAGTGAGTGTTTATTAAAAGCCAGCAGCTACACTTTTTGTAGCTGCTGACTTTTAATAAACACAATTTTTGGCTGGAACACCCCTTTAACAGGGCGAGGTTTGCGGCTACTGGGCTATCTCTTCCCAATTTCTACAGCGTGTTTTGGGTCTGGACGAACCTTTGCCCAGCCTGCACTCTCACTACTCAGCGCCATCCAACTCATTGGACCTTGTTAGCCTGAGCAGGGGCCCCTAAAGATTCTCCGTGGTTTACCATTTTTTTATTTATTTGTTGGAACACGTTTTTACCTGCACAAACCCATGTGCTGAGTTTTGTGTTTCTATTTTAGCATGCTTAAATGGTCTTTGGATATGTGCGGAGCTTGCAAGTAAAGATAGATTTCCTGTGGTACAAGTAAAGTATAGTACATTTGAAGATTTTTATTGGAAGAAGAATCTTTTTACAATAGTGGTCAGTGTATTGACCCCTTATATTGGTGGAGAGACAAGGAACCTCTTAGGCCTCGTACACACGAGGCAATCTATTTGTTCAAATCGGTCGGACCGACCGATTTGAACAAATCTGTTTGCTAGGATTTTGGTTTGCTCGCGTGTACACACGAGCAAACCAAAATCCCCGCCAGCAGACGGCGCGCTGACGTGTCGGTGACGTGGCGGTGACGTTGACGCCGCCACGTCACCGCACCAGGAAGTAAAACACTTCCGCGCATGCGCCGAATCCATTCGGCGCCGGTGCGAGACGACATGTCTGCTGGTAAGTGTACTAACCAGCAGACATGTCGGGCGGACGGATTCCCACCAGATAGATTTCAAAGCATGCTTTGAAATCTGTCGGGTGGCCAAAACCGTCGGCTCGCCCGTACACACGATCAAATCTGTCTGCTGGGACGGTCTAGCAGACCGTTTCCAGCAGACAGATTTGATTGTGTGTACGAGGCCTGACAGTGCCTTGCGAAAGTATTCGGCCCCCTTGAACTTTGTGATCTTTTGTCACATTTCAGGCTTCAAACATAAAGATATAAAACTGTATTTTTTTTTATTTTTTGAAGAATCAACAAGTGGGACACAATCATGAAGTGGAATGAAATTTATTGGATAGTTCAAACTTTGTTAACAAATAAAAAACTGAAAAATTAGGCATGCAAAATTATTCAGCCCCTTTACTTTCAGTGCAGCAAACTCTCTCCATAGGTTCAGTGAGGATCTCTGAATGATCCAATGTTGACCTAAATGACTAATGATGATAAATAGAATCCACCTGTGTGTAATCAAGTCTCTGTATAAATGCACCTGCACTGTGATAGTCTCAGAGGTCCGTTTAAAGCACAGAGAGCATCATGAAGAACAAGGAACACACCAGGCAGGTCCGAGATACTGTTGTGGAGAAGTTTAAAGCTGGATTTGGATACAAAAAGATTTCCCAAGCTTTAAACATCCCAAGGAGCACTGTGCAGGCGATAATATTGAAATGGAAGGAGTATAAGACCACTGCAAATCTACGAAGACCTGGCCGTCCCTCTAAACTTTCAGCTCATACAAGGAGAAGACTGATCAGAGATGCAGCCCATGATCACTCTGGATGAACTGCAGAGATCTACAGCTGAGGTGGGAGACTCTGTCCATAGGACAACAATCAGTCGTATACTACACAAATCTGCCCTTTATGGAAGAGTGCCAAGAAGAAAGCCATTTCTTAAAGATATCCATAAAAAGTGTTGTTTAAAGTTTGCCACAAGCCACCTGGGAGACACACCAAACATGTGGAAGAAGGTGCTCTGGTCAGATGAAACCAAAATCGAACTTTTTGGCAACAATGCAAAACGTTATGTTTGGCGTTAAAGCAACACAGCTTATCACCCTGAACACACCATCCCCACTGTCAAACATGGTGGTGGCAGCATCATGGTTTGGGCCTGCTTTTCTTCAGCAGGAACAGGAGAGATGGTTAAAATTGATGGGAAGATGGATGGAGCCAAATACAGGACCATTCTGGAAGAAAACCTGATGGAGTCCTGAAAATACCTGAGACTGGGACGGAGATTTGTCTTCCAACAAGACAATGATCCAAAACATAAAGCAAAATCTACAATAGAATGGTTCACAAATAAACATATCCAGGTGTTAGAATGGCCAAGTCAAAGTCCAGACCTGAATCCAATCGAGAATCTGTGGAAAGAACTGAAAACTGCTGTTCACAAACGCTCTCCATTCAACCTCACTGAGCTCGAGCTGTTTTGCAAGGAGGAATGGGCAAAAATTTCAGTCTCTCGATGTGCAAAACTGATAGAGACATACCCCAAGCGACTTACAGCTGTAATCGCAGCAAAAGGTGACGCTACAAAGTATTAACTTAAGGGGGCTGAATAATTTTGCACGCCCAATTTTTCTGTTTATTTGTTAAAAAAGTTTGAAATATCCAATAAATTTCGTGCCACTTCATGATTGTGTCCACTTGTTGTTGATTCTTCACAAAAAATTACAGTTTTATATCTTTATGTTTGAAGCCTGAATTGTGGCAAAAGGTCGCAAAGTTTTTAAGGGGGCCAAATACTTTCGCAAGGCACTGTATATTGGTCTTCATTGGAAGGAAGACACACTTAAATTACTATTCCGATATTCCCTTACACATTGGGGGAGATTTACTACAACGGGTGCACACAGAATGTGGTGTGGTTCTGCATATTAACCAATGAGCTTCCAGATTTTATTGTCAAAGCTTAATTGAACCAAGCTAAAGTTAGAAGCTGATTGGTTACTATGCATAGCTGTACCAGATTCTGAGTGCTCCAGTTTGAGTAAATCAACCCCATTGTCTGTCAATGGGAGAATGACTCCCTATATTGGTAGTGACACATGAGGTCAGTGGGAGATGTCCCCCAATACCGTGCTGGTCAGGGGGAAGAATGCTCCTGAGACTGGTGGGCATTAGAAAGAAGGTCACACTGAACACCTGACTGGTGGTTGGTTGCATTTGTGGATGGTAAGATGCTTAGTTTTTTGTGATTAGTTGTTATTTCTACGTGTCATTCCCGGTGAATGGAAAGTGGTTAAAACTGACTGAAAATGCTATCATATATATATATATATATATATATATATATATAGCCTTGCCTAAATGTATATTTCCATGAATGCAAACCAAATTGTTTGACTGTGATTCAGCCCTCTCCCAACTGTTCCATCAAGATCAATAACACAACTATCTGTCCCTCTCCTCATGTAGGGTGTTAGATGTAATCTTCTGACCTTTCCTTTTGACCCCCACAGCCAGTCGCTGTCCAAATCTTGTTACCTAAACTTCCGTAACATTTTTAAATACTTCCCTTCCTAACCACTTATATCACTAAAGGCCCATACTTACGATCAGACTTTTTGACAACAAATGTCCGACGGACTTGTTTGATCGGACAATCCGACCGTGTGTATGCTCCATCGGACAATTGTTTTCACTTTTTCATCAGACAAATGTTTGCTGTATATGCTCTTAAACTTTTTGGCAACAAATGTCCGATGGAGCATAATCCGATCGTGTGGACTTAAGTCCAAAGTCCAAAAACGCATTCTCAGAACCAATGCTAAACATCAGATAACAATAGCAGAAATTGCCTAAAAGGTGGCGATAAAGAGCTGAAAAAACATGTGGTTTGGTGAAAGTTGGTTGAAAAAGTCCTGCCGTGTGTATGCATACCAAGTCCACAGCCAACGCCCATTCGGAGCAAAATCCACGGAAAAGTCAGTTGGAAGTTTGATCGTGTGTATGAGGCTTAAGCTACTAATCCATTCTTTATTTCTGACCTTAGCAACTTCCTCCTCATTGGCCTACCTCCATACAGGCTATACCCCCTTCAGTCTATCATGAATGCTGCTGCCAGACTTACCAACCCTGCTAACCGCTCAATGTCTGCCACTTCTTTCTGTTAATCCCTCCAGTGGCTTCCAATCTCAATCTCACAAAAAAAAAAGAATATTAAAGGGGTTGTAAAGGTAAAAAAAAATCCCTAAATAGCTTCCTTTACCTTAGTGCAGTCCTCCTTCACTTTCCTCATCCTTCGATTTTGCTTTTAAATGTCCTTATTTCTTTTGCGAAATCCTCACTTCCTGTTCTTCTGTCTGTAACTCCACACAGTAATGCAATCCCTGGTGTGGAGAAAGCCTCTTGAGTGGAGAGAGGGCGAGCAGGAGTGTCAGGACGCCCACTAACACACAGCTCCTTTCTCTATCTGCAAAGAAGAGAGTGTCCTGACTTGCCTGCTCGCTCCCTCCCCCTTAAGAGGCTTTCTCCACACCAGGGAGAAACCCTTGCATTACTGTGTGGAGTTACAGACAGAAGAACAGGACATGAGGATTTCTCAGAAGAAATAAGGATATTTAAAAGCAAAATGGAAGGATGAGGTAAGTGAAGGAGGACTGCACTAAGGTAATGGAAGCTTTTTAGGGATTTATTTTTTACCTTTGCAACCCCTTTAACAAACAAACAAAGCCCTTTACAATTCCCAAAGCTACATCACCAAACTTATCAAAAAATATCAACCAAACTTTCCTCTTCACTCTTCCCAAGACCTCTTGCTCTCAAGCTCCCTCTACAATTCCCAAAGCTACATCACCAAACTTATCAAAAAATATCAACCAAACTTTCCTCTTCACTCTTCCCAAGACCTCTTGCTCTCAAGCTCCCTCTTCACCTCCTTCCTTGTTCTTCTCAAGGACTTCTTCAGAGCCTCTCCCATTCTCAAGTACTCCCTATCCCGACCGTTTTGACTATCTCCTACGCTGTCCACTTTTGGACAATCCCTGAAAAGTCACCCTATCCTGGCTCTACTCAACATCTGCATTTTACTTTCTCAAAACGACAAATGCCTCCACATGTAATACCTTTTGTATCACTTGCCACTTCCATTTAATTGTAAGCTCTTATAAACAGCACTCTCCTAATCCTCTTGTCTTGAATTGCATTGTAACTGTACTGTCTCCCTTTATTTTATAAAGTGCTGAGTAAACAGTTGGTTCTATATACAGTAAATCCTGTACAATAATAAGGGAAAGGAGAGGCTGATTTTGCATCAGGCATATTCCACGAGGATCATTGGAACTACCACTGTAGGCTGCATTTTGTCTTTTTTTGGCTGTATTCTTTTTGGTGGGTGGACCTCTTTTTTAACCAGAGTTAATCTGTGGGGAATAATGAAGAGTTTTCTTCATGCAATTCTTCTGCAATATTTTCTACTCCAACTACAGAGATTATATGCAGTTCAGCTATGTTATCAAGAAACCATTAATAAACAGACAATGCATTTTAATTGTAGCAAATATGGAACAATCACTTTGTCCCAGTTTCTCTTGTGGGCGGACTACAGTATATTCTGGTGTGCCAGAGAAGCAGAACATTGAGGAGTGTTTGTACTGTACTCAGTGAAAATGCATGATAAGCTACTTGCTGGAAACATTCTGAAATATCTACAGTAAAGGAAAAGGCCCTCAGAGATATACTTTACAAAAGCAGCAGAAAAGAATGAAAGATATCAAAAACAAATGAAAAAGTGTATACTGGGGGACATTCTGAACTAAACGTGGGCTTAAGCTGAAAAATGCTTCTATAGTGTTCATCGTTGAAAGTATCTAACATTGCAATGTTCACTAACCAATTTAAAGAGGAACTGACCAATCAAATCCATACCTAAACAAACAAGGCATAAGGAAGGGAAAGAACTAGTCACCACTATTGCCTGTGGCCTTCCATGGTCTCACCATGCCTTGTTCTGCACTGTGTCTGTGTAGAGGTGGCCATCTTGGTAAAGGGCAGGGCTTTGATTCCTCATGTCAGAGTTGGCTCCTTGACAAAGAGGTCAAGTCTCCCAAGAAACTCGAGAGACACCCAATGTTTCAGAGTGGTTTCTATATTTTCCAGAACCTTGACTCCCTGTTCTTTAACAGCATGGCATGTGGGTACTGAGCCTCCACCCTTACAAGAATACATGATACACATTGTGACTTTGTATTATTATTGCCGAGTAGCCGATCGTATCCAGGACCAGCTGTATCGATCGACCTTTAAGCTTTTGGTGACTTGGGTGGTATAAGCCTTCCCCAGTCATCGGCATTTGGTAAGCCTCCCTCTTACCATTGGTGGTGGTGCTTCTGTCAAGCTGTTCCATCTTTAAAGGATCACTAAAGGATTTTTTTTTTTTTTTAGCTAAATAGCTTCCTTTACTTACTGCAGTCCTGGTTTCATGACCTCATTGTTAGTTTTTGCTTTGAAGTTGCTGTAATTCTGCTCTGATCTCCCCACTTCCTGCTTGTCTGGCTCCTTGTGAAAAAAATCTCATGGCAGCTTTTCACTGTGGTCCAAGCTGTGTGTCTAAAACTCCTCAGAACCAATCAGATTAATTTTAACCACTTCCATACCAGGCACTTACGCACCTTCCCGCCCAAGCCAATTTTCAGCTTTCAGCACTGTCGCAATTTGAATGACAATTGCGCGGTCATGCTAAACTGCACCCAAACAAAATTTGCGTCCTTTTTTCCCCACAAATAGAGCTTTCTTTTGGTGGTATTTGATCACCTCTGCGATTTTTTTTTTTTTTTTTGCGCAACAACTAAAAATAGAGCGAAGATTTTGAAAAAAAAATAAAGTTTTTATTTTTTTCTGTTAATTTTTTTGTAAATGAGTATGTTTTCTCTTTCAATTACGGGCACTGATATGGTGGCACTGATGGGCACCGATGAGGTAGTTCTGATGGGCACCGATGAGGTAGTTCTGATGGGCACCGATTAGGTAGCACTGATGGGCACTGATAGGCGGTGCTGGTATGGGGCACTGATGGGCACTCATGGGCGGCACTGATGGGCACTCATGGGCGGCACTGATGGGCACTCATGGGCGGCACTGATGGGCACTCATGGGCGGCACTGATGGGCGGCACTGATGGGCACTCATAGGCAGCACTGTGCACTCATAGGCAGCACTGGGCACTCATAGGCGGCACAGGTGGGCACTCATAGGCGGCACAGATGGGCACTGATAAGTGGCACAGGTGGGCACTGATAAGTGGCACAGGTGGGCACTGATAAGTGGCACAGGTGGGCACTAAGTGGCACAGGTGGGCACTGATAGGTGGGCACTGGGCATGGATTGGCACTGTGGGGTGGCACTGACAGACACTGGGGTGGCACTGATGATCACTGAGGGGTGGCACTGATTGGCATCATTTTTTTTTACTGCCCCTTTTTTTTTTTGTCCTTTTTTTTTTTTTTTAGTTCCCTGGTGGTCTAGTGTGGGCACTCCCTGGTGGTCCGTGTGGCGATCCGAGGGGGGGCTGCGCTGATAAACAATCAGCGCGAACCCCCCCTGTCAGGAGAGCCGCTGATCGGCTCTCCTGTACTCGCGTCTGTCAGACGCGAGTGAGGAAGAGCCGTCGGCGGCTCTTCCTGTTTACATCGTGATCAGCCGTGATTGGACACGGCTGATCACGTGGTAACGAGGCTCCGCCGGAGACTCGTTACCGAGATCGGAGGTGCAGGGTGTCAGACTGACACCCCGCATCACCGATCGCTGCGCGCCCGCACGGGCGCGCGCGGCATGAAATCGTGCTAGACGTTTGAGAACGTCCAGTCACGATTTCATAACCACTTCCCGGCCGTAAATCGGCTATTGGCCGGGCGGGAAGTGGTTAAAAACAAAACACTGCCCTGGATTTGTTTGTTTTTGTTCTGTGTTTCGCTGGACTTCACAGAAACATGAAACCAGTTTAAAAACTAAAGTCAAACTAGAGGCACATTTATATGATTGTTTTTTTATCTATTTTTAATCATTTTTAAAAGGAATCAGTTAACTTTTTTGTCTCTATACACTGTCATTTCAGCAAAAAAATGTTTTTCCTTTAGTGACCCTTTAAGGCCTATTCGTGGTGGGGTTGTTTCAATTTCTATTCATTTGGATTTTAGTCACTTCATGCACTTCTTGTTTTCATTTACATTCAGTTTGTGGTATATTTTTTTTGTTAAGTTTGTTTAATATGGTCACGTAGTGATACTTTGTACCATCGAGGTACCATACACACGTACAGTAGATTTGGTTTGAACCTCTAGATGTGATTCACTTCTATATCTATATACAGATATTAGCGCTACACTTTTCTCTTTTTTATCACAGAACCTTGACTCCCACCTTTCAGGAGCGTTGAAATGCTGTTATGCATCTGGCGCACCACGTATACTGGTGATGTGCCCGTTGGAGTGATCTCCGGCATGACACTCAAAAAAAAATTCTGACCTGAAAAAGAAGAGGCAGAGTTGTGTAAGTGAATACGATCAGGGGATTTAAAACCCCAGCCCAGCATTGCTGTAGTTTTTTTGCTCCCACTCACTGGCACCAATAATCGGGGCTTAATATCCCACTGATAGCAATAATTAGGGCTCATTTGGTCCAACTGACACCAATAATTGGGTTTTGTTATCCTACTGATAGCAGTAAGTAGGGCTCTAATTATTAGGGCCAACTGATACCAATGATTGGATTTTATTATTCCACTAATATCTATAATTGGGGCCAATTTCTTCCCACTGACACCAATGGTTGGGTCTTACTATTGTACCAATATCAATACATGGGGTTCATTTAGTCCAGGGGTGCCCAACCTTTTGAAGAGTGAGGACCACTGAAGTGACCTTGTAACTCGTCGCGGGCCACAATGAGCGGAACAAGTGGATGACAGGTCTGTGTCATGCTGTATATGCAGAATGGACATCGAACACAGCCCATGCTACGCTATGGGCCCGCTAATTCAATCCGCCCAGATGGAAAGGAACAGATCCCCTTCTGTTTTTATTTTTTTTTGCAGATTGGATTGGAGATAAGCAGGGGTAAATGGACATAGAGGAGAATGAAGGGTCCGATTAGGTCAGACCAATCATGTGAAAGGGGTCTAATGCTGCTTTCACACTGATGTGCCACATGTGAGCACCTATGGCTTTCCTGCAGGTGTGGTGCACTTTCTGAAAGTGCACCAAATTTGCCGGTAATAACAAAAGTCTGCGCTGCATCTGTGGATCAGTTTGAAAGCAGCCCGGTAACCACTGCACATTAAATATGCCCATATATACACTGATTTCAGTAAAAAATGTACCTTTAATAAGTCTTCCATTCAGGTATCACCAGCTGATGCTATCTGAAGCAGAGTGTATTTGGTATTGCTTGTGACAGGAGCCGGTGCTATACAGGAAGCTTCATTCACAACACTAATGCTCTATGGGAGATGGCGGATCAGCAACCTGCGATCTGGGCTTGCCAAACCACCATCCCAGAGCAGGAGGTCGCGGGCCACATCAGAGGGCTCCGCGGGCCACATGTGGCCCCCGGGCCACTGGTTGGGCACCCCTGATTTAGTCCAATTGACACAAATGATTAGGTCTTATTATTTCACCATTATCAATAATTGGGGCCTATTTTTTCCCACTGAAACCAATGCTTGCCTCTTATTATCCAACTGATATCAATAATTGGAGTTCATTTAGTCCAACTGGCACCAATGATTTGGGTTTATTATTTCACTGATATCAGTAATTGGGCTTACTTTATTATACCAACACCAAAAAAGTTTAGTTTACTACTACTGACAGCAACAGCGCTACTACTGACTCCAATGATTAACACTTATATTTCTATCACTTACCCTGATCATTGGCACTTTTTTACAACCCCAGTTCCAGAGTTTGGACAACTGTATGTGTAAAATCGACATAAAAACAGAATGCAATTATTTGAAAATCTCATAAACCCAAATTTTATTCACAATAAAAAAAAAAGAAAACATATCAAATGGTTAAACTGAGAACATATACTATTTTTAGAAAAAAATAAGGCAATTTTGAAATTGATGGAAGCAACATGTCTCAAAAACATTGGGCAACAAAAAGCTGGCAAAGTAAGTGGTACTAACAAGTAAGAAGGGAGAGAACGACTTCCGGTTCCGGCGCCGCATGGAGTAGCTGCTCCCCTCAGCAGCTCCCGCAACCAGGCTAAAATTCAGCCTATAAACTCGGCAAACCCGCCACAGACTACCCCCAACGCTGCCCACCATCCCCGAGGGGAAGATGGACAAGTACCTAGAAAAAAACGGCGCGCGATCGTACGCGGCCGCGGCGGCGCGGACGGGGCAGCCGCAAATCGAGGCCCCGGCTTCGGCCTATCCGGATCCATCTGTGGAAACGGCTCCCGCGATGGAGGTGAGTGCTAAACCTTCACCCCCACCACATACACAGACTGCCTCAACGTCCCCAGCCTCTCCACACCAAGGGGACCTCCACAATATAGACCTAATAGCACAAGCAGTAGCAGCGCTGCTGGCCCCTATGATAGCTGCTTCTGTGGAAAAGGCAGTGGGAGCAGGCATGCAAAAACTGCAGGCCCAGGTGGGGGAACACGCATCCAGGCTGAACGAGGCAGAGCATCGTATCACCAACATTGAGGAGGAGCTGTACCAGGCCCAATCCACCGAAATGGCCCAGGATAAGACCAATAAATACATACTGGACAAGCTGGATGACCTGGAGAACAGATCTAGGAGAAGTAACTTACGTTTCGTTGGTGTCCCGGAATCGCTCCAGCCCGCGGCACTCTCAGACCTCTGCTCACGCCGCATTCCAGAGGCTCTAGGCCTTCCAGGTCCCTGCACAGTCGAACGTGCCCACCGTATGGGTATCTTCAATTCCGATCGTAAATCACCCCATCCTGTGATTGCCAAGTACCTGAACTACTCGGAGAAAGCCCTCATCCTACAGAAGTTCAGACAATCCAGAAACCTCCGGATAGACGGCATGAATATCCTGGTCTTCGCGGACTACTCGGTTGACGTCTCTAAGAAAAGGAAGGCCTTCCAACAGATCTGCTCGGAGCTTCATCGGATGCAAGTTAAATTCACTCTCGCCTTCCCAGCCGTGCTCCGGCTCAGGGCCCCCAACGGGGAACAACTCTCTTTTCACGATCCATCTGCAGCAGAAGCATTCCTGAGGTCACACCGCTCTGGGTCTCATGCCAACCCTTCTCCTAGTCCGGCGTCATTGAACCGGGCCCTGGAACAAGGCAGCCCACGGAAAGACTCACCCAAACGCTTCAGAGCCTCGGGACCGGAGCAACGTCAGCTCTCCTCATCCTGAACCCCCTCCACCTGGTACACGGCACAGTTTCCTGCTGACACAGCTCTTGGTTCCCTCTGACGAGCCATCCCCTCTCCCTTATGCCGGAGGTCGACCGGTAGGCTGAAAGTTTTCCTTTTTTTCTTATTTTTTTTTTGTTCCATCATATTTCTTCTTTGTACAACCCCTGCATTCACTATTCTGTGTTCTTGCTCATTGTTATACATTTGTACATTGTTATCTGCTGTTGACGATTTTTTTTTACATGCGGGCTACTACCCCCCCTTCCTTCTTTCTGCCAATGGTGCCCCTGCACGCTACTCATCCCCCACACTTTACTCCCGCTGCCTCTGGCCCACCCCCCTCTTAAGCGTGGCGGGTGACATATCAGCGGTGCGAGTCCTGTGTTGGGAGCTGACCTACTCAGTGACTCCATGTGGAAAAAAGTGAAGTTCCCTAACTATGTTTGTTGTTATCCTTGCCCCCCCCCACCACTCCCCCCATCGGAACCTTTTACTGTGTGTTCTGTCCTATGTGCTATGGTCACTCATACACCCACAAACATGTCCATTCCTACATCTTCGCTCCCTTCCTCAATCTTCCCCATGGTTAACTACAGCTCATCGCTTCCTCTATGCTCTCTGCCCATGCAGTTCCACATTCTACCATACACTCTGGTCCCGAATGCAGCCCACATCCCTCTTCTGGCCCTCCCACCATGAAAATAATCTCTTGGAATGTCAAGGGGCTTCGTTCCCCCAACAAGAGAATGAAAATCCTGCGTCACCTTAAACGTCTAAAAACAGATATAGCCCTCCTTCAGGAAACGCACTTATCCACTCCCGACTTCCCACGTATGAGAAAACTATGGGTGGGCCCGGTCCTTGGCTCCGACTCCAACGGCCGTAAGGGGGGTGTAATGATCCGTATAAACAAAAACCTCCCATGCACGGTCCTGTCTACAGAATCAGACTTTGAGGGCCGTTTTGTGTCTGCACGAGTCCAACTGGGTGCTAGGATCATAGTGATCACCAATGTCTATGCCCCTAACAACCCCACAAGCAAATTCTTTGGGGACCTTACGACGTGGGTGCTGCGTGACCCCTCCCTCCCTCACTTGTTGGGCGGGGACTTTAACTCCATCATGCACCAGACAGACGACAGATCCTCCAACAGGAAGCAACGTCCCCCCTCACCGTCCCCTGGCCAGACACTTTTGGCATCTACGATAGACTCCCTCCACCTCCACGACATATGGCGCCTGCACCACCCGGCAGATAGGGAATTTACATTCTATTCCAACCCCCACAACGTCTTCACGAGACTAGATTACTTATTTTGTTCTGACGCCCTCCTTCCGGTTCTTACTGATGCTGACATTCATGACATCGCGATCTCTGACCACGCCCCGATATCCTCCACTCTCAACGACCCCGACCTGCACTCCAACCCCAAAATTTGGCGTTTCCCCTCCTACCTCCAAAATAACGCTGACTTCCAACAACACCTAGAGACGGTCTGGACTGATTACGCCTCTAACAACGCACTGCATTCCAACAACCCCAACCTTTTTTGGGAGGCGGGCAAGGCAGTCCTCAGGGGCTGTGTAATAGCATATGCTGCTTCTTTCAAAAGAAATGCCCTCAAGCACTACAAATTGGCCAGTGCACGACTACACCTGGCTCAACGTTCCCTCTACACGGACAACTCCCCGTCCAACCGAGATGTCTGGCTTACGGCTAAACAATCTTTTGACACATGGGCTGCGACCCTTGAACAGACCCAAAAGGCACGCTTGGACGCCTCCTTACACAAATTCGGGAACAAGGCAGGGAAATTGCTTTCGAAACTGAGCAAGGGCCCGAATCGCCCTACGCATATCACCTCTCTCAGGAACACTTCGGGCACTGTACACACCACCCCAAAAGATATCAATGACACTATGCGTCAATACTACTCATCCCTATATGCCCCTGACCCGATAGATATCCCAACGGCCCTAAATTTCCTACAAAACATTACCCTAGATCGAGTCTCCCCCCCCCAATTGGAGACCCTGAACGCTCCCATCTCTGCTTTGGAGATTCATAATGTCATTAAAAACCTTGCCCCCTCCAAGGCCCCAGGCCCCGATGGCTTTACGGGTGAGTTCTATAAATCCTTTCGCGAGACATTCGTCCCTACCCTCCACGAAGTCTACCAACACATCTGGGCAGGCGGCTCCTACCCACCCACAGGCAACCAGGCCATTATCAAGCTATTAGAGAAAAAAGGGAAAGACCCTCTAGAACCCGGCTCCTACAGGCCCATATCCCTCTTAAATCTTGACATAAAGATCCAGATTGGCAACTATCATACCCTCCCTGATACATCCGGCCCAATCTGGTTTCGTGAAAGGGAGGACAGCCACTATGAATATCCGTAAGGTAATGCTAGCCCTAGAACATGCAAAAGGCGACCCGGAAGGTGACCATGCCATCATCACGCTAGACGCAGAGAAGGCCTTTGATAATGTCAGCTTCGAATGGCTCTCCTTGGTTATGGCCACAATGGGCTTCCAAGGCCCCTTCGCCCATCTCATAAAGGCTATGTACACTGCCCCCTCCGCAAAACTGGTGGCGGCGGGCCTCCTATCAGACGAATTTCGTCTCCACAAAGGCACTAGACAGGGCTGCCCACTATCCCCTCTCCTCTTTAATATTGCCCTAAAACCCCTATCTCGATATCTATCCCAAGTCGCCCCCCTTCATGGTATCAAGATGGGCGATCACGACATACGCACCTCCCTCTTTGCTGATGATGTCCTCATATTCACTTCCAACCCCTCACAGGACATGATCACAATCAAGGACACCTTCGATATCTTCAGAAAGTGCTCGGGGCTCCGCATAAATTATAGCAAGAGCGAAATCCTCCCCATAGGTTCCCTTGGGGTCCCCCCCTGGACCCAGGGTTCCCTGTTCACGGTGGCGAAATCCCATATCACGTACCTGGGAATTAAAATAGGTAGGATACCCTCCTCCCTATACCATCTCAATTATCCTCCGCTGTTTGCAAAAATAGCACAGGAACTGGTTAACTGGATGGATTTGCCTCTCTCGCTTCTGGGAAGATGTCACTTAGTGAAAATGGTCAGTTTTGCCCGTCTACTGTACCCCCTACAAACCATTCCCTTACTACTACGTCATTCAGATGTCAAAACCCTAAATTCAGCCATATCCAAATTTCTCTGGCGGGGTAAGCGGGCACGTATAGCTTTTGCCAAACTCCATCTTCCCAGACGCGAGGGTGGTATAGCCCTGCCCAATATCAGGACATATAACTTAGCCTGCCTACTCAGGACGAGTCTAGATTGGGTGACCCAGTCCTCCCGGTACTCAAACTTCGTCCTGGAATCAGCCATGGTCAACCCCTTCTCCCTCACCGCCCTGCTCCACTGCCCATGGAAATCTGTTCCCCCACCCCTCCAACATAACCTTCTCCTCAGAGATACGGCCATCGCCTGGAGAGAGGTCAGAAAATCCCTAAATCTCCCTTCTTACATATCCCGCTACCTCCCAATCCGGGGAAACCCGAACTTCTCCCCTGGCCTTGAGACTCAACCCTACGTCCTCTGGCACAGTAGGGGACTAAATGATTTTTTCTCACTATGCGACCCACAGACGGGCCGCCCCATCGGTTTTAGAGCGCTAGCCGACAAATACTTACTTCCCCCGTCACATATTTTCCAATATGGGCAATGCATTAGCTTCCTGAAAAATGCTTGTAGAGACGATACTAAAAGATTCAAAAGTTCCTTTATTGAATCCCTCCTCGCTCTGGGCTCCTACAAGATCTCCGACATATACCTACCTCTCCTTCTGCAAACTACCCCCCCCCTAACGCTCTCATCGGCCGCCAACTGGGCAAAGGACTTCCCCGACACCGAATTGGTGGAGAAGCTTCTACATGGTCTCAACACTGTCCACAAGCTGGTCCCCAACGAGGTCTGGAGGGAAACTCAGGTTAAGATAGTCCACCGGGCTCATATCCCTTTTAGTCGTGCCCACGCCTCACCGGAATGCCCACTGTGCAAACAACCTAAGCCTAACCTCACTCATCGCTTCTGGTCCTGCTCTCACATCGCCACCTTCTGGGACCAAGTCCTCCAGTATATCTTTGACATAACCTTGTTACGGATACCCAAGGACCCCTTGCTACTTATCTTCGGCCACTGGGACCCCCTTTTGCTCCCCTGGTCACCTCCCCAAGCCTACCCTGGGAAAGACTGGATCCTGATTTGCCTCCTTCTTGCTAGAAGAGCCATCCTTCACAACTGGATTTCCGACACCGCCCCAACCACTGCCCAAATCAAAAAGGATCTCCTGAAACTACTCTACAAAGATAAACTCAACACGGACCTAACCCACGAGCGATCTAGGACTCGCTTCTACCATATCTGGAAATCGTTTATGGTGCACACCCTCACCCCTACGGATATAACGAACTTTGAGAAGATGTCTTTCTTGTACTGTGACCCCCCCCTCCCCCCCTGACCCCACACCCTTCCCCCCAACCTAGAGCACAGATAGGCTGCGTTATGTTCTCAGTATGTGTTATTTAGAGACGCAGCTCCCCCTCTCTCCCGTCCTCTTCCCCCCCCCCCTCCCTTTCCCTGTTACCTCTCCCTTCTCCTTCTTTTGCCATTTCAAAAGTTTACAGTTGTTGTCGCATCATACTCTGTTTGAAATTTCTTTAATAAAAATATTTTAAAAAAAAAAAAAGAAGGGAGAGAACATTTTGCAGCTAATTAGGTTAATACGCAAAAGGTCAGTAATGTGATCGAGTATAAAAAGGGACTCTTATGCCGCGTACACACGATCAGAATTTCCGACAAGAACTTTTCGCATCTAAAAATTTGAGAACCAGCTCTCACATTTTTCCTCTCGGAAATTCCGACAGAAAATGTTCGATGGGGCCCACACACGGTCGAAATTTCCGACCATGAGCTTACATTGAACTTTTCTTGTCGGAAATTCCGATCGTGTGTATGTGGCAATAGAGAGTCAGAGTGTCTCAAACATAAAGATGAGGTGAGGTTCACCAATCTGTGAAAAGCTGCATCTAAAAATGGTTGTAAAATATCAGAATAATGCTCCTCAAGGTAAAATTGCAAAGACTCGTGAGTCTAGCAGTCAGAGGCAAATGTACTGTACAGCTATGAGGCTCTGAAGTACATTGCTATTTTTCAGGTGGTATTCAAGATAAAACATACATCTTTATAAGGTACCACTTGGGCATAATTAAAATGTATGGATGTTCCCTATACCATAGCAAACCTTCAATTTTTTTTAGTTCTGCTCCATTCTAAAGATCCATGGCACTCTTAAAGCGGAGCTCCACCCAGGAAAACAACATTTTCCCATGTTGTTTAAAAAAATTAAACAAAAAAAACCTGAAAAAAAAAATACTCACCCGAAATACCTGTTGCTATGCGGAAGTCCGTAATCTGCCTCTTCCACTCCGGTGCCTATTCTTCTTGTCCTTCTCCTTGTGAATGGGGCGCGCTGCTTTCTGGGAACTGTGTGTGTTCCCATTCACAAGCCAGCGTGAGACTCACGCAGGCGCAGTAGGAAATGGGCAGTGAAGCCGTACGGCTTCACTGCCTGTTTCCCATAGTGTGAATGGCGGTGCGGGACCCGGAGCGATCGTGGGACCGGCATCGGGGGGCCCATCAGCGCGGGCAAGTAGGACAAGGTAAGTGTCCTTATTTAAAGTCAGCAGCTACACTGTTAGTAGCTGCTGACTTTAAAAAAAAAAAAAATTGCGGCTGGAGCTCCGCTTTAAACTGGAGCATCAGGCTCTTTCAGAAAAAAATTAAAGTCAGCAGCTGTTCCACAACAGCTGGAGCGCCAAAGGTTGCCTACCCCTGCCCCACACCATTCAAAACATAACACCATCGAGAGCTGGGTTGATCACTCTTGACCTGGCAATGTACAGTAGCAAATATGGTTTCTCTCTCGTTACTATGGACAAGACCACAGAATGTCTAGCAGTTGGCTGGACATAGATTTTAGGATGTCCCATTTTAAATGACAGGCATTGAGGAAATGTAGCCTGTGGCATGGCGGAGGTACAGAATCTGCAAAGGCAGTGTTGCTATGTACGAAAACAAGCACTGACAACATACAAGATCACCCAATACTGCTTACTAGGTGAAGCCCTTGACAGCCTTCGGCCTCGTACACACGATAGGATAGCCAGAGGACAATGGTCTGATGGACCGTTTTCATCGGTCAAAACTGATCGTGTAGGGGCCCCATAGGTTATTTAACCTTTGGTTAAAAAAAAGCCAACTTACGATAGGTCAAAACCGATCATTAGTAGGCACGACCATTGGTTAAAAATCCACGCATGCCCAGAATCAAGTCAACGCATGCTTGGAAGCATTGAACTTCATTTTTTTCAGCATGTCGTTGTGTTTTACGTCACCGCGTTCTAACACGATCGTTTTTTTAACCGATGGTGTGTAGGCACATCAGACCATCAGTCAGCTTCATCGGTTAACCTTCGGACCGTTCTCATCAGATGGACTGATCGTGTGTACGAGGCTTCAGCCTTGACTAGTCATTTTAAATCAGATTGACATGAACTCTTCCCATTTGTGGTCACCTCAATACCATAAATATAAGCCTTTAAAATTAGCACTTTTGATTTTTCATGTTAATCTCCCATAGACTTTAACGATGTTCCGCGGCTTTCGAATTTGCTGCGAACACTACATAAGGTTCGCTATTTGGCGAACACCCGATGTTTGACTCGAACATCGGGCTCATCCCTAGTCACCTTTAGTCCACAGAGGCAAGAAAACTATCCTTTGTCCATTGTTGCTTACACAAGTTGAAAAGGACAGTCCTGGGACCCTGAAGTCTTCTTCTGCAACCAATAAATGGTTTCAAACTTAGAAAGGTGCAGAGAAAAACATTTCATGCTTGCTTTTGAGAAATATAATCAGGATTTAAAGAAAAATAAAATCCTTTATTTACTGATTGGAGTCACTCTGAGTAGTGAAATGAAGGGTTCCCGATCTACAACAGCCACGAATTTCTTTTTTGAGAAACCCTGGTTATTAAACAAAACCAGGACTTCCCTCTGTGACTACATGGACAGCTGTTTCCAAGTATTATTGAGAATCCCCTTTGAGTTCGGATTGATGGAGGAAGAAAAATATTTAACCAGTTTCCAAATGTTTTTGCAATATAGATCACATTTTTCTCCAGAAACTGAATGAGCAAGTGAGATTTACAAATGTTTCCTGGTAATTTATTACATCATCTGCTCTTGTTCTATCTTGTATCATGTCCTGTGGTTTTATTGTGTAACATCATACTCCACCTACAGCAGACCACTCGGCATTTAGAAACACCTACAGCTAACTAGAAGTAATGTGATACTGCATGGTGGGCTTTGTGAATTCTTTCACACTTAATAATAAAGTCGTTTATGGAAGGATAATAAAGCATGGAATAGTGTTCTACATACATGACTGAATCATAGTTTGTGCTTTTAATAGGTAGCGGTACCCCCTGAGGGCCTGCTGGTGATTGTGGTCCGTCTCTTACCCTGCACAGCCAGGCGCAAAAATTTCCAGACATACAGCAGTCAAGAAATAGTCATTGTTTTTTTTAATGTTTTTATTGAATGGATTTAACTTGGATGGGGATTGGGTACATATGGGATGCTCATGTGATCAATAGGAATTCTTCAGGCACATACCTATATACATCTGGTATATATACACACGTCTCCACTTCTACCTCCAGCACACACTTGCTTGTAGAGCTACAACTTCCAGGACCAGCTAGCACTGAATTGCAGGCCTGACACTGGCTCATCTAGGCCCAAAGCAAATGCCCTTTACAGGCAGGGACCATGGCCCCTATGATGTAGCAAAATATGGTAGTTCTAGTGCTAGCTGTCCCATGTGGTTACTGATCCCAGTACCACCTCTTCAGGCCCTGCCATCCCTCCTGGCTGCAGCTGCCTCTGTGCACTGTCTGTGCCACCACAGTCCTCCTTACTGGCTCTCCACTCATCCCAATATGCTTGTACCCAGTCACTCATCAGCCCTCCTGGCTGACCCTTGTTCCTCCTGCAGTTTGCCTGGCAGTGTTCTGCACTGTCCTCTGCTTGCTCCCGTACCTCCTGTCCAGGATACCTCTGTGTCTTGAGAGGGTCCTGTCCGCACCCAAGCCCAGGCCCAAGGTCACCCCTCCCCAAGACTGGGGAGCTCCTTCAAAGGTCACGACAGCCTAACACTAAATCTCCAGCTTCCACCCGATTTGTGTGTTTACAAACATTCCTGCCCTGGCTCTCATGTCTGCGATTGCATGTGGCCAGCATTCATTGCGGCCACGTGCATCGTTATGACAATAAACAATTAAAGTTGGCTATAAACCAGGGTATTAATCTTTGCAACAATTAAGGGTACATACTGCCATAATATGCTGCATTGCCATTTACATTATGAACATATAATGTGTGATTCAGAAAGAACAGTGTAAAAGAGGAAAATCGGCAATAAACGATATGTATACATCGTGACTCTTGTCACCTCCCACCCTTCTGAGGGAAATCAGGGCGTGGGAGTAGACCATCCAAAAATGCTATGTTAGATCTAAGAGGCTTGCCTCTTACTCAGAAATCAGCATGTGTGGAATAGCATGTAAAGAGGAAAGTATTACGCAAAATTATGAGGAACTCACGACACTGGTCCGAAGTACCGGCCAGCCTGAACTGCCTAAATATGGGACTGCTTCAGATTGCCACTTGAAGGAGAATGAATTTTGCAAGGCTCGGACTATATGTGTTTCTAAGGAGATGTTTAGAGCTTAAGATTTAGAATGATTTATTTGTAAACCAGAGAAGTAAAGTGATGTAGCATTAGGTGCAGATTGGGTATTGAGGTAACTGGGGAAGAGAAGAGCATCAGTATGTTGTCCGCAAACAGCGCACATTCGTGTTCACGATCCCCGCAATAGACCCTCTGTATATACTAAGGGCTGGATTCAGATACAAAAATGTATCTTTACGGCGGCGTAGCATTTCCTCTTTACGCTACGCCGCCGCAAATATTATGGGAAAGTGCCTTATTCAGAAAGCACTTGCTCCATAATATGCGGCGGCGTAGCGTAAAGTGCACGGCGTAAGGCCGCGCAATTCAAATTGCTGAAGTGGGGGTGTGATTCATGTAAATAAATCATGACCCCATGTAAATGACATTTTTTTTGGACGGCGCATGCACCGTCCGTGGACGTTCCCATGCGCGAAATCACAACGCTTTTTCTCAATGTAAACGACGTGAACATAACTAACGTCGAGCCCCATTCCCGAACGATTTACGCAAACGACGTAACCGACGTACAATTCGACGCGGTCCCGACGTCCATACTTAACATTGGCTGCGCCTGCTATAGCAGGGGTATCCTTACGCCGGTCTCGCGCTTACGCAAACAACGTAAAATACGACGCGCCGTGAATCTGCGTAAGTAGCTCATTTGCATAATTTACACGAAGCGCCACCTAGTGGCCAGCGTAAATATGCAACTTAAGATACGACAGTGTAAACGAATTACGCCGCTCGTATCTTAGGAGAAAGCCGGCGTATCTTCTTTTCTGAATAGCAAAAAAAGATACGCCGGCTATTCTTATTATTTATGCAGCGTATCTATAGATACGCTGGCGTAAATGCTTTCTGGATCTGGCCCTAACTCACTCGGATTTTGTTTGCTAAGTGCCCCAATGCCAAGATAGCATTTTTATTTATTTTTTATAAAAATTGGGTTAATCTTTAACCACTTGAGGCCCGCGCTACCGTCGGATGACGGCAACAGCGCGGGCCTGAAAATCCAACATGCCGTCATTTGACGGCATGTCATTCTGGCTTTCCCAGCGCGCGCTGTACAGCGCGCTGCGGGGAAGCCCTGTGTTGTCCGTGTCCCTTGGACACGGCCAATCACAGATCGCGGCAAACGGCCAATCAGAGCGGCCGTTTGTGATGCGATCTGTGGGCGAATGAGAGATGGTCTCTCATAGATCATCTCTCATTGCCGGCTCACACAGAGACAATGTCCTGTCTCTGGAAGGGAGGAGCCCGATCTGTGTTCCTTCCTACATAGGGACACAGATCGGTCACCCCCCCAGTCACCCCCCCTCCCCCTACAGTTAGAACACACCTAGCATACACATTTAACCCCTTCCTCACCCCCTAGTGTTAACCCCTTCAATGCCAGTCACATTTATACTATAATTAGTGCATATTTATAGCACTGATCGCAGAATAAATGTGAATGGCGCCAAAAATGTGTCAAAAGTGTCCGATGTGTCCGCCATAACGTCGCAGTACCAATAAAAATCGCAGATCGCCGCCATTTCTAGTAAAAAAAAAATAATAAAAAATAATAATTCTCTCCCCTATTTTGTAAGCGCTATAACTTTTGCGCAAACCAGTCGCTTATTGTGATTTTTTTTTTTTTTTTACCAAAAATATGTAGAAGTATACGTATCGCCCTAAACTGAGAAAAAAAAATGTGTTTTTTTTTTAATTGGGATATTTATTATAGCAACAAGTAAAAAATATTGTATTTTTCTTCAAAATTGTCGCTCTTTTTTGTTTATAGCGCAAAAAATAAAAATCGCACAGGCGATCAAATACCACCAAAAGAAAGCTCTACTTGTGGGGAAAAAAGGACGTAAATTTTGTTTGGGAGCCACGTCGCACGACCGCGCAATTGTCAGTTAAAGCGACGCAGTGCCGGAAGCTGAAATTTTACCTGGGCAGGAGGGGGGTGTAAGTGCCCAGTAAGCAAGTGGTTAAGCTACCAGGATACTGTAAATTGAGGGAGGAAACTGCAGCACCCTGGGAAGAAATGTAAACACATGAAAATGCAGACACTAATAGTACAAAAGTATTTTGTATCCCTGACCCTTGTGAACTTGGCTACCATGTTCGCTTTTAAGGTTATATCCACATGTTTTAAATGTTCTTGTTTTCTCTGAAAGTGATTACGTTTCAGTTTCTATGGCTATGTGATTCACAATGCTCATTGAGTTCCACTAATGCTTCGTACACACAACCGATGGGAAAACTGTCATGTTTTCTTTTGGTTGAGAAAACCGGCCATGTGTATGCTCCCTAGCAGTTTTCCCGACAGAAAAATTACGGGGAAAAAAATTAGAACATGTTCTATTTTTTCCCGTCGCAAATCGCAGTGTTTTTTTCCCCGCTTTTTTTCATATGGGGAAACACTACTGTGGAGCATACACACGGCCGGTTTTCCCAGCCAAAGCTCTCAGGCAGTTTTCCTGTCAGGAAAAACATCCGTGTGTACACGGGGGAAAAGTGACAGAGCCGGTTCTCGGTTTTCCCCTTGGGTTTCCAGGCATTCTTTTGATCGCCGAGTAACCCGATCGTATGTACTGTACAAGGCATTACTGTTTTGTTTTATACTGTGGTGTTTTATAGAACATTTTTTGTAACTTTGCAAAAAAAATACAATTAATAAAAAAAATAAGTATTTGTACTTTCACAAGTAAAAGTAAGACAATTTATTTTGGCCTACTTTGTTGAGGATTATGGATGGACAGAGTTATTTTGATGAAATTTGCTTTACCATAAAATGTTTTTCCTCGCAAAATGTGAAAAAGCAAAAATTCCTAATTTCAGTTATTAAAGTAGAAATTTAGTCAAACCCTAACTATATTTAGAGTGGAACTTTACCCAAAAAGGGAAGGAGGAATAATATTAATTAACTTGCAAAATAGGAGAAAGGGTCCTTTAGTACCTAGGGATGAAATAATGAACAGGTGAACATTGCTTGCCAGGTGGAAGAAATCTCAAATAAAGATTAGGGATGTTTTCTGGTACCTCCTGAGCCCTCACCTGAATTCCATACATGCCCCGTGTTTATTATGAAACACAAGGATGGTCTGCTTACTCCTTTGGAATGTTCTATAATTATTAGATATGACAGTTGAAGATATCTGTGTACGTCTAAGATCTACAGCATTGAAGCCATTACGCATTTACTCTAAACTAAATGTACGTATATTCTTATCTGAGGTATCTTAAACTCCCTGCAGTTATTTATTCTCCTATGTATAACGTTTGGATACTATCTCTGATTTAATTTTAAGTTGAATATATTTTTATTATCAACAATTTTAAAATGTTAAATTGTGAGTACAATTTGACAATATCCACACAAATCTGATAGTCGGTCAATATCAACATTCCAATACAAATACATTAATCAATATCATCTACAAATATGGGACTGTCTTCGGGAAGCCCCACAAAATAAGGATCAAAGGCGTGGGTGACTTCCATACCGGCAGGGCATTCGCAAAAGTGGAAGATTAGTGCGGCATCAATTAACTTTGAATAAACATGAAAAGTAATGCCCATATAGGAAGTAAAGAAAAAATAGGAGAACAGAAGGAAAAGAAAAGAGAAGATTGAGAGAGAGAAAGATGAGTAGTAGAAACAAGTCCTCCTAATTAGGATTGCAACATGACTTAAAAGAGAATCAAAAGAGGAGGATTTTGGACAATTTTGTGGAGGTATTGGAACCAATGAAGATGAGAGAGGGATAAAACCACATCTCCCATTCTCCATCTTTCCAACTCGCCCCCATATCGGCTTCAATACCAGGCTTTTATACCACCTCCATACCGGGCCTATTCTGACACTTCTCTCCTACATGTAATAATCATCATTCTTTTGCTAGAAAATTACACAGTACCCCCAAACATTATATATGTTTTTTTTTAGCAGACACCCTAGGGAACAAAATGGCGGTCATTCCAAAGTTTTATCTTGCACGGTATTTACGCAATTATTTTTCAAACGCCTTTTTTTTGTAAAAAAATTGTTTTATGAATTAAAAAAATAACAAAACAGTAAAGTTAGCCCAATTTTGTTGTATTATGTGAAAGATTATGTTACACCGAGTAAATAGATACCCAACATGTCACGCTTTAATTATGCGCACACTCATGGAATGGCGCCAAACTTCGGTACTTAAAAATCTCCATAGGCAACGCTTTATTTATTTTTTACAGGTTACAGTTTAGATTTACAGAGGAGATCTAGTGCTAGATTTGTTGCTGTCACTCTAACGCACGCGGCGATACCTCACTTATGTGGTTTAAACAGCGTTTACATATGTCGGCGGGACTTGCGTGTGTGTTCGCTTCTGCACGCGAGCTATCGGGGACAGGGGCGTTTTAATTTTTTTTTTATCTTTTATTTATTTTTTTGACTTATTTTTTATTTATTTTTACACTTTTTTTCATTTTTTTTTTTTTCCACTTTTATTCCTATTACAAGGAATGTAAACATCCCTTGTAATAGGAAATGTGTGTGACAGGTCCTCTTTATGGAGAGATGTGGGGTCAATAAGACCTCACATCTCTCCTCCAGGCTGGAAACCATGAGATCGGTGAAAAAAAATTCACCGATCTCATGAATGGGGGCTTACAGCCGCAATTGCGGCTTTGTTTACTTACGGGGACCCGGGCGTGACGTCATCAGATCGCGCCCGGGTCCTCCGACGGTCATCTCTATGCTTCCTGCCGCCGCCGACGATTCGTTCTCCGGGCCCCCGAAGGCACAGGTAAGCCCGGAGAAGCACCGGATGGCGGCGGGAGGGGGGGGATGTCCCCTCCCGCGGCCTGTAAGAACGATCAAGCGGCGGAACCGCCGCTATGATCGTTCTTACATTGTGCAGAATCGTGGGCTGAAGAAGAGGATATCTGGATGATGCCTCTGGCTGCAGGCATCATCCAGATATTCGCCTGCAATGCCCAGGCCGTCAATTGACGGCCACTTAGGATGGTAAATCCCATCCCAGGCCGTCAATTTTCTATGGCTGGGTATTGAAGTGGATATGAAGGCCTATTGATTCAGTCTATTCCACAGCTTCTTTGGAGGGAGTAGTGTTTTATAAGGATGAGCCGAACACCTCCGGTTCGGTTTGCACCAAAACTTGCGTACAGGCAAAAAATTAGCTCGAACAAGCTATGGGACACGAACATGAAAAATCAAAAGTGCTAATTTTAAAGGATTATATGCATGGTATTGTCATAAAAAGTGTATGGGGACCTGAGTCCTGCCCCCAGGGGACATGTATCTATGCAAAAAAAGTTTTAAAAAAATGCTGTTTTTTCAGGAACAGTGATTATAATAATGCTTAAAATTAAAACAATTAAATATTCATTTAAATATCGTGCCTGGGGGGTGTCTATAGTATGACAGCTGAAGCTGGGACCTGCCCAGATCGGGTGCAGAATAGGTAAGTACAGTGAGTTTTGCTTTACAGGGTTAGATAGATCAGGCTTAGAATGTGGCACAGAGCATGTTTAGCGTTAGTTGGACTTACACTTTCATCTCCAATTATGGAAAGGTTTATTCACAGTAAGAGCTGTGGAAATGTGGAATAGATTCCCTCAAGAGCTGGTTATGTCCAGCTCAGTAGATTGCTTTACAGTGCCTTGAAAAAGTATTCATACCCATTGAAATTTTCCACATTTTGTCATGTTACAGCAACAAATGTAAATGATTTTTATGTGATAGACCAACACAAAGTGGCACATAATTGTGAAGTGGAAGGAAAATAATAAATGGTTTACATTTTTTTTTTTTACAAATAAATATGTGAAAAATGTGGCATGCATTTGTATTCAGCCCCCCTGAGTGAATACTTTGTAGAATCACCTTTCACTGCAGTTACAGCTGCAAGTCTTTTTGGGGATGTCTCTACCAGGTTTGCACATCTAAAGAGTGACATTTTGGCCCATTCTTCTGTTGCACAATAGCTCAAGCTCTGTCAGATTGGATGGAGAGCATCTGTGAACAGCAATTTTCAAGTCTTGCCACAGATTCTCAATTGGATTTAGGTCTGGACTTTGACTGGGCTATTCTAACACATGAATATGCTTTGATCTAAACCTTCCCGTTGTAGCTCTGGCTGTATGTTTAGAGTTAAGATAGTCACCGCTCCAATTAGGTATATGGATGAATCCGTATCCTCTCAGAGAAACCCAGGTGTCGGCAATGCACGAAGCAATTGTGGAAAGTAATGTTTGGACAGCCGCACTCTGGAAAAACCTTCTTGGTTGCCTTTTATTGATAAAAGTTTTTAAACACCACACATCACAGCAAAGACAGGGGCATACAGCTGACGTTTCGCACTACAATCAGTGCTTACTCATAGCTCAGTAAGCACTGATTGTAGTGCGAAATGTCAGCTGTATGCCCCTGTCTTTGCTGTGATGTTTGAAAGCTTTTATCAATAAAAGGCAACCGAGAAGGTTTTTCCAGAGTGCGGCTGTCCAAACATTTCATTCCACAATTGTATGTTTAGAGTTGTTGTCCTGCTGGAAGGTGAATCCCCTCTCCAGTCTCAAGTCTTTTGCAGGCTCTAACAGGTTTTCTTCGAAGATTGCCCTGTATTTGGCTCCATCTATCTTCCCGTTAACTCTGACCAGCTTCCCTGTCCCTGCTGAAGAAAAGCCTCCCCACAACATGATGCTGCCACCACCATGTTTCACAGTAGGGATGGTGTATTCAGGGTAATGTGCAGTGTTAGTTTTCTGCCACACATGGCGTTTTGCTTTTAGGCCAAAAAATTCAATTTTGGTCTCATCTGACCAGAGCACCTTCTGCCACGTGTTTTCTGTGTGCCCCGCATGGCTTTTCACACGCTGCAAACGGGACTTTAATGGCTTTCTTTCAACAATGGCTTTCTTCTTACCACTCTTACATAAAGGCCAGATTTGTGGAGAGCACTACTAATAGTTGCCCTGTGCACAGATTCTCCCACCTGAGCTGTGGATCCCTACAGCTACTCCAGCGTTACCATGGGCCTCTTGGCTGCTTCTCTGATTAATGCTTTCCTTGCCCGGCCTGTCAGTTTAGGTGGACGGCCATGTCTTGGTAGGGTTGCAGTTGTGCCATACTCCATACTCTTTCCATTTTGATGATGGATTGAACAGTGCTCCCTGAGATGTTCAAAGCTTGGGATATTTTTTTTATAACCTTACCCTACTTTAAACTTCTCCAAAACTTTATCTGTGAGCTGTCTGGTGTGTTCTTTGGACTACATGATGCTGTTTATTCACTAAGTTCTCTAATAAAACTCTGAGGGCTTCACAGAACAACTGTGTGTATATATATATATATATATATATATATATATATAATGAGATTGAATTACACACAAGTGGACTCTATTTACTAATTAAATGACATCTGAAGGCAATTGGTTCCACTAGATTTTAGTTGGGGGTATCAGAGTTAGAGTCGGTTCACACTGGGGCGACACGACTTCCAGCACGACTTTCAGAAGCAACTTCAACACGACTTGAGCATGAACCACAGGGCGATCTGGGGCGATTTACAACACGACTTGAAGTCCTTTTCAGGTCTGGAGATGTTCCAGTGGCCAATAAAACAACAATCGGCTCTGGGAGAGGGAAGGGGAGGGAGGGGTTTGCCTGAGAAATGTATGTTATCTTGCTGAAAGGTCGCTTCAATTAAAACAGTGATCAGACTTGGAAGCGACTTCCATTGAAATCAATGGGTACAAATCGCCTAGAAGTCTGATTGAAGTAGTACAGGAACCTCTTCTGAAGTCTGAGCGACATGAGTAGTGTGTATTAACACCGCTCCCATTCACTTACATTGCTTTTCTGGACAGCACGACTTGGGACGACTTGAGACGACTTCAAGTCGGATCCCAAGTCGCCCCAGTGTGAACCGACCATTAAGGGGGCTGAATACAAATGCATGCCACACTTTTCAGATATTTATTTGTAAACAAATTGGGAAACCATTTATCATTTTCCTTCCACTTCACAATTATGTGCCACTTTGTGTTGGTCTCATAAAATCCCAATAAAATAAATTTACGTTTTTGGTTGTAACATGACAATATGTGTAAAAATTTCAAGGGGTAAGACTACTTTTTCAAGGCACTGTACATAATATAACTGCATTCTAACAATTGTAGGTAAAGTTGATCCAGGGAATATCCAATCGCCTTTTGGGGATCAGGAAGGTATTGTTCCCCCTTGATGGAGCAAATTGGACCACGCTTTTCTTTTGTTTTTGTTTTTTGTTGATGTCCTCTGGCTCAAATGTGGGTATGGGATTGTGTATATAGGATAGTCATTTTTTTGCCATGTTATTGGTTTAACTAGTTGGACTTGTGTCTTTTTTCAACCAGCCTAGCTATGTAATGATGTATTAATGATTACATATAAGTGAACCTCCCATGCCAGAGATTTTGGAGCTCACTAGTTACAATGCAGCGCCCAAGGCTGGACCCCCATATTCTAAATGTGTCCTTATAGGAGTGATTTGTACAGAGGAAACATAGTGTAAATGATCCTCATTGCATTCATATCCCTGGGAATGAACAAAAGCAGATTGCCACATGGAAAAACTTTTTCTTTCTCTGTTAGCAATAAACATAAGGGATTGCATAATTATTGCAATCTAACTGTGCAACTTGAAGTCTGCTTTCAAATGCTGTATAGTTTTTTCTCAAAAAACTATAACTGTCTGGAAAATTACTGGGAGGTCTTAAGCAGATTGTTCGTATAATTACTAGATTCGTTCTGATTGCTATAATAGGCCTATAATTATGAGTTTTCGACACGGCTTACCAAACATTTATGTTGTTTCAATGGCACCAAAGTGATCAGTGTTGTGGTTGCGTTAGGAAAGGTGTTTATGGGTTTTCTCTCTCTACTGCTGAACGTAATACCCCACTGAAACAAAACACAAAAAAGCCATTATCTTAAAAGTCTCTTTTCCTCATGGTAAGAGATTGACTTCTATTTTAAAGGCTTATTCTTCCTTGAAACTAAAGTGAACCTGACTTGACATTGTAAGTGTCCTGTCCAAGCTCACAACATAGGCGTTCAAGATACTTTAGAAATCCTTTGTCATTAACCAGTAGGGTCTGGGATGGGAGGGCTCACGGTTAGTAATTGTCATCTCAGCACAAGCCCTGCCCCCTTATTATTCACTGGGAACCAGCTCCTCCCAGATCGTATTTAGTTCTCAGCATTAGAAACGAAGCCAAGTGGTTCTCAGGGTATACCTTTTAGAACTACAAGTAAAAAAAGAGCCACCAAGCATCCCTGGCCTCTTGTCTGTCTTTATTGGTTAAAGTGATACTTAAGGATGTTTAGATATTATACTTACTGTATTAATTGGTGTATAACACTCACTTTTTCACCCTGCAAATCGGTTGTAAAAAGTGTGTGCGTGTTATACCCTGATACTGCAATTTGGGCTGCTTCAGGGAGGGGGGCGGGGGCGGCACGAGTGCCATCAGATTACATACAGCGAGAATCTCCTGTTTACTCAGTGGCCTCTATAATAGGAAGTCCTGTCTCCTGGGCCAGCATTGGACCAGTGTTCTGTCTATCATAGAAGCTGGTATTAAAGAGGCCGCCGAGTAAACAGGAAATTCTCGTTATGTAATCTGATGGCACTCATCCCTGAGATGGGCATTGATCAGGCTACATTAATGGCAATGGGGAGGCTGCAGATGGGCATTAATCAAGCTGCATTGATGGGCAATTGTGAGGCTACGGGTGGGCATTGATGGGCAATTGTGACACTGAAAATGGGCATTGATCAAGCTGCATTGATGGGAAGTAACCCTTATTTTGCTTCAAAGTTCTTTTATTTAAAATTTCATTTTTTTTCCCTGAAACTTTCTTTCTAAAATGAAGGTGCATGTTATACGCCTGTGCGTGTTATATGCCAATAAGTACGGTACTTGTTCTGTGCAAAAATATTGCACAAAAAGGTCCCTTACTTCCTCTTCTGGAAGTCCCTTGTCAGCGCTGTCCACTCCTCCCTCTTGCAGGTGTCTACCCTGACGGGTCAGTATTTGGCGCATTACAAATCTAATGCATCAATCAATCACTTAGCAAGCCAGGTACTAAAGAGGCACCCATGCGCACTTGCTCTTGAGCTGGGGTGCGTGCATCTAAAGACAAACACAGTAAGCCACACCCCCACTCCCTCCTCACAGGAATTTGACTTGCAGCAGCAGTTCTCAATGTCTCCTGAAAAGCAGAAAGTGTGGGGGGGGGGGGGGGGGGAATAATGCTGCACCTGAGACAGCGCTGGAGTAAGAGGAGCCAGGTAACTGGTTAGGGATGGGGGGTAAGTAGGACAAGTGTTGGGGTATTATTACCTTATTGCAGAGAATGCATTAAAGTAAAAAGGAAAAAACGTTTGACTTTAGAACCACTAAAAGCAGGTATAAAAAGTACAATATAATGCGCCTCTCTAATAATTATACATCACTAAAGACCAAATCTGGGAAACTTGAAATGATGATCCCTTGTATCCCGGCACAAGAACATTTCCAATACCTGCAACTGAAACATTGCGTTTCCTCTCTTCAGCGCACTTCTTCTTACCCTTTCTGCATGACTCACTTTGAGCACGTTTGCCAACATTCCCCGAGTTCTCCTGGACTCATCCCAGCCCTTTACCCATCTCTCAATGATCGAGCATCATCAGCACCCCTCTCATAAATGCTTTATTGGGAGCGAGAACTTCAGTCCTCCATTGATTTTATACTATTTTGACCAAAAGTATGTGAACACGCCTCTAAACAACTGAGTTCTGGTGTTTAAGTGAAGGGTAGTGTTAATGTTTGGGGAAGGCTCTTTCTGTTCCAGCATGTCTGAATACATATTATTGTAAGTAAAAGCTGTCACTGGGCAGCTCTATCTGTTTCTAGACTCATCCCCTGAGGATACCATAAATACAGGCCAATAATCACAGGAAAAAGTGAGTGGGGATACAGTGTTACCAATCGCCAATTAATTTACGAGCAGCCTGTAAATTGCAGCCCATTTTCAGACTGCCCGTAAATGTCGTTACGGGCAGTGGCACTCATAAAAAAGATGGCTGCAGGCGGACCATGCAACAGCGCATGCGCCATTTTGCAGCCTGCCGGGCTTGGGAACGCTCATGCGCGCTCGCCCGAACAGCGCAGTAATGAAATGCCGCTGACTGGCGCCATCTTTAAATGGAAGGCACTCGTTCTCGGCAGTGCCGCAGCAGTGCACCGGCCACGCCAGACGCAGCAGTGGAGGAGCAGTGAGGACACAGGGCAGAGACACCTGTGACGGGATAATAAAGAGGGCAGAGGAGGATACTTGTGTGGACTGAGAAATGAAAGGGGCACAGGAGGAGGAGGACACTGATGTGCCTGTGGACTTGAGAGGTGAAGGGGGCACAGGAGGGAGACACTGATGTGGAGAGGTAATATGAAGGGGGACAGAGGAGGAAACTACTGTGAGGGAGTGAGGAGGCCACTACTATGTCTGTGCAGCCTCTGACCACCTCTTGTATAATGTTCACAGTCTCTGACCATCTACTGTATTATGTCCGAGGTCTCTGACCATCTCCTGTTACTGTATCATGTCCGCAGCCTCTGACCATCTCCTGTATCATGTCTGCAGCCTCTGACCATCTCCTGTATCATGTCCGCAGCCTCTGACCATCTCCTGTATCATGTCAGCAGCCTCTGACCATCTCCTGTATCGTGTTCACAGCCTCTGACCATCTGCTGTACCATGTCTGCAATCTCTTACCATCTCCTGTATCATGGCCGCAGCTTCTGACCATCTCCTGTACCATGTCCTGACTATCTCCTGTTACTGTATCATGTCCGCAGCCTCTGATCATCTCCTGTATCATGTCTGCAGCCTCTGACCATCTCCTGTATCATGTCCGCAGCCTCTGATCATCTCCGCAGCCTCTGACCATCTCATGTATCATGTTCACAGCCTCTGACGAACTCCTGTACCATGTCCGCAGCCTTTTACCATCTCCTGTATCATGTCTGCAGCTTCTGACCATCTCCTGTACCATGTCCGCAGCCTCTGACAATCTCTTGTGTCATGTCTGCAGCCTCTAACCATCTATTGTATCATGTTCGCAGTCTCTGACTATCTCTTGTATTTTATTATGTCATGCAGTCAGATGTGTGTGGACTGAGGAGACTATAGGATAAAACCAGAGCCGCCAAGCTGGAGCCGTCTGACTGAGCCCTGCACTGTGAACCTGAGAGGAGGTCAGTGACAGTGCTGCCAGGCCAGTCTGGGGGGTGGGGAGTGCTGATTTAAGGGGGGAGTGAATACAATAATGTAAAGGGGCACTGATATGATTTTCCCCTACATTAGTACCCCTGTTACCTGTATTCACTCTGCGGAAGGTGGTTTATGGTCACGAGAGTGCCCACTACAAGAGTTACTGACATTCCTCTTTACATCAGAGTCTGTAGGATTCACCTTTCCAGTGCAAGGGCAGACCCTGATGTAAGTAGGAACTCTGATGTAAAGGGAACACAGTGGACTCTGATTTAAGGTGATCTCTGGTCACCAGAGCCCCCCTTCCACCAGAGTTATTATTATTACCAAAAATATGTAGAAGAATACATATTGGCCCTAAACTGAGGAAAACATTTTCTTTAAAAAAAAAAAAATTATTACAGCAGAAAGCGCAAAAAATAAAAACCGCAGAGGTGATCAAATGAAATCAAAAGAAAGCTCCACTTGTGGGAAAAAAAGGACATCATATTTGTTTAAGTACAGTGTCGCACGACAGTTAAAGCGACACAGTGCCGAATCGCAAAAAATGCTGTGGTCATTGAGCAGCCAATTCTTCCAGGGCTGAAGTGGTTAATGGAGCCAAAAGTTTGCCTTATTCATTTGTGTATTGGCCTCCCTCTCTTTAAAGTTTATATTCAGCTTAAGGGCCAAAAACTGACAAATCCCATAGTCATGAACTTTATAAGACACTCAATATGTCAGCTTTATATAAATGAATAAAACAAACTACTACACTTTAAATCATATATTCTCCTTTGATTGAACATTTTAAACTCGTTACAATTACCAAAGCCAGTGTTTTCCAATAAATTCTGCCTCGCTGCATTTAGTATTTTAATGTACTTTTTTTTTCTACAGATTATAAAACCATTATGACCCATGTATGTAGCAGATTTATTCTCACAGTCACTGTCCACCTGGACTATTGTTTAAGCTGTGCATGTTAAAAGACATCAGACGGTGTATTAAAGAACTGGCTGCAGAGGCCTTAATGACATTGCCAGATTGTCAATGAAGTGATTTCGGAGACTTTATGTCCATAATGAAAATAAACAAATCCAGAGTATTAAATTATCTTTTAACACTGAATTTTCTGAATGCTTTTGAAATTATGTCTTATAGGACACTCCTGAAGAAGAAAAAGTAGTTTGCAATAGTTTAGTTCATTATATACTGTATATATATATATATATATACAGGGCTTTATTTCTTAGAAAACGGTGCAGGAACTCTCTCCATCTGAGTCACCTCTTGTGTCCATCCCCTACCCACCTCAAAGCACCATTCGTTGGTTTCACCCCCTACCCACCTCCGAGCACCATTCTTTGGTTTCACCCTCTCCCCACCTCCGAGCACAATTCCTTGGTTGTACCCCCTACCCAACTCCAAGCACTATTCCTTGGTTCCACCCTCTACCCACCTCTTAGCACCATTCCTTGGTTCCACTCCTTACCCACCTCTGAGCACCGTTCCTTGGTTCCACCTCCTACCCACCTCCAAACACCATTGCATAGATTCAGAGCTGGAGGTGCCAGGACTGCGTTCCCCCGCGTTCCTGCTAAAAAAAAAAGCCCTGTATATATCTATAGATAGATCTATAGCTATATATATATATATATATTACACACTATATTGGAAAATGATTTAACCTTTTATCATTGCGGCGATAGAATTAAATAGGGGGTGTACCATCGTCCTAGTATTCTAATATAGATTTAGGGGACTCAGGGATTCCCCACAGACCCTGAGGCTCCAACAGGAAAGGTGGGCGGGGAGGACTATACCGGTACTGTATAAATTGGTTGAAAACAACCAGAGTAATTCACATTGGGTAAATTATAAAAAATGTATTCACATAAAGACATCAAACAAGATAAAAAATACATAACATTAAAAAACAGTACAAACACATTTGACCACAATCAGGTCACCGTGCAATCCCTTCTATTGAAAAGGGGGGAATCTCGGTGAAGAAATTGGAGTCATGAGACAGGCGATCTCTAGTCTCTACTAGTTTCGCGAATTTGGTTTCGCTTCGTCAGGAGACAGTCTAAAATGTAATACAAGACAAAAATAAAACATTAAAAAACACAATACATCATTTGCTACCAGGGGGTGTGTGGTACACAGCCCTTGGATGCCAATATAAATTGTAACAGGGGAATTTTGTCAAACATGTCGCCTACCTAAAGGCACATCGTCCTCTGACCCCCAAAAAATCCAAGGCAGGCAATGGGTAGGTACCTCACAGCTAGGCCAAGAGGATTCTTAGGGTAGACCTGATGATAAGGATATATAACACTGATATATGGGTAATACATCAGAGGTGGGGGGGGGCAAAAAGAGGGGGGGAAGATAAACGGGATGAAAAGGGGGGAGGGGGGGAAGGGAAAACTAAACAGGTGAGGTGTGTATATGTGTACAGAAGTGACCTGATTGTGGTCAATGTGAATTACTCTGGTTGTTTTCAACCAATTTATACAGTACCGGTATAGTCCTCCCCGCCCACCTTTCCTGTTGAAGCCTCAGGGTCTGTGGGGAATCCCTGAGTCCCCTAAATCTACACACACTATATTACCAAAAGCATTGGGACACCTGCCATTACACGCTTATGAACTTTAATGGAATCCCAGTCTTAGGGCCAGATTCTCAGAGGCGTTACGACGGAGTATCTCAGATACCCCGTCGTATCGCCTTTTTTTTTTGTCTCGTATCTATGCGAGTGATGCTTAGCATCACTTTTGCATAGATACGCTTCTACATCCGACAAGTGTAATACAATTACACTTTCGGATTTTAGGTGTAATGACAACTCCGGCCACTAGGTGGCCTTTACGTTGTTTTTTCATTTGCATATGCAAATGAAGTAGTACGCCGATTCTCGATCGCTTTTACGCCGCCCCGTCGTCGCGTACGTCGTTTACGAACTCGTAAGGTTACCCCAGCTTCTATGTGGAGTAACCTTACGAGGTCCCGTCGGATGCCGTCGTGTCCCGTCGGACGCCATGTTAAGTATGGCGTCGGGTCAGCGTCGGCTTTTTCCGTCGCTTACGTCGTTTTACTAACTCGTTCGCGAATAGGGACTTGCGTAAATGACGCTCACGTCGTTTTGACGTCGGTTTCAACGACGCTTCCCGACGTGAGCTGGAGCATGCGCACTGGGCTTTTTCCCCGGCCGGCGCATGCGCAGTTCGTGCGACGCGGGGGCGCGCTTAATTTAAATACAAGCCGCCCCATTTGAATTGCGCGGGTTTACGCTTGGCGATTTACGAGACGCCAACGCAAACTACGGAGCAAGTGCTTAGAGAATAAAGCACTTGCTCTAGTACGCAGCGGCGGCGTAGTGTAAATGGCTTACGCTACGCCGCTGCAAATATATGAGAATCTGGCCCTTTGTCTGTAGGGTTCCATATTGAGTTGACCCACCCTTTGCAGCTATAACAGCTTCAACTCTTCTGGGATATTTGTCCCCAAGGTTTAGGAGTGTGTCTGTGGGAATGTTTGACTATTGTTCCAGAAGCGCATTTGTGAGGTCAGGGACTGATGTTGGACGTGAAGGCCTGGCTCACAGTCTCTGCTCTAATTCATCCCAAAGATGTTCCATTGGGTTGAGGTCTGGACTCTGTGCAGGCTAGTCAAGTTCTTCCACCCCAAACTTGCTCATCTATGTCTTTATGGACCTTGCTTTGTGCACTGGTGCGCAGTCATGTTGGAACAGGAAGGGGTCATCTCCAAACTATTCCCACAAAGTTGGGAGCATGAAATTGTCCAAAATGTCTTGGGATCCTGACGCCTTAAGAGTTCCCTTCACTGGAACTAATGGGCCAAGCCCAATCCCTGAATAACAACCCCACACCATAATCACCCCTCCACCAAGTGATTGGAACCAGTGCACAAAGCAAGGTCCATAAAGCAAGTTTGGGATGAGTTGGAGCGGAGACTGCGAGCCAGGCCTTCTCATTCACATCAGTATCTAATCTCACAAATTCTGGAAGAATGGTCAAACATTCCCATAGACACACTTCTAAACCTTGTGGACAGCCTTCCCAGAAGAGTTAAAGCTGTTATAGCTGTAAAGGGTGGGCCAACTCAATATTGAATCCTACGGACTAAGACTGGGATGCCATTAACCACTTAAGACCCGGACACATACGCTGCTAAATGACCCAAGGTGTTTTTACAATTCGGCGCTGCGTCGCTTTAACAGACAATTGCGCGGTCGTGCGACGTGGCTCCCAAACAAAATTTGCGTCCTTTTCTTCCCACAAATAGAGCTTTTTTTCGGTGGTATTTGATCGCCTCTGCGATTTTTTTTTTTTGCGCTATAAACTAAAATAGAGCCACAATTTTGAAAAAAATCACTATTTTTTTTTACTTTTTGTTATAAAAAAAATCAAATAAACGAAATTTTAGTAAAACATTTAGGCCAAAATTAATTCAGCCACATGCCTTTAGTAAAAAAAAAAAAATCGCAATAAAAAAAATAGCTACCTTGTGGGAACAGCGACACTAATACAGCGATCAGAAAAATGATCGCTTAGTGACGCTGGCAATAGGGAGTGAAAGGGTTAACTAGGGCGGTGATCAGGGGGTTAAAACTTTATTAGGGGGGGTGGGGGGGCTATCCTGAACCTAACACTAACTGTTTTTTACACTGCCTGTCACACTGACACTAAATGCAGTGATTAGATCACTGCATTCAGTGACACTGTGACAGGGGGGTGGGGGGGGGGGCGATCACAAGGGGTTAATGTGCCTATGTGAGTGTGTGTCAGTGTTGTGTTAGTGCACACTTACTGTGGATGTCTTCTCTCATCAGCAGCGGTGGGAAACACCGCTGCGATAAGAGGTGACATCATTTCCTCCTTCCTGTGTAAACACAGGAGGAGGAAGTGAAACGAAGGGGGAGCGCTCCCATTGGCTGGGAGCGATCGCGGGGGGGGGGCGGAAAACACGGACATCCGCCCGCTCCTCGGCGATCGCTACCAGAGCCAGGGGGACCCCCGCACGCCGCGGAGGGGGTCCCGATGGGACCCCCAAACCGCACGAAGGCGGGGACGTAAATTTACGCCTTTGTGCCTGTACGAGCCATGTTGTGGCGGTAAATGTGCGTGCGGGGGTCCTTAAGTGGTTAAAGTGCGTGTAAAGGCAGGTGTCCCAATACTTTTGGTAATATAGTGTATCTACTGCACACACCCCTGTAAAAATGCCAGGTTTCTGAGATATAAAAAAGTCAGACCACGATAAATCACTTCTGAATTTTTTGTCCAGCTTTTAATATGACCTATGCAATTCAATTAAAAACAAACTTACTAAAATAAATATGGTTGCATAAATATGCACACCATTAAACTAATACTTTGTTGGAGCATCTTTTGATTTTATGACAGCAGTCAGTCTTTTAGGGTAAGAGTCTATCAGTATGGCACATCTTGCCTTGGGAATCTTTACCCACTGCAAAAGTGCTCTAAATGTCTTATGCCGCGTACACACGATCGGAAATTTCGACAAGAAAACCGTGGATTTTTTTCGAAAGAGAATGTTGGCTCAAACTTGAGTTGCATGCACACAGTCACATAAAATTCTAACCGTCAAGAACGCGGTGACCTACAACACTAAAACGAGCCGAGAAAAATGAAGTTCAATGATTCCGAGCATGTGTCTAATTGATTCTGAGCATGCGTTTTTTCCACATACAGACGATGGGAATTTCCAACAAGAACTTTTCCCGTCGGAAAATTTTTAGAACCAGCTCTCAGAGAAAGTCAGATGGAGCCTATATACGGTCGGAATTTCTGACCAAAGGCTCGCATTAAACTTTTCTTGTCGGAAATTCCGACCGTGTGTACGTGGCATTAGACTGTGAGGCCATCTCCTGTGCACAGCCTTCGTCAGGTCACCCTACAGATTTTCAGTTGGATTGGTTGGGGCTCTGGCGTGGCCATTCCAAAACATTGATCTTCTTCTGGTGAAGCCATTCTTTCGCTGATTTGAAGGTATGCTTTGAGTTGTTGTCTTGCTGGTGAAATTTCTCTTCATCTTCAGTTATTTAGCAGAGGCCTGAAGGTTTTGTGCCAATGTTGACTGATTTTTTAAAGTGTTCATAAGTCCCTCAACCTTAGCTAAAGTCCCAGTTCCAGCTGAAGAAAAATAGCCCCAAAGCATAATGCTGCCACCACCATGTTTCCTTGTGGGCTTTTTTTGGTGATGCGTTAGTGTCTGTTTTTGCACCAAACATACTTTTTCGAAATATGGCCAAAAATTTCAATACTGGTTTTATCATACCATAACACATTTTCCTGTATGTTTTTGGCAGACTTGATGTAGAATTTTGTAAAATGTAGCCAGGCTTGGATGTTTTTCTATTAAGAAAAGGCTTCCGTTTCACCACTCTACCCCGCAGCCCAAACATTTGAAGAAAACGGGAGATTATTGAAATGAAGTACACAACCAGTGCTTGCCAGAAATTCCTGCAGCGCCTTTCATTTTTCTGTAGGCCTCTTGACAGCCTTCCGGACCTGGCTTAAATTTGACTTTGGCATACGTTTTATAAGGTAGTTAAGGGGTTGTAAAGGCAGAAGTTTTTTTTTTATCCTAATGCATTATCTGCATTAAGATCAAAAGCCTATTGTGTGCAACAGCCTCCCTCAGCCCCTCTAACACTTACCTGAGGTCCCTCTCTGTCCAGCAATGTCTACGAGTGTCTTAGCCGTCCGATATTCTCCTTCCTGATTGGCTGAGACACAGCAGCAGCGCCTTTGTCAAAGTCAACTAACCATTTAGGGGAGAGAGGACCAGGACCAGGTCAGGGTTCTGTGTCTGAATGAAGTGACTTGGCTGGGTGCCCCATAGCAAGCTGCTTGCTGTGGGGTCACTGAACAGGAGGGAGGGGCCAGGACCACTGAAGGGGACCTGAGAAGAGGAGAAGAGGAGGATCCAGGCTGCTCTGTGTAAATCCACTGCAACAGAGCAGGCAAGTATAACATATTTCTTATTTTTATAGGAAGAAAAAAAATAGACTTTACAATCACTTTAAGATGTTATACTCCTCACCTACTGCTCACATTCAAGCTAATAATTTTGTTTCTGTTCTATTTTCCCTTTTCAGGCTGCATGTTATGGATGTCCCCTATCACCCCTTTTATTTATACTAGTTAAAACCACTTAATGAAGCCATAAGAAATTTAGAGGACATACAGTAGCTGGATTGTAGACCTATTGGAAAGAATAAAATCACACTTTGCACTAATGATGCATTACTATTTCTGCAGCATATCTCTCTCATCCTCTGACAGCTCTAATGGCATTGTTTTCAACATTTGGCAAAAGGTTTTACAGTCAATTGTATTAAATCGGTTCTTATGCCAATCAACATTATCACTAGAAATCTCCCTAATGCCTTGTACACATGATCGGGTTTTCCATCAGGATAAACTCTGATGGATTTTTCCGACGGAATTCCATTCAAGCTGTCTTGCATACACAAGGTCACACCAAATTCCGACTGTCAGGAACGCGATGACGTAGAACACTACGACGAGCCAAGAAAAATGAAGTTCAATGCTTCCAAACATGCGTCGACTTGAATGTGAGCATGCGTGTTTTTTTCTCTGTCGGAGTTCCCTACAGATGAACGGAATTTCCAAAATATTTTTTTTCCGTTGGGGAAAAAAAGAGAACATGTTCTCTTTCTAAATTCCGATGGAAAAAAGTCCAATGGGGCACACATATTGTCGGAATATCCGATGAAAGAATGCCGTCTGACTATTTCCATCGGAAATTCCGATTGGATGTACAAAACAGAGGGTGACCACCTTTAAGTACTTGTGAAGTAACATTTCTACTATACTATTTGACTAGATACTGTTAAATGTAGAACCCCCTTTAACTAAATTAAAGGGACGTACTAGGCTAACTGTAAGGTCTAATGTAAATTAACCTTTACTATTGTAGGAAGAGTACATTTAGTAAAAAAAATATCTAAATGCCCCAGTTATTATGTGTTTTCCATAATACACCGATCTGGATCAATGAGATGATTTTTTTTTTAAAAACTTTATTTATTGATTTTCAATCAGTACAATTTCCACATGGCACATGTGAATGAGATGATTTTTTAGACAGGTTGACTATTCAGAGATCTTTTATGAAAGGCTAAAAAGAAGACCCAGCATTAAACTTAAAACGATTCAACTCCCAAAGGACTGAGGGGTTTATAATGCTAAACTATAGTCTTTAGTCTCCCTATTCCAACAGGCTGCAGGGTAGTGTGTATTGTATTGACACCCTGCACATTTACTCCTGCACAAAGTATAGCTTGCAATCAAAACAATTACCAAGCACACATGATATACACAATATAGTGTATGGCACTCTGGAAAACTCTGATTTTGCCAGAACCTTGTAACTTGGAGTGATTTAAGTATTGGAGGAGTAAAAGTGGGACCACTGCCTGGTTGACGCCGCCGCCAAATTCAGTGATTTGAGTTCATCCCAGTGGGGTAATCACACATGGAGGGCTGCATCCATTCATTCCTATGGTGCCACTAACACAGGGGAGGATTTTCCAAATCTCTGGTTTGTTCATTGTAAACAAAGCGTATTAGACCGCTATTAGGGGGTCACACTTCCCATGGTAAGCATGGTGTGAAATCATTGGCTGGTGACCCTTCTACTATTTTTTCACCACTTTCACGGCATGTGGGACTTCTCATTTTGATTGCTCTGAAGTACCTATATGGGATTGTGTATATATGGACTTTATTAGGTTCTAATATTCTCGAAATTTTACTCTTTGGTCTCCCTATTCGAACAGGCTGCAGGGTAGGGTATATTGTATTGAAACCTGCACGGCGCCTGCACTTTTACTCCTGCACATAGTATAGCTTGTAATCAAAACAATTACCAAGCACACATGATGTATGCAATTTATTGTATGCCACTCTGGGAAAATCAGATCTTGCCAGAACCTTTTAACTTGGAGGGATTTGAGTATTGGAGGAGGGCTGACCTAACTTTACTTCATCAAATTTACCATAAAAACATCCTTGAATCTTTTCAGTCGCTATAGAAAAATATGGCCTTTCTAAACATTCCTTCCTTCAATACTTACAATTATGTCATGTCCCATACCCCAGGCACAATCCCACAAATCTCCAGTAATATTTACCCCCCTTCAACACTTACTGTACCTTTTCGGCACATATAACATCTACAGAGGTGATCGAAAGTTTGGGCACCCCAGGTAAAAATTTGTATTAATGTGCAATCTCCAAAATGCATCAAATTACAGATTAGACATTCTTATAATATGTCAAAAAAAGTTAGATTTTATTTCCATCATTTACACTTTCAAAATTACAGAAAACAAAAAAATGGTGTCTGCAAAAGTTTGGGCACCCTGCAGAAATTATAGCATGCACTGCCCCCTTTGCAAAGCTAAGACCTGCCAGTGTCATGGATTGTTCTCAATCATCATCTGGGAAGACCAGGTGATGTCAATCTCAAAGGTTTTAAATGCCCAGACTCATCTGACCTTGCCCCAACAATCAGCACCATGGGTTCTTCAAGGCAGTTGTCTAGAAAACTGAAAATAGTTGACGCTCACAAAGCTGGAGAAGGCTATAAGAAGATAACAAAGCGTTTTCAGATGTCAATTTCCTCTGTCCGGGATGTAATTAAGAAATGGCAGTCATCAGGAACATTGGAAGTTAAAGCAAGATCTGGAAGACCAAGAAAAATATCAGACAGAACAGCTCGCAGGATCGTTAGAAAAGCAATTCAAAAGCCACGTTTGACTGCACGATCCCTCCAGAAAGATCTGGCAGACACTGGAGTTGTGGTACACTATTCCACTATAAAGAGATACTAGTACAAATATGGTCTTCATGGAAGAGTCATCAGAAGAAAACCTTCTATGTCCTCACCACATAAATCAGCGTTTGAACTTTGCAAATGAAGATATAGACAAGCCTGGTGCATTTTGGAAACAAGTTCTGTGGACCGATGAAGTTAAAATATAACTTTTTGGCCCGAATAAGCAAAGGTACATTTGGATAAGAAAGGGCACATAATTTAATATAAAGAACCTCTGTCCAATTGTTAAACATGGGGGTGGATCAATAATGCTTTGGGGTTGTATTGAAGCCAGTGGCACAGGGAAAATTTCACGAGTAGAAGGAAAAATGGATTTAATACAATTTCAGCAAATTTTGGATGGTAACTTGATGCCATCTGTGAAAAAGCTGAAGTTAAAGAGAGGAACAAATGGATAATGATCCTAAACACACCTCAAAATCCACGGGGGATTACATCAAGAGGCGTAAACGAAAGGTTTTGCCATGGCCTTCACAATCTCCTGACCTCAACATATTTGAAAATCTATGGATAGACCTTAAAAGAGCAGTGCGTGACAGACAGCCCAGATATCTCAAAGAATTGGAAGACTTTTGTAAGTAAGAATGGGCAAAGATACCTCAAACAAGAATTGAAAGACTCTTGGCTGGCTACAAAAAGCGTTTACAAGCTGTGATACTTGCCGAAGGGGGCAGTACAAGATATTAACTCTGCAGGGTGCCCAAACTTTTGCAGACGCCATTTTTTTGTTTTCTGTAATTTTGAAAGTGTAAGCCCTGGTTCACACTGGGCTGCGGGAGTGAAGCAGTGCGAGTTCAGCTGAACTCGCACGATTTCACTCCCGCCCGGCAGTCCCGATTTCAGCCGCGATTTCAGAGACATCTGTGCAGGTTTCTGCACAGATGTCAATGTAAATCGCAGGCTGAAATCGCAAAAAGTGGTACAGAGACTACTTTTTGAAATCGGTGCAATGCCGCAGATGCAGTGTCGCGCCGATTAGGACAGTGCCATTGCCGGCAATTTGCGGCAAAATCCGCCGTTTTGACATGCGATTTGACATGCCAAATCGCATGTCAAAACGCACCAGTGTGAACCAGGGCTTAATGATGGAAATAAAATCTAACTTTTTTTTGACATATTATAAGAATGTCTAATCTGCAATTTGATGCCTTTTGGAGATTTTTCCATCTTTCCTTGGCTTCGTTATGCACATTAATACAAATTTTTACCTGGGGTGCCCAAACTTTCGATCCCCACTGTAGGAAAAAAAGGATAGATGGCTGATGAATATTCCACTCTCGTTTTATCCATTAAATCGATGCTAATTCACTCTGTTAGGCATATTGGAGGCAAGAACTTGGTCCCATTGACACTGATCAATGACACAGGTCTTGGCAATTACCTTTTATAGTTTCACCGTTGTCCTTGCTCATGTGTACACAATTACTTATACTCCACAAGGTAGACCACACACTGCAAAACCTTTTTTCTGAGCAGTCTTGAATTACCCAATTGTACAAGATGCTCTGAGAAGAGGGCACTTTAATCCACATGTGGTGGAGATGTCTGAAATTATTCGCAAACAGTTCATCTATCCAATTTAAACCTTAAAAGCACTGTACTCATTACAACTGCCCCTGAAACCTAAAATAGGTTCATTGGGTATTTTCCCCATGGATCCAGTTCATAAATCCCTACGACTAAAGCTCACCACAGATGGTTCGAATATCTGCCAGTTCAGCAGGGACGAGATTCAAACCATCTATGGGCAGGCTGATTGTACCCAAGACGATTGATTGTGCCCTGTACATACAAGCGGAATTTCTGTCTAAAAAAAGTTGGATGTTTTTTTCCGACTAAATTCCATTCAAGTTTGACTTGCATACACACGGTCACACAAAAGTTCCCTGAACTTTCGATCGTCAAGAATGCGGTGACGTACAATACTACGACGAGGCGAGAAAAAGTAGTTCAATGCTTTCAAGCATGTGTCAAATTGTTTCCAAGCATGAGTGTTTTTTTTCCCGTCGGAATTCCATACAGACAAACAGATTTTCAGACAGAAAAAGTTTGATAGAGCATACACACGGTCGGAATTTCCGATGAAAAGCTCACATCAGACTTTTCCTGACGGAAATTCCACTTGTGTGTACCAGGCATTAGGTGTACTATCTTGGCTTTAATACGTCATTAATATTTTATGGTATATGATTTATCTGTCAATCATTAAGTGGTTAAATGTGATTTGATATACTGTTTTTGTACTCGGATGCTTAAAGGATCACTAAAGGAAAAAAAGTTTTTTGCTGAAATTACTGTTTACAGGGTATAGAGACATAAAAGTTAACTGATTCCTTTTAAAAATGATTAAAAATAGATAAAAATCAATCACATAATATGCCTCTAGTTTCACTTTCGTTTTTAAAAAGGTTTTGTGTTTATGTAAGGTAGAGAGAGAGAGACAGAACAAAAACAAACAAATCCAGGGCAGTGTTTTGTTTTTAAATTGAATCCCAGGGCAGTGTTTTGTTTTTAAAATTAATCTGATTGGGTCTGAGGAGTTTTAGAGACACAGCTTGGACCACAGTGAAAAGCTGCCATGAGATTTTTCATAAGGAGCCAGACGAGCAGGAATTGTGGAGATCAGAGAAGTATTACAGCTACTTCAAAGCAAAAACGAACAATGAGAACATAAAAACAGCACTGCATTGGGGTAAAGGAAGCCATTTAGTGACCCTTTAACTCCATTACCTTTATTTTTTGGTGATTGCAAAAGACTGTACCTACTTTTTGTTTTCTGTATTCTTTTTACGGTAATATGTAAAATGCAAAAAACTTTTTGTTCCAACCAAAAATTACCTGATTTCAAAACATATATATATTTTTTATAGAGATCGATACATCAGACCAAAAAGAACGATAACTGAGTAGGAAGGAGGGATGAGATATGGGACCGTGTGACACCAGCTAAGAAAAGTCAAGCAAGCAGAAAGATTTTGGCTAACAGCCAGTGAGATTCTGGAAACTGTAATAAGGTCAGATTATGTCTACATTTATTTCTTTACTTTTGGTGTGGACATTAAAGGGCCATCTATATAGACCTTATCTTTTGTGTCTATTGAGATATATGTTACTGCTGAACTGTTCTCATTTCCATTAACCACAAAATATTGATATGAATATTTTATTGATCGTTCCTTAATTACTTTTCCAGCTGCTTTGTATCGCCACTAAAAAAACTTGCAAGAGAGAAGAAAGTTTTAGGAAGGCAGGAAAAGTTACCATAAGATATTGTGTGTCTTCTTATTACCCAATAATTTATACAGTAAGTTGAAACACATGCGGAGAGGTTTAACGTGGTTATTAAGAGAATATTTCTTGTAATAAACTGGGGCAGGTTGCTCTCTATGAATTGGTGGAGTATTCAGCAAGCTACTTCTGCTACTAGAGGGAAAGCCATTCTGTAGAGAACTGATGTAACGGCAGGGAGGAACTGATCCATTCCGTTCCTTTTGGAAAATTTAAATTTCACAGCTATTCTTAGCACATTACCAGCGTTGGGCTCTCAACAAACAGTCTTTATGTAGGGTTGTTGGACACTTATGACATGAATGGTTGTGCACCACTGTAACTGTGTAAATGGGGTTGCTATTGTAAACACGAGTACAAGGTATGGGAGTATGCAGAAAATAGAGCTGTAAACATCTGTACAGGCATTCATGTAAATGGTGGGCTGTGTACTGTGTTCCTGAGCCAATAAAATACACCAGCAATTATGCTGAACAGGCTCTTCAAGTGCATGTCCACCTAAAACATTTTTTGTTTACGATAGAGTGGGGAAGGATTAGAAGCCCTGTCAGGTTTTTACTACTATCCAGGGCTGATGAAAAGTAATAAGAAAGAAAATCTCCAACAGGGATACATACAACAAAAAAAAGCTTGTGTGGTATGTTAAAGGGGTGTTCCAGCCTTTTTTTATGTTTATTAAAAGTCAGCAGCTACAAAAAGTGTAGCTGCTGGCTTTTAATAAACGGACGCTTACCTGCTCCACGGTTCCAGCGGCGCGTCGGCCGGGGCTTCACTCCGCTCTTCCCCCGTCTCCGTCCGGCATCTTCATTCCTAGTGTGGGCACCAGGCCGTGACAGCTTTCGGCTTCACGGCCGGGCACCCACTGTGCATGCGCGCAGGTCACTGCGCATGCACGAGCGGCGCAGGGAGGGGCTGCAGTAAGGCGATTAAGCTAATCGCCTTACCAGCCCCTCGGCGGAAGAAGGAAGTGGGACAGGAAGTCCCACTCCTCCTGAAGCCCCCACTCCCCCCCCCAAAAAAAATTACATGCCAAATGTGGCATGTAAGGGGGCGAGGAGTGGATAAAGCGGAAGTTCAATTTTTGAGTGGAACTCCACTTTAAGATTAAAATCTTTGATTAACACTCTTCAGAGAGAGCCATTGCTGAAGGTGGGCTACATAAGATCAAAGGACCAACAGTCCATGAAGATGCAAATCAAGTGGGGCTTCTGCGCTACTACACAGGTCTATCTAGGGTCAGTAACAATATGCAGCAAGCACAAAAAATGCATACACAGCACCTAGTGAAAATAATAGTGAATAAAGTGACAGCGCAAATTGTAGACTAAACATAACATACATCAATACATGTGATAAAATTAAAACTCAACATCATAAATCAATACATGTGAAAATAGTGCAACAGTGCTGAATTGTGGTGCATATGAGGCCAAAGTCCAAACAAAGTGCAACAAATATTCCAACAAGTGCAATAATTATCCGTAATGGTGAAGCAAATAGAGGAGGATGCCCACTGATCCGAGAGTTGTGAAGAAAGACACCCACACACCGGGTCTGGTCTCCCAGAACTCTCACCTTAAGTAGGTATATCAAAGCATCAACAGATCCTTTCACTGGCAATCTCCCGGGAGATCCTGGTCACCACCACGGATCGGTGGAAAAGTAAATGCCTGCGGTCTCAAAAGGGCAACATAGGAAGGGAAAGAAGGAGGAAGACAAGGAAGCCTCCAATCGTGTATTATCTTTGATACTCCGTTTTAATAAAAGTAAAAAACACACTTACAATAAATGAATAAAAACGAGCCTGTATTAGAGCGGTAGCCGCAGCGCAGCACAGGGGGCACGTCACTCGATGCACGTCTTTTCCCAGGGAAAAGACGTGCATCGAGTGACGTGCCCCCTGTGCTGCGCTGCGGCTACCGCTCTAATACAGGCTCGTTTTTATTCATTTATTGTAAGTGTGTTTTTTACTTTTATTAAAACGGAGTATCAAAGATAATACACGATTGGAGGCTTCCTTGTCTTCCTCCTTCTTTCCCTTCCTATGTTGCCCTTTTGAGACCGCAGGCATTTACTTTTCCACCGATCCGTGGTGGTGACCAGGATCTCCCGGGAGATTGCCAGTGAAAGGATCTGTTGATGCTTTGATATACCTACTTAAGGTGAGAGTTCTGGGAGACCAGACCCGGTGTGTGGGTGTCTTTCTTCACAACTCTCGGATCAGTGGGCATCCTCCTCTATTTGCTTCACCATTACGGATAATTATTGCACTTGTTGGAATATTTGTTGCACTTTGTTTGGACTTTGGCCTCATATGCACCACAATTCAGCACTGTTGCACTATTTTCACATGTATTGATTTATGATGTTGAGTTTTAATTTTATCACATGTATTGATGTATGTTATGTTTAGTCTACAATTTGCGCTGTCACTTTATTCACTATTAGTCCATGAAGATGACCTGAGTCGGTGTTGCCAACCGTCCATATTTTTACGGACAGTTCATAATAATGGTCACCTTTTTCCCCCGTTCGTAAATGTCCGTGGTTTCGGGAATGTGCCAGTAAAAATAGCCGAGATCGGTTTGGCTTGGAACTGCGCATAGAGATTAGAAGCAGGGGGTGATGGTGGCACTGCAGAGGGGGATGATGGCACCGCAGAGGGTGGGGGATGGAGACAGGGGTTGTTGGTGGCACCGCAGAGGGGGGATGGAGGCAGGGGGAGATTTGAGGCAGGGGGTGATGGTGGCACCGCAGAGGGTGGGGGATGGAGACAGGGGTTGTTGGTGGCACTGAAGAGGGGGGATGGAGACAGGGGGAGATTGGAGGCATGGGGTGATGGTGGCACCGCAGAGGGTGGGGGATGGAGACAGGGGTTGTTAGTGGCACCGCAAAGGGGGGATGGAGGCAGGGGACGATGGAGGCAGGGGGTGATTGGAGGCAGGGGGCCTGGAGTAGATTGGAGGCAGATGGAGATTGTGGCACCGAAGAGGGGGGTGAAGGTAGGGGGTGTTGGCGGCAGAGGGGGATGGAGGCAGGGGGTGATGTGACTAAATAATTTCCCCCTATTATATCGAAAATAACAAAACTATGTTTTTTTTCCTTAATATCTAACTTAAATCACATTGCCATTTGCAGCCTAAATACTAAAATTTGCACAACAAATTTTAATTTAGTAACTTTTGTGAAATTCCAGTAAAAACGCGGCTGCGCCAGTAAATTTCGGATGTCGTGCCAGTAAATTTCAATCTGGTAGGACCCCAGTCACATAGCGATGATACATGGATGAATGCTGCCCCTAGAGGCCAATACAGAAGAACGGACAGAAATACTTTGATTCGTCAAAAACCTAGATGGGCTGGCAATGGGGTTGGGTCTGGATGGTGTTTGGATGGAGTTTAAAAAGTGAACACAGAAGGAAAATCTTCCTTTTTTCACTTTTGGCTCCCTCTTGCTTTTGAGCCCAGCTGACAAGACAATATCTAGAGAACAACCTAACGCAACGTATTTCTGATGTTTTTGTATTTTTTATGCTCTGTAATATTTTCCTTTAGTGTTTTTTATGATAGCATTTCCCATTTTTGGGGAAATAAATAAGACGCTGTTTTACTAAGAAGTGTGTTTTTTTTCATAGCTAAACTTACTGTATATCATTGTACTGACAACAGTAACATTATTTAGAGTTTTAATAGACTAGCTAACTGTAGGAATAGACAAGTTATGTATTAACCCCTGCTAGCGGCCGATAAAGGCTTAATAACGCCCGCAATATGACTCTGCAGAGGCGCATTGCGGGCGGTATTACCGTGGTTTCCCATTGTTTTAAATACATGCTGCTCCTCTCACCGCTCCAAAGATGCTGCTTGCAGGAGATTTTTTTCTCTCCTGCCAGCGCATCGCCTCAGTGTACCGCTACACCGATACACCGATTGAGGTTGCTGGGTAGGAGTTTTTTAGGCGGTATAGCAGCGCTATTTTGTGTGTGAAAGGGGTCTTTGAAAGAACTGAAAACATAACCATAACTTTCAACTTTTTGAGATGGGAACGAGAAACACCTATAAGTAAAAGTAAGTAGTCATAGGACACCCCCTCCCTTGCCACTCCCCTTTAAAGGGGAATTATACAAAAAACTGTTAGTTAAACCCACAAGTGTTTTTTTTTTTTTACCACTACTATTTCTTTTTACTGGCTTCGGAAATGTAAAAATGTAGCAATTTAGGAATTTGGGTGAAAGATTTAGCACTGTGAAACACTTTTTGAAAGATAAATAGTGCATTTATTATACAACTATATGGATCAGACCAAAATCAGGGAGAAATGAGGAGGAAAGAGGGACAGAGGGACTTTGTTCTGAATCAGGGACAGTCGGGAGCTATGCATAACATTTGCAAGTTTTTATATATACACATACACATAGATACATACACACATATATATTTTTTAATTTATTTTACTCTCTTAATATTTTAGGTCTGAAAAAAACAGATTAACCAACATAGTACAGGCATATAGACCAGGCCAAATAAATATATATATACACATTTCTGTGTATGCGATACAACCAAAGTAAACAAGATGGAAGATACATTTATTTTAATCTGCAGCAGATCAGGTGCTTCCTCTCCCCACTGACCTGCAGAGAATGGAATTTAAACATTGAGTGAAACACATCTGTTCTCTCCTCTCTGTATATATGTGATGTATTTACCATTCACCATAAAGAACACACCTCTGATGGGAACAATAGTACATATGGGAATAGTTAACAATAGATAAAGTTAAATTGGCTATGCATGATGCAATTCTGAATGTTATTACACGGACTCACAAATGTGCCTGTAAATAATTTGCATGACTTATTCTGGTGATAAATTAAAAAGTATAAGCGACTGAGGGAACTCTGTAGCAATTTGTGCTTTTAACCTCCCTGGCGGTATGATTCTTTCAGATTTTAGGTGCTGAAAGCGGTACCATTATTTGCAAGGGAATTTGGCGTTTTATACTGTAGGCTTGTAATTCTTAGGAATAACTCACTGAAATCTATCCAAACAAGAGTCTAATAGGCATCCCGGGTATGATTTTTTTTTAATTAAAAATTATAATATAATAAATAATTATAAAAAATTATAACAAATAATAATATAATTGTAGTAAAAATTATTCAATAATGTAATCAAATCAAAATCACTGAAATTTGATCAGTTGCAGAATTTTTGCTGTCATTATTTTTTTATTTTTATGACGAATTTCCCCATAAATCGCTATCGCTAAATTCTGCAAGTGATTCTGATTTATTATCGCTGTTTTTTAGCTGCTCTAAAACAATTTTTGCCATAAAGGGACACTTTTGGTTGCTATGGGCAATCTACAGTTTGCAGGGAGAAAGAACAGTTTTTATTATATAAAAGGACATGTAGTGTACAGGGCAGACCACTACCAGGGCCAGATTAAGAACATCATGGGTCTGGTGCTGAGGATTTTGGTGGGGCCTATTATAAATAATAAATAAATGCGTGGGAATCACAGCGCAGCAATGGAGGGCCCAGTCTGAAAATGTAAGTGTACCCTAATGTGCTAATATGCTGTGCATATTTGTACATTGTGGCATAACCTACCCCAGGGCCTCTAAAAAGTAGTCAGGAAAGTAGCTGAGATCCCCGATGTTCCTCTGTACATCACCGTAGTAATCACAACATTAAATAAGTTCTAATAATGGGACAGAACAAATATGAGAACTGAGATTTCCTTTAGTTGAACTAACAAGTGTGTCCATTCTAGAGCTGGTAACATTGAGGGTATTCAGTATCATTTTAAAAAACTGTTTTTGTGGGTAAGCGACATAGGGGAGGAGTACGGACGGTATATAAGTGGGAAGTATGTGCAGGTGAGTGAGAGGAATGTGGAGGGTCTAACATTGGGCACTATGTACAGGAGAAGAGTGCAAAGGGTACGGCAAAAGGCACAATGTACAGGAGAGGAGTGTGGAGGGTATGACAGTGGGCATCATGTACAGGAGAGAAGTGTATGACAGCAGGCACCATGTACAGGAGAGGAGTGTGGAGGGTATGACAGTGGGCACTATGTATAGCAGAGGGGTGTGGATGGTATGATAGTGGGCACTATGTATAGGAGAGGAGTGTGGAGGGTATGACAGTGGGCAGTATGTACAGGAGAGTAGTGTGGACGGTATGATAGTGGGCACTATGTATAGGAGAGGAGTGTGGAGAGTATAATAGTGGGCAGTATGTACAGGAGAGGAATGTGGAGGGTATGACAGTGGGCAGTATGTACAAGAGAGGAATGGGGATGGTATGATAGTGGGCACTATGTATAGGAGAGGAGTGTGGAGGGTGCGACAGTGGGAAGTATGTACAGAAGAGGAGTCTATGACAGCAGGCAGTATGTACAGGAGAGGAGTGTGGAGGGTATGATAGTGGGCACTATGTACAGGAGAGGAGTGTGGAGAGTATGACAGTGGTCACTATGTACAAGAGGAGTGTGGAGAGTATGACAGTGGGCACTATATATAGGAGAGGAGTGTGGAGGGTATGACAGTGGGCACTATGTACAGGAGAGGAGTGTGGAGGGTATGACAGTGGGCACAATGTATAGGAGTGGAAGGATGTTTAGGGACTGCGTAGTGGTTAAGCGGGTCATACATGAATTGAAATTACACCAATTATTCCGAGACAAGCCATAGCCGATCTATGTATGGGCTAGCTGGTTTTACACAAGTCAATCTATTAATCGACTTGAGTACAACCAGCCTGTTTTTCCAAAAACAATCAGTGCTGCCAGCTATAGATAGCAACACTGATCATTGTACACTGATCATTGTACTCACTGGCAGGACACAATAACACTACAGGAGTGATTCCCCCATCTACAGGTCAGCAGGTGAGAGGGTGTGTGGGGACAGGCTGGGGAGAGATACCAGCCAGTAGCTGGGTAGGCACTGGCTAGTATCAGAGCCAGATACACACAGGTTACATACGTCGCGATCATTCGAGCGAGAGCAATAATTCTAGCACTAGACTTCCTCTGTAACTCTAAACATCTAACCTAAAAAATGTTTAAAGCATCGCTTAGGATACCAAAAAAAAAAAATCGTGCTAACTTTAGTGTTTTTTTAATGTATGAAACAGTTTATTTCCAAAAAAAACATGTTTGAAAAATTGCTGCGCAAATACAGTACCGTGCTAGAGCTGCACAATTAATCGTTAAAATTGTGATCTTGATTCAACCCCCCAACATCTCCAATGCAGAGTTTGCTGATTCTTTCATATAACAAATGGAGAGACTTTCAGCTGTCAAAAGAAAATATCTGGACAGTCTGCCAAGTTCTTAGCAGGAAACATTGTAACTAACGCATTCTTCTTATATCAAAGGGATACACTTCTGTGTGTAAAGAAAATATCCGGGCAGTCTGCCAAGTTTTTAAACAACATGAAACATTGTAACCAACTTCCTTTTTAGGACAAACTTCTGTGTGTAAATGCAAGAAATGTAACCACTTAAAGTCCAACACTTGTTTAAGTTAAAAAGCAATATTTTTTGCTAGAAAATTACTTGGATCCGCCAAACATTATATATATTTTAGCAGAGACAAAAATGGCAATTGCTGCAATATTTTATGTCACACTGCATTTGCCTACTTCAATGAATAATAAAAACCATAAAAACAAAACAGTAAAGTTAGCCCATTTTTTTTCATTTTAATGTGAAAGACGATGTTATGCCGTACGAATCGTGAGAGAATCGTGATCTATCTTCTAAGCCAAAAAATTGCAGTTGTTGTTTTAGCCAGAATCGTGCAGCTCTATACCATGCAACATAAAAAGTTGCAAAGACCACCATAGAGTAATTTTCTAGCAAAAAACAAATGATGATTTTTTTTCTCAGTCTGCTGCAGTGTGTCAGCTTGTATTTATAATGGCTGCTCTGTATGTAGCTTCTGACAGGCTGTGCAAGCAGGCCCGTATCTCCGGAACCATAAATGATAGCCATCCCATATTTTGATCGGTTGTGGGGTAGGTCTTCAACTGACTATCCCCTAAATGTGGGGTTTCTGTGACCTCTGGTCATCGAGCTACAACCCCTGAAGTCGATCTAAAAAAAAAAAAACTTTTTTTTTTTTTTTTTTTTGGGGCAAATGGGCCTATCTTGAGAAAGGGGCCTGGAGCTGCAGCTCCATCAGCCCCTCTGTTAATCCGGCCCTGACTAGGGACATGGGGGGTGTGTATTTTTTACATACAGTACTGTAATCTATAAGATTACAGTGTACTGTATGTATAGTGTTTGTTTACATTTTTGAATTTGGCGCCGTTCCCCCCCTACGTCGCGACGCTCGCAGGGAAGGGAATCGGCGGTACACACAGCATCAGGCGGACATCCGGCCGCCGTGTACTGCGGAGATTCATCGCTGGATCGCGGAGAAAAGGTAAGTCAACTTTTTTTCTGCATCCAGCGAGGCAAGTCCGTGTGTGGCACGGGGTTACCGATCTTAGCTTAAAAATCTCACCCCGTGCCACACACGGGAAGACCGCCAGGGAGGTTAAGCATGATTTAAGCCAGAGGCAGACAAATTGATGTCAAATTTAGTAACTTGTTCTGCCAAGTAGCTAGTGAGCTTTTCTACGCATCTAAAAGCCCCATGACTACCATAGAAATGGTTTGGCACCACCAGTGTTAATTTAGTTGACTAAAAGGACTAAAACATTTTAAAATAAATACTATTTTAGTTGAGTAAACCACTTGAGATGACTAAAATAGGACTAAAACTAAAATGGCATTTTAGTCAAAAGACCAAAATGGGACTAAAATTAAAATGCCATTTTAGTCAAAAGACTAATGCCGCGTACACACGACCGTTTTTCATGACGGGAAAAATGCAATTTTTGAAATTGGTCATGAAAACCGGTCGGGTGTATGCTCCAGAGCATTTTTCTGGACGAGAAAAATGGGCGTTAAAAATTTAGCACCTGCTCTATTTTTTCTCGTTGTTTTTCACGTCGTGAAAAACGGTTGTGTGTACGCTTTAACGAGGGGGAAAAAACGTGCATGCTCAGAATTTATGAGATGGGGAAATTAGCAAAAGCAGCCCTTTAGTTGAACTAACAAGTGTGTCCATTCTAGAGCTGGTAACATTGAGGGTATTCAGTATCATTTTAAAAAACTGTTTTTGTGGGTAAACGACATAGGGGAGGAGTACGGACGGTATATAAGTGGGAGAAAAGGAGATAAGTTGAGAGGAATCACGACAAATCACGTCGAGAAAAAAATTGTTTTTTTCCATGACATGAATAACGCTCATGTGTACACGGCATAAGACTAAAACTAAATTCAAATATGACTTCCAAATTAACATTGATCTGTAGTGCATGTTCATACCTCAATACCATAAATAATAACATTAGATATTTCACTTCAGCGGTATATAATGTGTTTGGAAATTGTAGAGAAATGTTAACTTATGCAATTTAATTACACTCATTCGATTTTAGAATTAGTTTTAGTCTACTAAAATGTACATGAGATTTTAGTTGACTAAACGGAGGACATTTTTACGACTAAAACTAAAACAATTGAAGAAGACTAAAATGGAACTAAAATTCCACCTGAATCGAAATTTGCTGCCAAAATTAAAGCGGAGTTCCACCCAAAAATGGAACTTCCGCTTAATCCACTCCCCTCCCGGGCGTTCGTTTCTGAATCGGCGGTTCTCCTCATTTGCATATTCATCGCGTATACAATCGGAAGCGCCACCTAGCGGCCAGTGGGAGATTGCAGCCTGAGATTCGACGGTGTAAGTCACTTACACCTGTCGGATACAAGGGAGATCTATGCGGAACCTGATTCGATGAATCGGCCGCATAGATCCGACCGTCGGATCTCAGAGATACGATGGCGTATCAGTAGATACGCCGTCGTATCGCTATATGAATCTACCCCATTGTATCTAGACATTTTACAGAGTTTCACAGAAAAGATCCGAGTTCATTCACTTTTTGTGGGATTGAAAAATATAAGCCCCACTGGAGAGGAAGTAATAAAGTTAATACTCTTAGTAAATCTGAATCTCGATGGATCTTTGAAATACAATCTCTTGCTCCCTTAGGCCTCTTTCGCACGGAGCGGTCCGTTTTTCGGTCTGCTCCGTGTGTGTCCGTCGGCTCAGCGGGGGGTCCCGCTCAGCTGTCGGCGGGATCCCCTATGGGGAATCGGATGGAAACGGACCGTCTGTCCGTTTGCATCCGATCCGATCCACCGGACGGAAGAAAAATAGGGTTTTCTTCCGTCCGCAAAACGGATCCAGGCGGACGCGGATAGTAGGCGGACGTTAGCGGATGCATCATCCGCTAACGGATCCGCTCCCATAGGGACACATTACAAGTCCGTAAACGGACTTGTAATTAGCGGACCGTTCGTCCGCTCATGTGAAAGGGGCCTTAGGCTTGAACATTGAGTTAGACTTAAACTGTTTTATTTACGATTTTTAGTGTCCAGGCTACAGCGAGAGAAGCCCAAAGTCAATAGCCTAATTTTTTCTGATACACATATATATATATATATATATATATATATATATATATATATGTATGTTTATTTTTGTTTTTTGTGTTGACATTTGTCATCTCCCTCCATTTGTTCCTGTTTTTAAGGACTGATTGCATTTATATACTCTACTTGTTATAATACTCTGCGCTGTCAGTGAGAGTTGATTCTATCTTGTTGATTCCCAGAGTCCTCTGCTCTCACCTCTCATTTGCATATTTGATTGTTATGTTGTTTCCATGACCACTGTTAGTATTTAGGCTCATTTGTGCCACTTAGCTCCTATACCCTTGATAAAGTCACGTGCGGTGTGACGCAACGCATCGGGAGGAGGAGCTTTGTGATGTCATTTCCGGCTACAGCCGTGAACGGAAGTCCTTGAACACCTTTTGCTTTGGCGCTTTTAGCCTTATTTTACTGTTATGTCATTTTGAAATAAACATGGGAATTATTTTGTACTTTATCACACTATGGAGATTCTTTTTGCTTGTTCCTGAAGTCGTGGCCTCTGGAGATCATATCCTTAAGAAGAAAAGTTGGAAGGATTGAATAAACAGCCGCAGAGATCCTTTTACCTGACACCTGGAGGAGGACACAACAATCGCGTTTGGTGATCGGAATTCCTTGATGTACCATTAGACCTACTGGGGTCTTCCATTAAGGTGAGAGGCTGGAACCACTGGGGAAGGATTGTAGAAGGACATCTGCATTTTCAAGTCTCCATTTGTAATTTGGACTCCCATACCTCTTCTTTTCCCCCTAATTCCGATTTGTGTGTGTGAGAAGTTATCCCATTTTAATGCAAGGCTTTCTCCCTGGTGTGGAGTGTCATGCTTGCTCCCTCCCTTGGACTACAGGAAAGTCAGGACGCCCACTAACGCACAGCTCCATTCTCTATATGCAACGTAGAGAGCATCCTGACTCTTCTGTAGTCCAAGGGAGGGGGCGAGCACGACACTCCACACCAGTGAGAAAGCCTTGCATTACTGTGTGGAGTTACAGACAGAAGAACAGGAAGTGAGGATTCCTCAGAAGAAATAAGGAAATTTAAAAGCCAAATTGAAGGATGAGGTAAGTAAAGGAAGACTGCACTAAGGTAAAGGAAGCTATTTAGGAAAAAAATCATTTACTTTTACAACCCCTTTACGGGCTGGCTCAACCACCCTGCCCGGCCCACTGCCTGGGGATTGGCCAAGCTCCCCTGAAAATCCAGATCAATCCTCCTGGCATTCACTCTCTAACCTCTAGAAGTTTCTCCAAACGTCCAGACCCAGGGGGAATCACCAGAGACTTGCCTGCACGAGTCATTCAGCGTAATACAAATAAATCCTGACCCCGATTCCATGACTCATGCTTAACCACCATGAGCCAAAGTATGTTTCGCTTACTCTTACACTAGTAGCACACTAGAGGGTGCTACATATTTAACAACACATTTGAATGCCTCCAATAGTCTGTGCACAGGTGCACTTTAGGACAGTAAAAGTTCCTTAGCACATGTCTTGCACCTGAGGCTTGGATTTGGGACAGCAGCACCAGACCTTTTTACTGCATTCCATATTTACTTTCTAAAGTCTTAAAGCAAGCCTAATAGTTTATTCATAAAAACAAAGCATGTGTTTTATATACTAGCAATATTCACTGTAATGTGGTTCTAATTAAAGTGTGGGAAAACAAGCCTAAACAAGGTTTTCCCTATTGTTCACAATGTCTTGGAAGACGTTTTGTTATAATAAGTGAATATTAAAAAATAAAGACTATTTTTAACAAAGAAGTCTGGTCCAAATTTTGCAATACTTTAAACGCTTGTAACTCTTACAGGATTTATAGAGTTGTTCTATAGGTTTCAGAATTCCCATTTAATATGAAAGAGAATTTTGTCCAATAACAACATTTAGTTGGCTTCAACTTAAAGAATTTGACATAGAGGATAAATATTAACACATACACTCTTTCTAAATTGATTCCAAGCTGAATCATAGAAAAAGCCCCAGAAAAATAAGTGTTACTTATACTGTATATAAGATGCAGTCAAATATACAATTTTGCTTGAGAGAACAAAATTCATATGCAAAAGCTGATTTATAAACAAGAGGAGCAAAGAGATGGAGCTGTTTAATTTCTGTCTCTCACGGAACGATATGTGCAGCACCACCCAAAAACACACATCAAGGATTGCAGAATCTGGCAGAGACGGGTTACATAAAATGTAAATTAAATTAGAATGTATCATCTGCCAAAATAATTCCTTTTTAATCTTGGATAGAGCTAGGAAGGGTTAGAATTTTTCTGTGGCCCCTGTTGGTGAGCTTTTCTCTGACTTCATGTCCCAGTGGCAATATGTCACTCAAACAGGAGGTAAGGAAACATTTTCCATAGAGACAAGGGTAACCATAAAACCACATTAAATGTGATTGATTAAACCCATCGAGCCAAAAAGAGAGCATGTTCTCTTTTTCCTCGATGGGCAATGGGAAAATTTTGCTCGACTAGTTTTTTGACTGCCGAACAAGGAACTCGACAGGGAAAACGATGTGTTTCGCTCGTTGAGTTTCTCGGTCGTGTGTACGCGGCCTCAGAATGTTGTGGGACTCTGGAAATGTGTGACAAATTAATGAAACTACTATAATATATATATATATATATATATATATATATACACACACACACACACTATATTGCCAAAAGTATTAGGACATTTGCCTTTACACGCACGTTCCATATTGAGTTGGCCCATCGTTTGCAGCAATAACAGTTTCATCTCTTCTGGGAAAGCTGTCTCCAAGGTTTAGGAGTGTGTCTATGGGAATGTTTGACCATTCTTCCAGAAGTGGATTTATAAGGTCAGGCACTAATGTTGGACGAGAAGGCCTGTCTCGCAGTCTCCACTCTAAATTATCCCCAAAGGTGTTATATTTCGTTGAGGGCAGGACTCTGTGCAGTTCCTCTACTCCAAACACGCTTATTCATGTCTTTATGGACCTTGCTTTGTGCACTGGTGCGCAGTCATGTTGGAACAGGAAGGGACCATCCCAAAACTGTTCCCACAAAGTTGGGCGCATAAAATTGTCCAAAATGTCTGGGTATGCTCACACCTTAAAGGGGAGTTCCACCCACAATTTCACTTTTTAAATATAAATACCTCTGTAATACATAAGCTTAATGTATTCTAGTAAAGTTAGTCTGTAAACTAAGGTCCGTTTTGTTAGGTTGTTACAGCATTTAGAGTTTATAATTTAGAAATAGACTGTGGCCATCTTAAGTGTGGGCATCATGAAGCCAGACTGTATGACTTCCTGGATTTCAGCTTTGCATAACTCGCACATGCTCAGTGCTGCACAAGCAATGTAATAGGTTTCAGTCAGGTTTGCAAGGACTACTGGGAAACATGATGCCTATCCCAGAAACCCTTGCAAAATAGCATTGTGACTTAATAGCCTATGCTAATAAGGAGGAGGAAGTAATGAAGGACTACAAAATAAAGGTATTTACAAGCAACAAAATAAATAAAGATTGTCCATTCTGAACACTATGGTCCAGATTCACAGAGCAATTACGCCTGTCTAACTGGTGTTAGACAGGAGTAATTTCAAATTTCGCGCGCCGTATCACTAGTTTGAATCCTCAAACCATGATACGGCGGCTTCGGGCTTCGATCCGAGAGGCTTACGTCTTCGTAAGCCTTCGGATCTACGCTGCGATATTTTTGCGGCCGCTGGGAGGAGTTCGCGTCGTTTTCATGCGTCGGGGTATGCAAATTAGTTTTTACGGCGATCCACGAAGGTACGAGTGTCCCTCGCAATCGCCTACGTCATTTTTTGGCTGCGTAATGTTAGAGGAGCTTTTTGCTGGTCTAACAGTGCGTAACCCATGTGAAGTATGGCCGTCGTTCCCGCGTCGATTTGAAAATATATATTTTTTTTTAACGTAACTCGTTCGGGAATAGGAATGTACGTAAACGACGCTACTACGACGTGACAACGTGTTTTCACGCAATGCACGGCGGGAAATTTGCGAACGGAGCATGCGCAGTTCGATCGCCACGGGAACGCGCCTATTTTAAATGCTTCACGCCCCCTACTCGCGCAGATGGATTGCGACGGGAGAAATACACTACGCCGCCGTCGTTTACTGGACAAAATCTACCTGAATTCCACGTAGAGCCAGGTAAAAAACGGCGGCGTAGTGTATTTCTGATACTCTACGAGAATCTAATTCTCTATGAATCTGCCCCTATGAGATTAGGGCATGCAGCACAGACAAACATAAAAAAAATGGGTGGAACTCCACTTTAAGAGTTCCCTTCACTGGAACTAAGGAGCCTAACTCAACCCCTGAAAAATGAAACCACACCATAATCCCCCCTCCACCTAATGATTTGGAGGGGTGGCCTCATTCTTTTGGCAATATAGTATGAATGAGTGAGTTTGGGGTGGATGAACTTGACTGGCCTGCACAAAAGTTCTTCCCTTAACCCAATAGAACACCTTTGGTATGACTTAGATCAGAGACTACGAGCCAGCCCTTCTTTTCCAACATCAGTGCCTGACCTCACAAATGTGTTACTGGAAGAATGGTCATACATTCCCATAGACACGCTCCTAAACCTTGCTGACAACCTTCCCAGAAGAGTTTAAGCTGCTATAGCTGCCAACTTAATATTCAACCATACAAAATAATGCCGCGTATACATGATCGGACATTCCAAAAACAAAACCGTGGATTTTTTTCCAACGGAATGTTGGCTCAAACTTGTCTTGCATACACACTGTAACACAAATGTTGTCGGAATTTCCCGAACATCAAGAAAGCAGTGACGTACAACACCTATGACAAGCCAAGAAAAATGAAGTTCAATAGCCAGTGCGACTATTCTGCTTTAGGGCATGCATGGATTTTTGTGCATCGGAAATTTCCAACCAGAACTTTTGTTGTCGGAAAAATTGAGAACCAGCTCTCAAACATTTGTTATTGGAAATTCCGACAGCAAATGTCCGGCGGAGCACACACACGGTCAGATTTTCCCACAACAAGCTCACATCGAACATTTGTTGTCGGAAATTCCGACTATGTGTACGCAGCATAAGACTGGGATGCAATTAAAGTTCATGTGTGTGTAATGGCAGGTGTCCCAATAATTTTGGCAATATAGTGTATTATATATATATATATATATGTGTATAATAATTATGGTTGCTGCATGAACATAGTTATGCACTATTACTCAGGCTCTAAGCGGTACTTCATGCACCACGTTACTTCATCGGGGGAGTTGTGTGATGCGTGCCTGAGGAAACCCAGACCGGTAGTTAAGTTATACTAGGAAAAGTAATGGTTTTAACGAATGCTGATGAATTTTAACTTAAATGTAAGCATATTTTTATATAAATAAAGTGTTTGTTGATGGTTTTACACTATTGGGAGCATCCTCTTCATTCCCACATGGTATGAGAGTAACCGATATTGTGGGTAAGGTGCTCTAAGGCTGCGTACACACGAGCAGACAGATTTGTTCAAATCGGTCGGGCCGACCGATTTGAACAAATCTGTCTGCTAGGGACATATTGGTTTGATCTTGTACACACGATCAAACCAAAAACCCCCGAAGTAAAACACTTCCGCGCATGCGTCGAAACCATTCGACGCGTGTGCGAGAAGACATGTCTGCTGGTTAGCGTACTAACCAGCAGACATGTCGGGCGGACGGGTTCCCAGCCGACAGATTTCAAAGCATGCTTTGAAATCTGTCGGGTGGCCAAATCCGTCGGCTCGCCCGTATACACGGTCGAATCTGTCTGCCGTTTCCAGCAGATAGATTTGATCGTGTGTACGCGGCCTTAAAGGGACCAACATACTTGTCATCTAGGAAGTGCATCTGTTGCACACATGCTGAAAGTATTGAAAATTACAATGTGCGAAGGGAGCGGGCTGGGTGAAACCAGAAGTGTTTTTATTGAAAAGTTTCTGCAATGACACAAACACATGACTTTCAGACTGACATATTGGGTAGCAACGGCTATTGTGTTCATACATAATAATACACCTCCATTATAACAACATTCTCATATACAGGAATAGAAAATTTTAAACAACTGTACACTTTCTCTAATTACCACCCCTCTGCTGATAATGTTACCTCTTGGGGCAGCCAGGAATGGGTTGAGCATGCTCCCTATCCTTCGGCCCAATGTGACAATGTGGTGACAATTTAGGGCCCCAGAGTCAGCGATATCAAGTGCTTTCACCATTAAAAGTACTTATTATTGTGCAGCAAGTCTGATCTATTACTCTTCCTAAATGTTAACTATCTGTATTGTTTCTAGTGTATTGTACAAGAATCAGATATGGGGCTTGACCCTAATCAGCACTAGCAGATGTCTTCCCTACGGTTTCTCTTGTAGAGACATCTGTCTGTCCTTAGCAATGCCCTAAGACTGTTTTATTATTTCACCTGCACAATTTCTTTAATCTAATAAACAGAAATACCCATGAATCTTTCAGAAATACCCCTAGGGGTACACATACTGCTGGTTGAGAAACTCTACTTTTGACTGAAGGAACAAGTCCTTTAAAGATTAGAGGATTGTACTTTTTGGAGAGAAACTTTTCTTCCTTCTCCAGGGTTGTAATACCAATAATTGTGTACGTCTTACAAGATTAGAGCGTGCTTCTGTCTTTTCCTTTGAACTGTAGCCTGTGTTTGTTGTCAGGAGAAAAAAAAAAGATCTCTTTTTCCAATTCAAGTCACTTCCTAGCATACATCTGTTCAGAATGCTAATTTGTTATAGCTCTGTTCCATACCTTATACTTATTGTCTTCCTGTCCCTTGATACTTTCATGAAGCTTTAGCTCCCTCCCTGTTGCCTTCATCCTTATCCAGCTCACTTATCATGTCATCTGGGTCTTTCTATATATAACCAGATGGAATGAGGGAGATGGCAATCGCAGCATATAAGTTTTCTTTCTTGGATAACTCTTCTTCTCCATGGGTTACCTACACAGAAAGAAACATGAATTTTACAGACACAAGTAAACTAAAGAGCCTACATGCCCACAGACCTTTCTGTTTGACCCGCCCATGGGGTGTAAAAAATGGGATGTTGGGCCCAATCCTGTTTGATACCAATTATGTCCTCTTTCTAATACCTAGAGATTCAGATCACCCCAATGATTACTGACTTTTGCCATCTTAAAGTATTAAAGGGGTTGTAAAGGTTTTTTTTTTCAAAATAGGTTCCTTTAGACCCGGTTGACACTGGTGCGACGCGACACGCTGCTCAGCCCCCTGACGAGTCGCGTCCCATGCACTTCTATGGAACCGTTCTAATAGGAGCGACGCAAGTCGCTCCGACTTAGAAATTTGGTTCCTGTACGACTTCGGGGGCGGCTCGGGGCGACCTGCATTGACTTCTATACAGAAGTCGTTTTGCAAATAGCCTCTGAAGTCGTCCTCAGGACGACTTGCAGAGCCGCCCCCGAAGTCGTGTCGCCTGTGTGTGAACCGACTCTTAAGTGCATTGTTGGTTCACTTACCTTTTCCTTCGATTTCCCTTCTAAATAGTTTTATTTTTTGTCTGAATTTCTCACTTCCTGTGCCTCCTTAGTAAGCTTGCCCCATCATCCGAGCCATTCTGGCTGAGGGTTAGTCAGCATGCTCGACCCCTCTTTTGGGACTATATCCCTGTGAGGGAGACGCTGTGAGTTCACAGAGAAAATTGCATGGGGGGCCCACAAGAACATTTTTGCCCAGGGTCCAATCAACATTAAAGACGGCCCTGGTCATGTGTACAGGGATTTAGCGTGATGAACCAACTAATACCAAACTTCCTCATTCAGAAAACTTAACGTAGTATATTATATGAGTTGCAAAGTGAGGTTCTATTAAAGAGTCACTGTACATGAATTATGTATTAAAGCTGTTTCTCTATTAAACAGGATTTGCATGAGTAAACCCCACTAAATATTAAAAAGAAACAAGGGAGCAGAGGAAAGAGGAGGCTGATGTATCTGCTGACTCCTCAGAAATGATTAGAGAATGCAGCTCACTGTATGTAGCTGATTATTATGATTGACCGGATCACGTTTGATGTTACTGATCTTTCATCCCATCCAGTGAAAGATGGTAATACCCAAGGCAAGAGCAATCGCTGTTACATTTATATGTGAATTTGTATTGGCTCACCCCCACAAACATCACCTAATACTCTGAACACAGCTGGAAGCATCAAAAGTGCCGATATGCAGTAACGTTTTCATCTGAAATCTATGCGTTAGAATGACTTACACTACATAATGGAAAAAGCCACAAATATAAAGCTAGAACTTTATCCTCTCAATCAACTTTATAGAATCCTCCACCTGCCCCCCTTCTTAAACAGATTTTTTTTGCGAGGGTGGAAAAATAAAAATAACAATTTTTGGGAAGCATCCCCAAACTTTATTTTTTCTTTTGTTTTACTGTCTATTGTTTTACTTTTTAATTTAATTTAATCCACTAAAATCTGTACATTTAATGTGGTTTTAAAATCTAAACATTTTTTATCTTAAAGTGGTTCTAAAGGCAAAAAAAATGTATTTTATCTTAAAGTTCCGCCGGAAAAAAATAATAATTTAAAAGTCAGCAGCTAAAATATTTTTTTTTTTTCAATGTCTTTATTTTTTAGCTGTTGACTTTTAATATATGAACACTTACCTGTCCTGGGTGCCCGCAATGTCGGCACCCGAAGCCAATCTGTCCCTCGGCTCCCGGGTGGAGGTGCCGCCATCTTTGGTAAGGGAATCAGGAAGTGAAGCCTTGCAGCTTCACAGCCTGGTTCCCTACTGGGCATGCGAGAGTTGCGCTGCGTGATCTCAGAAGACATCGGGGGGGGGGGGGGGGGGGGGGACAGACGGAGGAGGGGCCAGACATGGCATAGATCGCAGGAGATACTGCTATATAAGAAATTACCCTTGAAATAAAATAAAAAATTTATATCATCTCTGTAAGCCCGAGAACAGGAAATAACGTTGGAGGTTGCTCTGGTCCTCCAAGGGCACAGAGCTGAGTAGGGGGGATAGCTTTCCCCCACTCTACTTCTTGCCTAGCCATTGGCCGCATCGGATCGGATCTGGGCTTACTGGCTGCTCTGGTAAGCTCGGAAAATACCGGGAAGCAGCGGGAGGGGGGGCACCTCTCCCGCCGCCTATAAAAGTGACCTTGCGGCAAATCAGCCACCAGGATCACTTTTATCGGGAACCTGGACGCCTAACGAACAAAAAGATACTGGGGTTATGGCTATATAGGTAATTACGTATATTTACAGTTGGGCTAGTGGATATTGTATGTTTACAAGTTACTTCCAATCTTCTTAATTCACATTCATAAATACACATATTAGGGCCAATTTAGACAGGAGACAATTCTCCTACCAGCATGTCTTTGGAGTGTGGGAGGAAACCAGAGTACCTGGAGGAAACCCACGTAGGCACAGGGAGAGCATGTGAACCAACAGCCCTAGTGCTGCTATGCAGAAATGCTAACCACTTAGCTACTGTGCTGCTCATGAGATCCCCATCTTTACATTGTACCAAGTGGGATCAATGTAGGTATGCAAAACAAATAATTCCTGAAGTTTAGCTTTAAAACAGTATTAAATCCAAAGGCAAACATTAATTATATTACAGCTTACTTATTGTTAGATGGGGTGGCTGCATTAGTTCTCTTTTTTAGGTTTTCTTTCTTTTTTTCACCAGGTGAACATGCCAATAACTCTGTTGTTGTTTTTCAACAAAACAAGCTCTGCTTCAGAAGTGCAGTTAGATGGTTAAGACAAACCACCTACCACTGGCAGGGATGCTTACAATGATCAGTTTTATTCATGTACAAAAGCTGGAGTTTAATTTCAAATTGTTAATGTATCTTAGGGCCGGTTCACACTGGAATGAGTCCATTTGAATATGTGCGTTTCTGTGTGATTCCGCTCATTTTTGTGCTGTGCGATTTTGAATGACCATTCATTTGAATAGGCTGCACAAGGCACTGGGACAAGGAAAAAGTAGTGCAGGTAAAATTTTTATTTTTTAACAATTGTGTTTATGGCCCCCATTAAAGTCCCGTTCCCAAGGGAGACAATTCTTTGTTCATAAATATTTGGGATGTTGGCGACAGGGCACCTGGTTCTGTTGATGTTGGAATCTCTCTTCTGCTCTAGGTCAATCAGAGAAATGTTGCTAAGATGGACTACCCTGCAGTTGCCCAGCTGGAAAAAAAGTGGGGACACATTCTTTTAACCAGGGATGACATTGGGGACATTTTTCTCCAGGGAACAGCCCCCTTAAAATTATGGACCGTCTCTGGAACCTGAGGACATCTGGTCATCCTACAGAAAAATAGCAACCGATCGCTCACAGGGTGCAGGTTCACTGTGACCAAAACAAAAGCAGGTAATGTAGGCTGGTTTCAGCTCTTGCTGTTCACCTGAAGGAGAGGTTCCTCAGACACGTTTCGTCCCCTAGTGGGTGAAACGCTTCTGAGGGACCTCTCCCACGGGTGACGAGCAGAGCTGAAGCCATCCTACATTACCTGGTTTAATTTAGGTCACAGTGAGTCAGTATCCAGTGTGCAATTGGTTGCCATTTTTCCATAGATCATTGTAGCCTGACAAGCTGTTTTACATGATCTGCACCAGTTCATTACACGTCATGTTGGCTGATATCAGTGATAGAAGCATTAGAGCAGTACTTATTTAGGGCGCCAGGGGCGGACTAGGCTGGGGAGTAGGGTGGCAATTGCCCCCTGGGCAGGTCTGATGCCTCATAAAATGGTCGTACCAATCCACTGTCACCCGATGTGGCATGTGCATGGTCGGATATACGCCCCCCCCCCCCCCCATGCTGTTAGCTTTCCCCTGCTGCATGAGCCTGGCTACCATAAGGTCCATGCCGCAGGCAGGCTTTAAATTCTGGTTGCCACAAAGGTGTCATCCTGGTCTGCCCACATAGTAAGCTGTCTGGGCTGGGTGTCACTCGGGAGATTCTGGGTGCTGTCAAGAGGGAGGGATGTGAAAAAAAACTTCAGCTACCTATTGGCTGAGGAAGTAGCAGGAGGCGGACTGAACCGCCTCCCACTGCCTGTCAGTAATGGGGTACAAAGGTTGTGTTATCCATTACTTAGCGCGGGCTTCCTATGTTGTGGCATGGAGCTGCTTTGCAATTAGGATGCATTAGTGATTGAGGGGAGGAAGGAGAAACTGTGTTTTGCCCCAACAGTAACTGAAAACTGCTAGAAATGCTAGAAAGTAGAAACTTCTATCCTTCCTCCCTCCCTCTATCCCTATTTCTTTGTTTGTTTGTTTCTTTCTTTCTTTCTTTCTTTCTATCCTCCCTCTATCCATATTTCTTTGTTTGTTTGTTTCTTTCTTTCATCCCTCCATTCCTATTTCTCTCTTTCTTCCTCCATCTTTCTTTCTTTCCCCTGGTCCAAAAGTTGCCAGTCAGGCCTCGGTGAGCGGTCTTATTGCAATGCATTGCAGAGATCCAGGCTGCTGTGAATAGGCCCCAAAACGGTATAACTTAAAGAAGGGAAGATTTGGATGGAGCATCTCAATAAAAAGAGAAAGTATACGGACTGGGGTATGACATCATGCTAATAGACAGTGTTAGGATTACACTGATGTAGCACCCTCTTACGTCGGTGTTAAAGAGAGAGCATAGTTTTGGGTTTCCCTGCTTACCAGGAAGGTTATTAGGTAAATTTACCAGGGAGCAGTGATCTATTTATTGAGTCTGCTCATTGTGCTCAGATGCTGCTCATGTTGTCTGCCTGTTTCATACTGGTCCAATAGGACGAGGCATATTTGGCAGTGGGAGGAAACCTGACAAATGGGAGCATAGTTACAGCCCTGGCCATTGGCAGAAGCAGGTGCCACAAGCATGGGCGTCCGCTCCATAGGGCAAGGGAGGGTGCTTGCGGGGGTGCAAGCAGGAACCCGAGCGAGCCGTCGGCACACTCGGGACACGGCCGCAATCATCCCCCTTCCCTGTGCAGGGCCGCAGGTCTGAGTCTCGGCTGCCTGTCTCACAGTCACAGGCAGCCGAGCAGTGAAGCCGCCTCCCCCTTGTCTGTACTGTGCTGTGCTGTGTGTGTGCAGCATGCGGCAAGCACATTAGCTGAGCCTGCTATACAGGTCTGAAGGGGGGTGGGGGGGTTCTGTATTGTAGGGGGGTCGGCACTGTAGAGGGGGTTCGTTATTGTAGGAGGGGGGTTCTGTATTGTAGGAGGGGGGGTTCTATATTGTAGGGGTCCTGTATTGTAGGGGGGGTCTGTATTGTAGGAGGATTGTGTATTGTAGGGGGACTGTATTGTAGGAGGGGGGTTCTGTATTGTAGGAGGGGGGGTCCTATATTGTAGGGGGCCCTGTATTGTAAGGGGGGGTGTTCTATATTGTAGGGGTCCTGTATTGTAGGGGGGGGGGTCTGTATTGTATGAGGGGGGATTGTGTATTGTAGGGGGACTGTATTGTAGGAGGGGGGTTCTGTATTGTAGGAGGGGGGTTCTATATTGTAGGGGGTCCTGTATTGTAGGAGGGGGGGTTCTGTATTGTAGGAGGGGGTTCGGTATTGTAGGGGGGGGCTGTATTGTAGGAGGGGGGATTGTGTATTGTAGGGGGGTCTGTATTGTAGGAGGGGGGTTCTCTATTGTAGGAGGGGAGGTTCTCTATTGTAGGAGGGGAGGTTCTGTATTGTAGGGGGGGTCGGCACTGTAGAGGGGGTTCGTTATTGTAGGAGGGGGGTTCTGTATTGTAGGAGGGGGTTCTGTATTGTAGGGGGGGGTCTGTATTGTAGGAGGGGGGATTGTGTATTGTAGGGGGTTCTGTATTGTAGGAGGGGGGTTCTGTATTGTAGGAGGGGAGGTTCTGTATTGTAGGAGGGGGGTTCTGTATTGTAGGGGGGGTCGGCACTGTAGGGGGGTTCGGTATTGTAGGGGGGTCTGTATTGTAGGAGGGGGGGTTTTGTATTTTAGGGGGGGGCTGTATTGTAGGAGGGGGATTGTGTATTGTAGGGGATCTGTATTGTAGGGAGGGGGTTCTGTATTGTAGGGAGGGGGTTCTGTATTGTAGGGAGGGGGTTCTGTATTGTAGGGAGAGGGGGGTTCAGTATTGTAGGGGAGGGGTCTGTATTGTAGGGGGGTTCAGTATTGTAGGGAGAGGGGTCTGTATTGTAGGGTGGGTTCTGTATTGTAGGTGGGTTTGTATTGTAGGGGGGTCTGCTCTTTAGGGGTGAATCTGTATTGTAGAAGGGGGTTCTGTATCATAAGAAGGGGTCTGTGTTGTAAGGGGGGTCTGCACTGTAGGGGGTGTCTGTGTAACATACAGGTGTCTAGAGCTGTGGGGGGCTGTGTAATGTAAAGGGGTGCTGTGTAATGTAAAGGGGCCCAGAGGTGCAGGGTGCTGTGTAATGTAAAGGGGTCCAGAGGTGCAGGGTGCTGTGTAATGTAAAGGGGTCCAGAGGTGCAGGGTGTTGTGTAATGTAAAGGGGTGCAGGGGTCTGTGTAATGTAAAGGGGTCCAGAGGTGCAGTTGTGGAGAGGGGTACACAGTAGCGACAGAGATATTTAAGGATGCAGGGGGCACAGTGGGGTGTTTTTACATTTTAATGTGGGGGGGTCCCTTTTAACCCCTGCTAGCGGTCGATGAAAGTATAAAATGCGACTGTGTATTGCCGCTGCCGACGCGCCCCCTCCCTGAAAAAATTTCAGCGGATGCCCCTGGCCACAAGGCATGCTGGGTGACTGTATATATGCCTAGGGCACATGTGCTTGGGGTCTTCAGCTGGAGAGCAGGGTCCCCGGTGGGAGGGGGCTGCTACCCCTCCCCTGTGCAGGCTGCGATACGGCCTCAGGTGATCGACCTGAGAGCCAGAACTGCAGAAGCTGCAACCCAGATGTCCTGTAAAGCTGACTAGGAGGGAGACGCGTCTAGAAAGATCTATTACTGTCTACAGTGAGTACAGACCTGCGCAGGGCCGATCCTAGACAGGGTGCATTGCGCCCAGGCGCCTGCAGAGGTGGGGCCACCGAACATCTAACAGACTCTCTAACAGAAGCCCTCTCTGTGTCCATCACAGAGTCCCTCCTCCAGGTCTCAATAAAGTACTCTGCTTCTCTTCCTGTATTTTGTTTCTTGTTAAGAGATCATGTAAGGATCCCAGGGTAATGAAGACTTTGTGGGAGTGCATCTCTGTGGTTGAGTCATTGCCATAGAAACATTTGTAAAGGGGAGGAGTTAGTAAAATTATGACACCCATGTGGGGGCGCCAGAAAAATTTCTGCACCCAGGCGCCCGTGACCCTAGGATCGGCCCTGGACCTGCATCTAGGGGCCTGTTCTGTGAGGGCCATCCCTTCAGGCTAGTGAAGTCAGTGAACGGGTATCAGCCAAAGGGGATACTAGTGAGGGTCCTGAAGAAAAGTGGTGCATTGAGTCTGTCTGCTGCCAGAGCAAGCAAGGGACTTATTCTCCCATACAGCTATAGTGTGGTCCAGCAGTGAATCTGCTATCTGGATACATTTATTGGGGTCAAGTGAGAGTTGTCCTCACCTGGGCATAGTTCAAGTTGGTGTATCCCACTAATCCCCTCTTCTGTCCAAGTTCTATCAATAAATATTGTAGCGCCCCCTTACTTTCAGTACGGGCACTACCCTAAAGTTAGCGGGCGAATGGGAGAGTTATTTTGCTCCTATTCATAATTTGTCAAATTGCAGGTTGCTGCTATTTTAGAACTGTCCTGTAGGTCGGTCTGCGACCCAGGGGCGGCAGTTGGCGCTAGAGGGGTTCTGACAGAGCCACTTTTCCCCAGCAGCCAATTAGAGGCGTTTTTCCCTCTCTGGGCTTGCTGGGGAGGGGTATATCTGTGGCAGCTGCCGCGTGTTTTGGGTCGGCAGTTCTTATTCTCTGTGCGGGGTCCACATTCTAGGTGCGGTATCAACCTTCAGGGTGCACGCATCCACGGACCCCACTTTCATGGCCCACCTGGCCGTAGCTGCCTGCTCCATGGAGACCCATCCAGATGTTGATAGGGGCCCCAGTGAATTACTGGGTCCCCGACCTTACTGAGAAGATCCCAGGCTGTGTGCTGTTCGGTGGGGGATCGGCTTGAGGAGAACCCGGAGGCAGGTTGTCCAAAAGGGCTGGAACGAGCCATTGGGGATCTGGTTACTGGAATTGACAGGTACGTGTCAGCTGTCAACCGGTGACCCTTTCATTGCATTTACTGGGAGGATTCGCTCAATCCAAATTGTTCCTTTGAGTACTAAAGTACTAGGTCTGTGGCAGAGGCCCGAGCCAGGTCTGTAATAGAGATCTGTTCCTCCCAGCAACCTAAAAGTGACATTCCGGCTGCCAGGCTTATAACAAGGGTCTGTCCGGTGGCACTTCACCCACTCCAACGGGAGTGGTGACCAATTGTGTCTACTACTACTGAGAGCAGGACTGCTCTACTTCTTATCCAGGCCTGATACCGCACTGTTCTCTATTGCTTCATCAACCTTTCCTATCCCCTGTTGATATTGGCCGTTGTTGGTCCCTGGAATAAAGCATTTGAAAACCCATTTGGTGACTGGACATTCGCTCACTGCTACTACTCACTACTACTACCCCTAGACAAACTACAAGGTAACTTAATACGCCGATCCCAAACAACAACCAGTGGCTCCTTCGGGGATGAGCGATACAATAGCAAAAAAAGATAAAAAATACCCTAGACCAGGGATCTCCAAACTACGGCCCTCCAGTTGTTGCGGAACTACACATCCCATGAGGCATTCTAAAACTCTGACATTCACAGACATGACTAGGCATGATGGGAATTGTAGTTCCACAACAGCTGGAGGGCTGTAGTTTGAGGATCCCTGCCCTAGACTGATCATTGGATAACAAGCGGAAAAGTGTGTGGGTGATGGTGTGAAAATACCCAAGTGTCTGGCTGCAGGATAATCAGGGGGAGGCCCAGGAAAGACTATACTCAGTGACCCCTACGGTAAGGTGACCAGATTTTTTTTTAATGAAATCCGGGGACATATTTTTTTTTTACTAGTAATGGCGGCAATCAGTGACTTTCTGCCCGTCACTGCCCCCCCTCACAGCCTGTCAAGTCTTACTCTCTGGGCCCCCGGCTACTACTGGGTGGGGAGTAAAGGAAGATCACTCTGCTAGGGAAGGCAAGGAGATCGGCAGGCAGGCGGCTGCCCGGGACTTGAGCCAAGGCAGAAGAACATGTGAGCGGAGCTGAATGGGCATGTGCCAGAAACTGAAGAAATATTCCCTCCACCCCGACCAGCACATGATTATCAGAAAGGGGCACAGATAATGGGAAAAAAATACACCCCCATAAGCTATTAGGAGCGGGGTGTGTAATTCAGATATTTTTTTTTAATTCTGCACTGACTGTCTTTGAAATTGCCCCAGCCAATGCTCAAATCAAATCCGGGGACAGACTTGGTCTGGGAACAGTGTCCTCAATCCGGGGACTGTCCCCTGAAACTGGGGATGTCTGGTCACCCTACCCTACGGGGACAATGCTACACTGATAAAAAGACATAAGGATGTTACTAATGAATAGAGGAACTAAGAGAAAAGCTACCTGATACATGTCAGCCATGAGACAACTGGTCTAATCAAGCTGTGCTCTGGATTGCTGGCAATACTTCATATGTAATCACACCGCAGTCCAGTGTTTTCTTGTCATCAGCTTATCTGCAGCCAGCAGCCCAGAGATCTGCTTCCTGACTACAAAGGCCGAGTCCCATCCTAGACTATTCATAGGGCATGTGATGAGTTAAAGATGGATCCAGGCTTGGAGACGGCTCAGTATCCGGTCATGGCAGAGTTGCTGTTTTTATTTGACTCAATATCACAAATCCTCCAGTGTTCCAATACAGCATTATGATTAGTCAGCAAAAAAAAAGGTTAAACTTACAGCAAGGCATATTTTTTTTAATCAAGCATGATATAGTGAATTTTTAGTGGTGCTTCTGCATTTGCTATTAAGAGCACACCCCAGTCATATGTGAAATATTGCAATGAAGACTAAATTCCAGTCAAACACAAGAATACAATATGTTATATAAGAGCTGTTTTAATTGCCAAAAGATTTACATTTCTGTCCACCTAGTCCTAAGATTTACAAAGCTCTGCCATGTACCCTGTTTCTTCGAAAATAAGCCCTACCCCGAAAATAAGACCTAGTGCGAGTTTCTGGGATGGCTGCAATATAAGCCCTACCCCAAAAATAAGCCCTAGTTAAAGTCCTTGTAAAAACATGTAATCCGTTCTGTAAGAAGGTTATAAAATGTGTGTCTCCTTGTGTAAGTTTTTTGTGAAAAATACCTTATTTACAGCACTGCTGGTCGCTCACGTGACCTGCCAAAGCTCTTCTCCTCGCCTCCCGGCTGATGTCAGCAGCCCCTCTCACTGCAGTACTTAGAGTAGGGCTGACGTCATTGGGCATATTGGCCCCTCCCTCTGCAGTATTTGGAGTGGGGAAGAAGAGCTCCAGCGGGGCACGTGAGCAGCCAGCGGCACTGTAAGTTAGGTATTTTCCACAATAATGTTACACAAGGAGACACACTGCACATCATATCATCTTTTTACAGAACAAATTACATAATTTTATAAGGTCTTTAAACAAAGGTCTATTTTTGGAATTACAGAATTTCACAAGGCTTACTCCAGAGCTGACAGGGGGAGAAACTTTTTTGTACATACTGTAAATAAGACATCCCCTGAAAATAAGCCCTAGTGTGTTTTTTGTAGCCAGAATTAATATAAGACCCGGTCTTATTTTCGGGGAAACACGGTAGCACAGCCCTTTCTAGCAAGAGGGAGAACCTGATCTCAGGGCCGTCTTGATAGCATCATGGGCCCCTTGCTGCAGTCTCCTCTCTACCCCTGTGTAATTTTGACAAACATGAAATCAAATGTTCAATTCTCTGTTTCTCTCCTTCAATACTCTGGCCCAGATTCACAGAGCGATTACGCCTGCGCAACAGGAGATGCGCGTGCGTAAGTCTAAATGTGCGCGTGCGTTTCGATGCACGGCATCCCCAAAACGAGATACGCAAGAAATCTACTTTTTTTTGTCCGGCGTAATTTCGTTAGACAGGCGCATCCGTCCGCGCAAAACTGCGCTAGACAGACCATTGATTTGCTAGTCAAATATGCTAATGAGGGACTTACGGGGATCCACAAAAGAACGTTAGGGCAGCGCAGGCTACGCAGTGTGCGCAACAGCAAAATGTCCTGTCTAAAATTAGACCATATAAAAGCTGGTCTAAAAAGAGAAAAAAAAGTCTACTTTTTAGATAAAGCAACACTGTTAGTGAGGAGCTCAGCAGTTGCACAACAATCTGTATGCCAACATGCCAGGGGCATCGTCGCGCATAGCTATACTACTGACTTTAGATGAACAAAGAAGGATTAGGGCACTGAGGAGGGCACAGGAGATGTTTTATTTTTTAATTTTGTTTTACTTTTTATTTGCTTATATAAACTTTACAATTTAATCTAATCTAATACAATATTCTTATCTGATACAAGCCCCTCACTCTTCACTTGATATATCACACATGCATAGACATCTATGGCATGAGTGATTCTGAGGTGTCTCGGATCTTCAGATTCACCCCTCATGCCATCATGGAATTAACCACAACCTTGCAGGAGGACATCAGCAGCCCAACACATGACACCACCCATGACAGCTACATATACAATCTTAGCCCCATCCCCACAGATTGCGAACAGAACATGTATGAGGACAGCTGGCTGGTTGGTGAGTGACATGGGTGGCAGGCATGACTGCCCCCCCCCCCCCATGATGCACACATCACAAGGGGCACATGCACTACTAACATCCTCCTGTCTTTTCCCTGCAAGGTGACTCTGCATATGCACTGGGACCCCATCTCATGACCCCATCTCATGCCAGCTCACATTAGGCATCTTTGCACGTTAAACACACACATTAATCAAGGCACAATGAGAATGCATGCATGCACACCACTGTGGTCCCTAGCACAGACACACCACATCCTCATCACATTGGATTGGCACCAGTCCACCATGCAGGACTTGTGAGCAGCAACGCCATGCCACGGCTCCAATTATGTCACTGTACATTCATACACCATTCACACAGACCTGGGGATCACTTCTCCACCACAAATGAGGGTGACACCCCTTTTCCCGCAGGAATATCACCCCCACATTCCAAAATCATGCACAAACAGAACCAAAAAAATAAAATAAATGACGAGCAAAAATAAAAAATGCCCAGCAAAAATATAATTTTAACAAAATAACAACAAAGAAAACACATAAAAGACAAAAATCACTCTGCAAAACAGTCCCCAAATATCTCAAAGACACGTCACAAACAAACAAACGCTAATAAACAAAAGCACCTTGCTGTATAGGAAGGGAAACAAAGGGATGTACTTTTGCAAAGGAAGTGCATTTGTGTCTGTCTATTTATGCTGTTTGCGTAGTTCACTAAGTTGCCCGGGTCCACTTCCAATTTCACTGATTGCGCCGTTCCCGAGTTGTGAGCATGCGCACAGAGGTGCTGACCATGGTCTCCTTCAAGCACACATGCGCGAGCCGGCCGGCCTTTCATTTGCATGGGGTCACGGCTCATTTCAATGTAACCCGCCCACGTCCTTCCCAATTTGTATTACTCCGCCTTACGCCTCTGAAATAACGTTACGCATGCGCAATTTTCTGCGCAAAAGCTACGAGAATAGGGTGATTACGCGGCAAAATTGCGCAAGTCTAACGTAAAGGCGGTGCGCTACGCCGGTCCAATAATGCGCAGATGTACGTGAATCTGGGCCTCTGTTTTTTAAATTTCTCAAAGTGGTTGCAAACTCTCTAAAAAAACAAACAAAAAAAACAACCTGCAAGACAAAGGCATAACCACCTCAATACCGGGCCAATTCTGGCACTTCTCTCCTTCATGTAAAAATCACAAACACCCTAGGGAATAAAGTGGTGGTAATTGCAACTTTTTATCTCACACTGTATTTGCGGTAATCATTTTTCAAACGCCTTTTTTTTGGAAAAGAAAAAACGGTTTCATGAATTAAAAAATAACAAAACAGTAAAGCCCATTTTTTTTGTATAATGTAAAAGACGATGTTACACTGAGTAAATAGATACCAAACTTGTCACGCTTTAAAATTAAAATAATGGAATGGCGCCAAACTTTGGTACTTAAAAATCTCCATAGGCAGCGCTTAAAGTTTTTTTTACAGATAACCAGTTTAGAGTTACAGAGGAGGTCTAGTGCTAGAATTGTTGCTGGCCCTCTAACGCACGTGGCGATACCTCACATGTGTAAGAATTTCAAAAAGGGATGGACAGCCGCACTCCAGGGGAACTTGAAAAGTTGTCTTTATTGGTAAAATACAGTACATGCATCACAGGATACAGCCAAAAAGGGGACAGCCGACGCGTTTCACACTAGTTTAGTGCTTAGTCATGGCTGACTAACGTGTGTGTTCACTTCTAAACGCGAGCTACAGGGGACAGGGGCGTTTTAAATTATTTTATTTACTCCTTTTTTTTTATGTTACACCTTTTTTTATATATTTTTTTTTTTTGATCACTTTTATTCCTTTTACAAGGAATGTAAACATCGCTTGTAATAGGAATATATTGTGGCAGGTCCTCTTTATGGAGAGATGCGGGGTCAATAAGACCCCACATCTCTCCTCCAGGCTTGAAAGCATGAGATTGTGAAAAAATTCACGTCGACAGCCACCATTGTGGCTTTGTTTACTTCCGGGTATCCGGGTGTGATTACATAACGTCGCGCCCTGGCCTCTGACGGTCATAGAGATGACTGGTGACCATCTCGTCACCAGAAATCTCTATCGTCATCATCTGGCCAATTCGTTCTCCGGGCCCCCGATGGCAAGGGAGAGCCCGGAGAAGCACCGGATGGCAGCGGAAGGGGGGGCGTCGCCTCCCGTCGCCTATAAGATCAATCAGCCGGTGGAAGATCGATGTGCTCGGCGATATGACCCCCCCCCCCCTTTTTTTTCTGACCTGCCGGGCTGTCAAAAAAGGGTCTGGTATGGATTTTGGGGGGACCCATGCCATTTTTTTTTTTTTTGTGTGTGGGGTTCCCCCAGGGCTGGACTGAGGATAAAAACCAGCTCTGAAAAAAAATTCTCACCAGCCCAACAGCAAACGTCATTATTTTCTTGTTTATAAAAGGGAAAAACATACATTTTAAAGCAGAGACCACCTTCCACAGAAAGAATACACTACAGTAAGGGGGGCATGGTTACTGATATAAGGGGGAAACCCTTACATTATTGTATTTACTCCCCCCTTACATCAGTGACCCCCCCCCCCCACCTCAGACTGGCCTGGCGGGGCTGTCAATGAGCTCCTCTCAGGTGCACCATGCAGGGATCAGTCAGACGGCTCCAGTTTGGCGGCTCTGGTTTTATCCCATAGTCTCCTCTCCACAGCCCACACATGTCTGACTTTTCCCATGACCCTTATCTCAATGGCACTCCCACTCTTGACTCCTCTCCAGACTCCATTGAGAGACTGCACACATGATACAGGAGATGGTCAGAGACTGCAGACATGATAGAGGAGATGGTCAGAGACAGCAGACATGATAGAGGAGATGGTCAGAGACTGTATACATAATCAAGGAGATGGTCAGAGACTACAGACATGGTACCAGAGATGGTCAGAGACTGCGTACTGATAAAAGAGATCAATGCAGCCTCACCAGTGCCCATCAAATGCAGCTTCACTGTGCCCATCAATGCAACCTCCCTGTGCCCATCAATGCAGCCTCCCTGTGCCCATCAATGCAGCCTCATTGTGCCCATTAATGCAGCCTCATTGTGCCCATCTAAGCAGCATAACTGTGCCCATTTGCAGCCTGACTGTGCCCATGTAAGCCGCATCACTGTTCCCATCTAAGCAGCATCACTGTGCCCATCTAAGCAGCATCACTGTGCCCATCTGCAGCCTTACTGTGCCCATCAATGCAACCTCACTGTGCCCATCTAAGGAGCATTACTGTGCCAACAATGCAGCCTCATCTGTGCTCATCTGCATCCTCATCAGTGCCTTCATTAAACTCCCGTTGTCATGGAGCTGGGGTCAGAACTCTGAACTGTTCAGCAGTCGTCCACTCACTGTAACAAAGTGCAATAGATGTAACACTGAATCAGTGTTCCATCTATCATGATCTAGGAGGTGGGCTTTGTTACAGTGAGTGGACGACTGCCGAACAGTACAGACCCCAGCTTCATGACAGCGGGAGATACCCGCTGTGTGTGATTACAACAGTGAAAGGAGGGAGAGGAGTAGGCCACACTTGGATCGACCCTGGGCACCACTGCAGCATTAGCTCAAAGCGGCCCCAGGGCAGGCGGCCTACTGGGAATTTTTTTTCCGGTATCCTGGTAGGCCCTAGAATCCATACTAGACTTTAGACAATTTAAATGTAATTTCATAATTATTTTTTTTAATTTAGAAATGTCAGCTTTGCTGCATCAGTATCTATAAATGGTACAGATGCACCACTTTACAGGAAAACAAAGGTGACCCCCCCCCCCCAGCACTATATTTAAAGGAATTTTTCATTTTAATTGTTTCACTTTAAGCATCATTAACCACTTAAGGACCGAGGGTGTTTTTCAGATTTTGTGTTTATGAGACTAAAACATTTTTTTTTTGCTCGAAAATTACTTAAAACCCCCAAACATTATATATATATATATTTTTTCTAACACCCTAGAGAACAAAATGGCAGTCATTGCAATACTTTTTGTTACACCGTGTTTGCGCAGCAGTCTTACAAGCGCACTTTTTTGGAAAAAATTCACTTTTTTTAATTAAAAAATAAAACAACAATAAATTTGGCCCAATTGTTTTACATATTGTGAAAGATAATGTTACGCCGAGTAAAATGATACCCAGCATGTCACACTTAAAAATGTGTGCACGCTCGTGGCATGGCGTCAAACTTTTACCCTTAAAAATCTCAATAGGCGATGTTTAAAAAATTCTATAGGTTGCATTTTTTGAGATACAGAGGCGGTCTAGGGCTAGAATTATTGCTATCGCTCTAACAATCACGGCGATACCTCACTTGAGTGGTTTGAATTCCGTTTTCATATGCGGGCGCTACTCGCGTATGCGTTTGCTTCTGCGTGCGAGCTCGTCGGGTAAATAATTATCACTTTTATTCCTATTACAAGGAATGTAAACATCCCTTGTAATCGAAAAAAGCATGACAGGTCCTCTTAAATATGAGATCTGGGGTCAAAAAGACCTCAGATCTCATATTTAGGCCTAAATGGAAAAAAATGGTAAACAAAGAAATTGTCTCTTTAAGACGCTGGGCGAGACTGACATTTTGACGTCACTTCCGCCCAGCAGAGCTATGTGGACGGTGAGGGACATTTTTCCCTCACTCGCATCCCCGGACAGCAGACAAGCAGACCCGATCGCCTCCGCTGCTGCCGACGGCTACGTTAAGCGGCGGGAGGGGGGCCCTCTCCCGCCATCGATAATGGCGATCTCGCGGCGAATCCGCCGCGGAGACCGTCGTTATCGTGTGCAGGCCCACCCACTGTAAAGATGGATATCTTGGTTGTGGCAGCAGCTGCTGCCGTTACCGAGATATCCATCTTTAAAAATAGGACGTATATATACGGCGTTAAGTGGTTAAAATCACTCAAATGCTGCTGAAAAAATAAATACAAAATTCTTGCATTGATACAGGGCAGTACCCCCAGGCCCCCATACCCTTTTTATGGCCAATAACTTGCATATAAGCCTTCAAAATGGGGACTTTGTATTTTTCAAGTTTGGGTCCCATAGACCTTAATAGGGTTCCCAGGTTGGATGAGAGCTTATTCTCTGTTATTATAAATGGGGCATTCTGGCCATCTCTAATTACAACATGGTTTGTGAAGCTTTTGTATATGCTATGGGCCAGATTCAGGTAGCCCGGTTTAAAATTACGCAGGCGTAACGTAGCTCTGATACGCTACGCCGCCTTAATTTAGCGAGGCAAATGCGTGTTTTATGGTAAAGTGTTGTGACCCCACGTTTTTTACGTTTTTTTTTAACTGCGCATGCGCCGACCGTGGGCGTATCCCAGTGCGCATGCTCCAAATTATGACGCTACGACGCATTGTTTTTGACGTGAACGTAATTGACGTAAATCCCCATTCACGGACGAGTTACGCAAACAGAAATCTGTTATAATTCAGTGGACTGTATGTGCTAGAAAGGATCTGTGCTAGCCTTGTATTCTGGAGAGTGGTTCATGACATAAGTCGTGGGAGCAATAAAATTATATGGCTGGAATGTTAAAGCAGAATCACAATAAAAGTTATTTTGCTATTTATAGTCCAAACTTTCAAGGGAGAGGTATAATCATCCCACATATTAAAGCAATGAAATGCGTGCAAATAACATATGTTTTCCATAGATGAAATATAAAAGTGAAAAGCTTTGCATTATGCTACTCCATAAGCACTGATCAGATGACTGGTAGAGCAAGGCTGAATTTCTATCTATGTGTAGCGCCTGTGTACTTTCAGTCCAGGTGCTATTTTAAATTTAGAGGGGGATGAGAGAGTTATGTAGCTCTCATCCGGATGATTGGGGCAAATTTCGCTTCTGTGCTGTGCTCTGGTTTCATTCTGTGTTCCCAGGGTGCCTTTCCACCTTGGGGCGACAGGTGGCAGCAGTGGAGTTCAGGAGGAGCGCCTTCTGCCCAGCAGCCAATCAGAGGGTGTTTTCCCTCGTGGGGCATGCTGGGGGAGGGTACTTCTTGTTAGGCGCCATTTTGGTGAGGGGAGTTCGTGGTTGGATCCGGGTGCGGCACCCACCTTCAGGGTGTGCGCACATCACGGGCCCCGGCGATGGCCTACCAGGCCGGGGCGCACCTGCCACACGTTGTCTTTGGTTCCAGGACCATGTTGGCCCCGGAGCAACTGAAGCTGAGATGGGACCCAGTGACCTACTGGGTCCCCAACCATCTTAGGAGAAGATCCCATGTGAGTTGTGCTGTTCGGTGGGGAGTCAGTCTGAGGAGAGCCCGGAGGCAGGCGATCCAATAGGGCCCAGACGAACCATGGGAGATCTGAGTGACCGGACACTGGGAGTTTGTCTAATGGCAACCTGTCAGTTGGTGACCGTAATCAAGAACTACCTGAGGGAGATTCAGGCAGCTGCTTTCACTGAGAAGGAATCGCTCCATTAAACTGCGTTCCAGAGCAAGGGCCCGTGGCAGAGGTTCCACTCCTAATTCTAAAGCCAAGTCTGTGGCAGAGACTGGTTTTCCTTCTCAAGGTTCTGAGTGATGCCCTGGCTGCCAGTTCTGTGAGAAAGACTGTCCGGGTACACTGCACCCACTCCGGCTGGAGTGGCGACGAAGCAAAGGTATCGTTGAAGCAGGACTGCTTCTGTATGGTTAAGGCCTGAATCTGAAATTCTTCCTTTCACCAATCTTTCTCTGTCTACCTCAAGTTGACTGTTTGCCGTGTTGGGCAAGAGAATAAAAGCACAGAAAACGACACCCTGCTGTTTGGACATTCCGTCATCGCTCGCATCATTTTATCATCATCATATCCCTAGACACATCACAGAGCTAACATGCCATCCCAAATCTATCCAGCGGCTCCTGAGGGGGGAGCGCTACATATATATGGCCACTGTGGTTGAACAGAAGTCAACCGATCGACTTCTGTTCAACTGCTCTGTTGGAAAAAATCAGTGCTATCGATCTCTCCTGTTGTATTAGCTCTGAGCTCAGCTCTTGGGAGCTCACTTCTGTGATGCTAATATTGAACAGTAACAGCTGGGCCTCTCTTAGCAATGTCCTTAGCTCTGGGAGTTTTCCAGACAGGCTTCATTAGGGTGACCACATTTCCAAACTATTATTCAGGGACACTGCCCTTCCCAAAAATCAGCTTGTGCTGTAACGAATCACAGCACAGTTATTGGACAGAGGCGGGATTTATGATTTCTCCAATCACATGTAGGGGGTGGGGACTGTGCTCCTCCAGGCATTTCCGGCCAGGACAAGTACTGTCAGTGAGTAAAGCGGTGATGTGACAGCCTTTTTTGGGGGCATTAGTTTGGCTTGGGGGGGTGGCTGTGTCATTTTCATTCTGGGACACTGTATTGTCCTGGAATGACGGTGCCCAGGACAGACCTACAAAATGCGGGACTGTTCCGGGCAATCCAGGACACGTGGTCACCCTAGGCTTCATGAGGTACGTAAATGGCCTACACCTACTGTATAACAAGGGCAATATTTAATTTTGGTCAAAGCTGCACAGTTTGTTTACATGTACAGATGCTCTCTTATCTGCATAGACAGTTTTTGGTGAAAGTGAACTAACCCTTTAATTCTCTAGTTGTTGGTTGGGTTGGGTCCTGGTGTGGCATCAGTGTACAGGTTTTTGAAGCAAAATAACATTGAGAACTGGAAGTGGAGGGCAGTAGCACGTTGCCTTTTGTGGGAGAGCAACTTAAAGCTAACTCTACCTTTCTAACCATGTTTCAGGTTACATACCCATATTTATGGTGTATCAGGAAACCTGGTCCACAGTGCCCAAAAAACTCAAACCAGCCACTTACAGAATCTGGGGGTTCTTCTCCCCGCTGGCTCCTGTCAGATTTGAAATCAGCATCATGTCATCCATTCCAAGGAATCTGTCAATGAAAAAAACTACAAGCTCCGTCTGCCACCGCAACATAGGGACTCTTATTTGTCAATGGTGCACAAGTGCAATGCATCACCACACTTATAGTACATTGACACTTGATCCAGCTCCATTGCAGAAGGTCCGAACCTCTGCATGGACTTAAGGTGGAGCAAGAGTCTGCAGGAACCAGAACATTGCACTGGCAATATACTGATTATGTTTTTGCAATATGGGTTCATTTTTTATTTTTTTTGCAAAAGGTGTAATTTCCCTTTCAGTGTCTGAATGAAAAGTGGGCAGAATGTGGCATCATTAAAGAACTGTCTGCCCTTGACTGGTAAGTGGTGCATCTGGAGTTCGCTGGATGTTTGCTGGGTACTGATGAGCAAGTAATGTTAGAAACTCCTGAGTCTTGAAGTTGTAAAAATCGAACATAAGCTGTGTCATTGCCCAAAACGTAAAAAAATTCAGTTCAAGAGAGAGGTTTTCTCGGGTCCTGTTGTCTCGGAGTAACTGTTCTTAGAAATCACCTTAGAGGGTGTGAACTCTCTGGCGGTTCGATAGTAGAAATATAAATTGTAAATTGTACAGAGCCATCTTGGGACTGTTGTGCAAATGGGTCTTGTTCCTGTTCCATGTCGTAGATGAAGTACGCTTTTTTGCATTAACATATTACAGAAGAAAAGGGGAACCAAGCAGAATATCCACAGTCATTGTTTCTTTTTGCCTTCATGGGCACAGAGCAGTTGTCTCATGCTCAAAGCACCTGCTGTCAATACTTTGTACTGGTTTCCGGTTCTGTTAGGTTAAAGCAGCCCCGTCATCTTAAATACAATTAAATCAACCCCCCCCCCCCCCATGCCTCGTGTCCTAAATTACCCTCACCATCATGCTAGCCTGCTGCCCTGATCCACCCTTTAACCTCACTAAAATACTGATGTTCCAAAATACAGAAAGTTCTATCACATGGGGGGATAGGACAACAGGTGGCGTGCGCAGGTATAGCAATGAGGTGACAGGTGTGTGTTTTAGTTACCATTCTCAATATCTTGTCTTCCTCTTTTAACCACTTCAGACCCGCACTATTGACAGAATACGTCAACAGCGCGGACCTGAGGTGCCAACTAGACGTCTTTGGACGTGATTTTTACTGCATTACCCGCAGGTAAACACTGTCCCGCCGCATCGCTGGGGATCCGATGCATGTAACTGGCGGCTGCGATGTCCGTCGGGTACATGCGATCGGCGGGAAAACGAGCAGATGACAGCAGGGACGTGGAGCTCTGTGTGTAAACACAGAGCTTCACGTGCTGTCAGAGGAGAGGAGACCGATCTGTGTCTCTTGTACATAGGGATATAGCATCGGTCACCCCCCTCCCCCCAGACAGTTAGAACACACCCAGAATGCACATTTAACCCCTTCCTCACCCCCTAGTGTTAACCCCTTCCCTGGCAGTCACATTTATACAGTAATTAGTGCATTTTTATAGCACTGATCGCTGTATAAATGAGAATGGTCCCAAATTTGTGTCAAAAGGGTCCGATATGTCCGCCGCAATATTACAGTCGCAATAAAAATCGCAGATCGCCGCCATTACTAGTAAAAAAAATTATAATAAAAAAAATCATAATTCTGTTCCCCATTTTGTAGGCGCAAAAAATAAAAAACGCAGAGGTGATCAAATACCACCAAAATAAAGCTCTATTTGTGGGGAAAAAAGGACGTCAATTTTGTTTGGGAGCCACGTCGCACAACTGCGCAAATGTCAGTTAAAGCGACGCAGTGCCGGAAGCTGAAATTTCGCCTGGGAACGAAGGGGGTTTATTTGCCCAGTAAGCAAGTGGTTAAGCAGCGTTTACCTTATTTTGGACTGTATTACACTGTTTATAGCAGGAATGTATTTAGATCTCAGGCTGCACTAGGCACATCTGAACACTGGCACTCTTTTGTACACATCCCGACCGTGTGTATGCTCCATCAGACTTTTTCCAATGGAAAAACTGCTGGAAAAAGATAGAGAGCAGGTTCTCTATTTTCCCATCAGGAAAAAATCCAATTGGAATTTCCTACCGTGTGTACAAATTCCGACGTATGCTCGGAAACAAATCGACACATGCTCAGAAGCATAGAACTTAATTTTCTCGGCTCGTCGTAGTCTTTTACGTCACTGCGTTCTTGGCAGTCAAAAGTTCACCAAATTTTTGTGTGACCGTGTGTATGCAAGGCAGGCTTGAGCGGAATTCCGGTAACTCCGCTTGTGTGTACAGGGCATTAGCCTTGTGATTCTTTAACTGCTAGAATGTGCTATTGGAAGCAACATGCAGTCTGCTTTATCGGAAGAACCTCTTTTTTCAACTGTCCAGGCCACCAAACAAGAAAAATCAGAAATGAATCCTGGCTCAAAGATGGTAATTGAAGAACATATGACAATGCAGTGGATGTAAATATCAGGTGAACATTGCATTCCTTTGAGGACTGCATCCTGGCTGCTGACCCTTTAAGCCATGCAGCAGAACATTGTACCCTGTGGCAGATAGTTGATCCCTCCCTGCAAGGACCGACAGAGCTGTAGAGGAAGAAAGAGAAGGACTTTCATTGACTTTGGCCTCATCTACAGGATAAGCAATTAATGAATGCAGGGTCCTGGTTTTAGTAGCACTTTAAAGGGGTGTTCCAGCCAAAAAATGTGTTTATTAAAATTCAGCAGCTACAAAAAGTGTAGCTGCTGGCTTTTAATAAACACTCACTTACCTGCTCCTGCGTTCCAGCGATGCGCCGACCGGGGCTCCGCTCCTCTCCCCCCCTCCCCAGTCGGCGTCTCCATCCCGACTGTGGGCACTCAGCCGTGACAGGCTTCGGCTTCACGGCCAGGCACCCACTGCGCAAGCGCGAGCCGCACTGCGCATGTGCGCGCGGCGCGGCTCGTCGCTGATTGGACAGGCGATTGCCTAGGACCTGTCAGTGTCCTAGGCCATCGCCTACAGGGAGGGGCTGAAATAAGGCGATTACGCCTCTCGCCTTATCAGCCCCTCGGCGGAAGCAGGAAGTGGGACAGGAAGTCCCACTCCTACTGAAGCCCCCACTCCCCCCCCCAAAAAAATGACATGCCAAATGTGGCATGTATGGGGGTGAGGAGTGGATTAAGAGGAAGTTCCATTTTTGGGTGGAACTCCTCTTTAAGTACTTATATTCTTGATCCTTTATTGTGTTCTGTTGTATTATTGTTTCTTTTCTTTTGTAATAAGTTTTTCTTATTTATCTTTTTCCCTATCTTGTCCTTCATGTCAAAGAACTGCTGTGAGTCGGCCCACAATCACTACCTAGACCTTTAATCGAACTATCGAGCAGTCCAACCTTTTCCTTGTTACCTTATGTGTACCCATACTGCTATGTATGTTACCTGAGCAACTTACTGTTGTTGCTATATTTTGTATTTATTTTATATCTTTTTAAGAAAAACTTAATACATAAGATTGAAACAGAAAATTATCTCTAATGCACTAAGGCAGAACTTAATGAATCCCTGTCTATTTGAAGAGTGTTACTATATTGTACATTTCTGAAATATTCCTGTCCTTTTTACAGACCCTTAGGTGGAGTTCCATCCCCCCAGCAAAAAAATGTAATGTATGTGTAGCTGCTGACTTTTAATATTAGAACACTTACCTGTCATGGAATCCAGCAATGTTGGCACCCCAGCCAATGTTTTCATCAGCTCTCTGGTGCTGCCGCAGACATTCATGGTAAGAGAAACCGGCAGTAAAGCCTTTCAACTTCAATTCAATTAACACCTTGCTCACTTTTACAGATAGTTCAACAAAATTTAAGCTTTTCCAGGAAAAGTGCCTCTGTTGCAATAGTTGCATAACCTGAAGTCAACAATTGAGGGAAAGAGGAAGCAGCTGATTGACAGGCATTTGAATGATGTTGGTCCCTAGACCTTGGCAAACTAATGGCAATACCTCTGTGTGAAACAGGTTTCATTTTGTGCATGCAAAGTCATTTTTCTGTTAGCGCACAATGGTATTTTGTAAAAATAAAATAATAATTAGGAAATTAATTCTTATTAGTTGGCATCAGGGACCTTCTGTCCACACCTACTATATGCTGCAGTTTAACTGCAATCTGCGGCCCATAAAAATTAAAACGCATATTAAACTCATGCATCATATTTTGTACTCATATGGGTGACATGACATTAAAGGATTTAAAATATAGAATTAGCACTTTATGACATCACCTATCCTTCTTTGTGCCGGTGTACAGTTATTTTCAGGATGTTCACCTGGTAAGCTAAGAATAACAGACTGGCCTGGAATGGTGATCTTCCATGCATTGTAAGTAAATGAAAAGGCTTTGTGGTTTGGAGCCGGTCAGAGGACACAAAAGTATCCGATGAGGAACTGAGAGGAAATGTTAGGCTGCTTTCACAGTGATTGATTTTTTTTCTTCTTGCGTAAAAAAAAAAGTGACCATGTAATTCTATGGAACACTTCACATTGATCCATTGCAAGGTCGCTGCGTTTAGTAAAATCCTATTTGCTGCATTTTTGGTGTAGGTTTGGTGTGGTAAAAGAAAAAATGCGGGAAAAACGCACCTTTGCATTGAAATACATTGAAAACGTTTTTGATGCAGTTTTTGAGTCACATGTCCTGTGTAAAGCATGGCAAAAAACACTATGCTATGCTATTCTATGGATCAGTGTGAAAGTAGTCAGGGTCATATCTGCCAACTTTAAGAAGAATATCTCCTGCTATAGGGAGTCCAATAGGAAGAGCTGTTGCTATTTGCTTCAGTAGTGGGAACCACAGCCAATTGGCATAGTTGCCAACATTTGAAAAAAAGCTATTAATTAATTACCACACTCACTTTCCCGAAGCTCCACCCACTCTGCATAATTTTTGACCTACTTATCATTCTATTATCAGACATGATACATTGGACTAGAACCCCTACACACCACCTTGTTTACTAACACAATAATAAATCACAGAGGCTCACACATAATGCTGTGTAAAGTGCAGCACTCACCAAGTCTCCTAAGGCTCTGCTGTTGGCTTAGCCCCTCCTCTCTGTGGTGGAGTCTTCTCACCACCCACTGACACAATGGACAGTAAGCACTGACTATGGAGATAAGGAGTCCAAGATGTTGTGGAGCTCACACACTACTGTACCAGCCACTCTCCTACACACCGCCATATATATATAAGGATATCCCCAAACAGCAGGCTGCCCCGCACACTATAATCCCCGGCAGCAGGGACAGAGCCTTTCCCCCTCCCCAGGGAACCGCACTGACTCCTTCTCAAAGAACACATGCTCTGAGTTCTCTCACCGCTCCAGGAAGTGTTCTCCTCCTCCCCCCCCCCTCTCTGATTGGCTACTCCTCCCCTTGCCACTGAACACAAGGGGAATAATCCTTGTGTCTGCAGTGGCGGCCATCTTTTTGTAGACTGGACTGTTGGCAACTATGAATTGGACAAGAAAATAATGACTGCAATCTTCTGCTAAATCTTTAACAATGCCTTGAGGGTGATAAATGTGGATGGGTTATAGTAAACTAAACACCTGGAGAGGTTGAAACAGGGTGGACAGGGGTAGGGAACATTCTTCATACCATTAGAGCTGTCCTTGAGCAAGAACAGATAGAACCATTGTGAAGAGGAAGATCTCTTAATTTATGTCCACAGGTTGCCCTGTGGGGACGTGGGTCCAGAGACAACCCAAAGGTAGGCTGATATAATGAACTCCAGGAAGGTTTGTGGAGCACAGTTTGAGTAGTGATGGTGCTTGTGAGGCATCCAAAAAGACAAAGTCAAGAAACAAATAGTTTTTCACTTTACATATTTCCTTGTGAAAGGTTGTTGTTTTTTCGGAAGCCTTGCTTGAACTGACCTCTTTCATTAGGGTCACTGAAAAATAATATATATTCATTCATAAAAAGAGAACCAAGAAAGAACAACATATGATTTGCAGAAGGAGGTTAACACGGGATCTCATCCAGATGGTGATGCCTCCGGCCTAGTCTCAGTTAATGTGCAGTTACTTTGCATAAGAAGCCAAAATAGATCTGAGGAGCCACAAAGGACCAGCCAAATAAGCTGTTACTGCAAGTTCTACTCTGAAACACATGCTGAAAAACAGCCAACACCACAGAATTGATATAAACTATAATAATGTTTATATGTAGGGCTGTGGCCTACTAAAACAAACATTTCTGCAGAGATCTGAAGCATACAGTTAAATCTAGTGTAGCCAACACCTTTAAAACTCAATGGCCCAGATTCAGATAGAATTAGACTATCGTAGAGTATCAGAAATACACTACGCCGCTCTACGTGGAATCCAGGTAGATTTTGTCCAGTAAAGACGGCGGCGTAGTGTATTTCTCCCGTCGCAATCCATCTGCGCGAGTAGGGGGCGTGAATAATTTAAAATAGGCGCGTTCCCGCGGCGATCGAACTGCGCCTGCTCCGTTCGCAAATTTCCCGCCGTGCATTGCGCGAAATCACGTCGTTACGTCATTTTTTCTTGAGTAGCGCCGTTTACGGACATTCCTATTCCCGAACGAGTTACGTAAAAAAAAAAAATATATATTTAAATTTGTCGCGGGAACGACGGCCATACTTAACATGGGCTACGCACCGTTAGACCAGCAAAAAGCTGGTCTAACAGTAAAGTGTAGTAAGATAATCAGTAGTGGAGTCAGTACATAGAAAAGCAGTCTGAAATTTCTGTCAGCGGGAGTTGCTAAAAGAGATTAACACGGAGCAGGCCCTATTACAAAACACCTCTGAGAGTTTTTGCCTATGTGGAGAGGGGGTGTGTGCCTTTCCTCCAATCAGCAAATTTAGTTATCTTGGCTGTATGCTCAGACATCACACTCTGTGTTAACCAGGAAGAGAACATTTCCTAACACGATCTGAACTTTCTAAACAGTATATATATGTGAAGACAGCAGATATTCATGCAAAATCTATGTGGGGAGATTTGGTTCATCTCAGTGTATCATCTGAGGCTGTTCACTTCACTGGTTGTATGGAGGGTTTACATCCACTTTAATGACAGTCACTTGGTCAATATATAACTCAGGTCGCTGGTTACCCTTCAGAATAATTTGCAGAAGACTGCAAATGATAATGAATGAACATTGTCACTTGGACAAGAAATGTGGCATATTGATTGCTAAGCACACTGGCGAGCCACACCACTTAAGATTGACAGTTAATTGCACTTGCGAAGAGCCTTATTTCAGAATCAAGCCATCTTTAGTGGCCCTTCAGAAACCAACTGCTATTTGTGAGTCCGACACTCTGTGCACATGCTACCTGTGCATGAATCTACTACGTGAAACTAGGTGTACCTCAAGTTATAACTCAAGGAGAAAGGGGCAAGTCTACATTAAAGATAACCTATTGATTTGCCTTGGATAGATGAAAAAAGTTCACATAAAATGTATTTTAATAAATATATCTCTTTCTTTATATATCTATCTCTTTATATCTCTGTTCCAGTTCTAAAGATATGCTCATATGTTCCACCAAAACACAAAAATTCTTCCTGGAAAAGAAAAGCTCTATTCTTAATTTTTACACATCTGTGCTCCCATTCACTTTCAAATCTCCACCAAATTAGTGGGAAATTATGAAGGCAGTGCTGTCATTTGAGGTAGGTAAGTGATATAACTATTTCCTTCCAGGAAGTTCACTACAGGGACGCAGGTAATGCTTCTGGCGGGCAAGCAGCTAGCGGGTCAGACTTAATGGTGAGCGTGCATTGATTTATCTGGATTTTTTTTACCTTGCTATTGGACCTGAAGGACCCATTTCAAGGCACTGGATGGCTATTTGGATGCAGGGCACTGGATCAATGGACTAGATGGAAGACATCGGTGGTAAGATCCCTCTGCCTTGTCTATACTGGCCCTCTATTGTGCATCCACTTTTCCCAAGCGTATCTCCTAGTTGTGGGCTTACCTTTAGCAATCCATTCACTGCACCTGAAGAGCAAGGAGGAGGAGGAGTATTGGAGGAGTATTGACTTGCATTTGCACGAGCACCCTCCCAGTTTATTTTGGAACTAACCGGCAACCCGTTTACCTCATCTGAAGAGCAAAAAAGTTTGCAGGTTCTCCATACATATGAGTAGTATAGACTTGCATTTGCACGAGCACCCTCCCAGTTTACTGTGGAATTAACCAGCGGACCCAAGCTTACCTGGCTGATTATCTTCAACATCCTGCCCCTGCCCCCCCATGACCATAACCATAACTTAATAGATGATGTCACTCAGGAGAAATCAGACGGTTTATGAATGGTCTATGGGCTAAGAGTCTTTGGAACACTTGCTTCACTATTACAAGCCCCAAAATCCTTGACTACTAGGACTCATTAACCGGATTCCCTTGTGAGTGAAGGCCTCTTGAGCCTCCTTAGGGAAAGAGAGCCTTGACTGATGGGGGCATGGCCAGGTACTGGACAAGGTGGTGGTCATTTAAGGATTGGTCAATTTGGGGGATGGGATGGGCCTGAGCTCAGTTAAAAGGGATCGCCCCAGGGAATTCTGGGTCTTTTCGCCCTCCCCCCTTTTGGAATTGTGTGCTCACAGTACAACTGTGACTGGCACTGGTTAATAAAGCTGTGGCCTTGCCCTTTCCAACTTAATTGTTGTAAGAGTGTTTATTTAATAGGATGAAGGGGCAAGGGGGGGAAGGTTTTATGTACCGTATTTATCCCCTGTCTCTAAACGCCGCCGCCGACATATACCGAGCGCAGTACACTCGGATACATTCGGCTAGGCTCGGCCACGCTCGGCTCCGCCCGTGATCACGCCCTGTGGGCGGAGCCGAGCATGGCCGAGCCTAGCTGAGTGTACTGCGCTCGGTATATGTCGGCGGCGGCGCTCTGAGACACCGCGGGAGAAGCGGGGAGGACACCACGAAGGCCGAAGACGACCGCCGAACCCGACAAGGCCGCCGATGGATGCCGGGCAAGACACCGAAGAGGGACATTTAGACTGTAAGTATTTTTTTTTTTACAGGAAATTTCCCTCCTAGAACTGGGTGCACGCTATACGCCGGTGCACGTTATACCCAGATAAATACGCTATATATATATTGCAGTTAAGGGGTACCTGGGCTCATTGCTCCTCCGCAGTCATGAATGGTAGTTTGGATGGGTGAGTGTGCAGCTGCTTCCTATCAGCAATACAACGTTGTCTTTTTATTTTAGCATGTGTTGGTGAAGGCATTGGATTTGCCATTTTAATTGAACATTTTTTCAATAAAGCAATGTGTGTTTTACTCAATTAAATTGTGCCACTTAGTGACTATTTTGGAGAGTTTATCTTTCCTTTGCACTATTTTCATTCTTCGCCAGAGCTAGAAATCTAAAAGGGCAGTTCTAGCCTAATGCTCCCTACCTCCTGCTCTTTTTTCAGTCACTCGTTACTTCTTTTAGTAAATGCAGTCGTCAAAACAATGAGAACACAGGTTGGGACTAGGAATAGGCACATTGGGCCAGATTCAGGTAGATGAGAGTATCTTTCCTCTGGAGTAACGCTTCTCATTTACGTTACTCTGAAGACCCTTTCAGCGCAAGTCCTGTAATTCACATAGCAGTTGCGCGTAAACTTGCGCCAGAGTAACGATAATGCGCTGGCGTAACCCGACGCAAGGGGAAGTGGGTGTGATCATATGTAAATGATGGGCGGAGCCCAGCGCAGAGGCTTACGTTCAGCGCATCAACCACGGAGCATGCGCAGTGAGTGAGGCTCCACTCGCCCCCTTTGTGCGCATGCTCACAACTTCCGTCGGCACGACTTCACGGGAAACGTCAGCGCAATGCCTTCCGTTGGGCGTTTAAATGCGCCCGTAGAAGCGCCATTCCGGCACTAAAGTATATCCTGCTCCCCCTCCCCGCAGTGATGTTACTTTTGTTCTGAGATGGCTGCTCCCGTTCCCCGCAAACACACAGGAGAAAGCTGAACTCTAAAGGCCAGGAGCTGTCAGCCGTCATCTCGGCTATGGAGACCTATGATGTCTTCCTCCATGGCTGTAAAATTTGACAGACAAGCATGGACAGAGGTGTTGTCCTGCAAGTGGGGGTGCTCAGCTAGCTCTTATCGTCGGTAACGCTGCTGTAGCTGCTCTCCTGCTGACCTGTGACCGTCTGGAGTAAAGATAAAGCAGCCTTTTGTAGAAATAACTTTGCGCCGGACGGACGAGATACGCGCGGCGCATGTAGCCAGCGTATGGTGCTAATCCGTTCGTGAATTGGGAAAAATCCCTCATTTGCATATTTGCAGGGGAAATCAATAGGCGCGACTGATGCGCCCAGCGAAATTAAGCGCTGACGATACTCTGGCGTCGGAACGTTCCGCCGGTCGCAAATGACCCGTTATTGGGCGCATCTAGTTTGGTGGGTACGGGCACATAGAAACGACGGCGCATCATCACAGTTACGCGGCGCATATCCAAATACTCCAGCGCAAGTGTTCGTGAATCTGGCCCATTGTTTTGTGTAGAGATGTGTTCTGTCTCTTATGAAAACATAGGAGCAATTTTTTTGGGGTGTGCTGCTGGTGTTGGAAGTATAGGTGGGAGAGCTAAGTATCTTGCCCTAAATCCTGTATTATGATAAATGAAGACATGACGTAATGAGAAATCCATAATCAGAAACTGAAAGATGCAACATTATATAGAAACCACTCATATAAGAACACAGACTACAGCCTCTTCTAAGCACACTGAAGCATACCTTACGCCGCCACGTCACCGCACCAGGAAGTAAAACACTTCCGTGCATGCGTCGAATCCATTCGACGCATGTGCAGGCAGATATGTCTGCTGGTTAGCGTACTAACCAGCAGACATGTCGGACGGACGGGTTCCCAGCAGACAGATTTTAAAGCATGCTTTAAAAACTGTCTGCTGGAAAAATCTGTCTGTCCACCCGTACACACGATCGAATTTGTCTGCTGAAACGGTCCGTCGGACCGTTTTCAGCAGATAGATTTGATCGTGTTTTCAGCAGATAGAATTGATCGTGTGTACGTGGCCTCATGTGTAGGGGGAAAGACTAACCGAGTAGGTTCACGGCTTTCCCCTTGGGATTTCCAACTGGAATTTTTCCCGTCGGAAATCCTGCATATGAGTACAGGGCATAAGAGGACCTAAACAAATATGACTCAAATTTTTCCTAGAAATTCCCGCACTAACTGACCATATTAATACAATCCTAGGCCCATTTCGGCTAAGTAAGAAAGTAAGAGAGGGGGGAGGTGCCAACTGAATGGATCCTACTGGTTTCAATGTATTTTTTGTAAGGTGTAAAACTTACAGGTCCATGGAGTGGAGGTGCTCACCAAAGATAAAAATGTCCTGGGGTGCTCTTGATGCCGCTCTACAGGCTCTGGTATCGATTCCTTGTTGATACCGGAGCCCGCAAATTGGCATCAGAGCAACCCAGAACGTTTTTATCTTTGATGGGCATCTCTACCCCATCAGGGCCGTCTTTAATATGGTTTGGGCCCTGGGCAAACATTTTTTTTGGGCCCCCCTTCAGCTTATTTTGGGCCTGGCTGGTTCACATGTATGTGTTTTGGCGGCCCTCATTTGTGCAGGCACAGCAGCCCATTGATTTGAATGGGCTGCCATGCCTTTGTTTCCTGCAGAAAAAAGGTGCATTCAGCATTTTAAAAATCAGTTGCCTTGAAATCCATTCTGCTTTTGCACCATGCTACTTACCTGCAGTTCTTGCACACACAAACACACTGTGTTTTTAAAAGCGTGACCTAAACGTCTAAAAATGCAGCAAGTTTGACAGTGCGGGAACTGCAGATAAGTCACAGCAGACAGCAGAATGGACAGACAGTGCTGTATTTCATTGCTTGATGGGCATAGGTGTGCCGTGTGCTCAGCCTATTACATGAGGCATCAAATGAATGGGCTGCTGTGCCTGCACAAATGTGGGCCGCCAAAACACATACATGTGAACCAGTCAGGCCCAAAAAAAGCCCATCAAGCAGTTAAATACAGACAGTAATGCCATGTGCTCTGAGGCCTTGCTCAGCCTGGACTGCAGGTCTGGTCTGTGACTTATAGAGTTCCTCTATTTTACACATGGCATGGCATGGGGTCCCATGGTGCTAAAGCAGAATGGACAGACGGTGCTGTGACCCCATGCCATGCCATGTGTAAAATACAGGAACTTTTTAAAACACTGACCAGACCTGCAATGAATCATCAAATATTATAAAGACTTTGGGCACACTCTACAGAAAACTTCTATTTACAATATAGCAAACAGTGACATACATTGAGGAGCAGGACATGAAGAAGTCAGCCTCGGGAAGAGCAAACTGGGGATGTTATAAAATCACATTCTAATTCACTTTTATATACAAGCAGCACCCAGTGGCAGGAAGGGAGAAGTGCACATCTAAAGGGAAGCCAGGAGTTCTGTACATTTTAAAACACTGGGAAGGGAAGCAGTACTGTCACCTGGCTGCGTGCCGCTGATGATTTTCAGCCTGATTTGTGGGCAGCACAGGGGCTTAATGGGGGTTGCCATCTGGGGACCTCTGGGCCCTTTAATAATTCGTTTTTTATATAAAAATAAATTACAAAAAAAGGGGGGTTGCCATCTTATAAAAAAAAGTGGGGTTGCCATCCAGGGCCCTGGGGACCTCTGGGCCCTTTAATAAAAAAAATATATAAACAAAAATAAAAAAATAAACATTTATAAAAAAATAAAAAAGGGTGTTTGCCACATGGGGCCCTGGGGACCTCTTAGCCCTTTAATATATATATATATATATATATATATATATATATATATATATATATATATATATATATATATATATATATATATATATATATATATATATAAAGAAAGAAAGAAAAAGAGAAAAAAAGAAATAAAATATAAAAAAATTATAAAAAAAAGGGGGGTTGCCATCCAGGTTTTAATAATAATAACATTTATATTATATAATATGTGTGTATATATATATATATATATATATATATATTAAAATAAATATATAAAAACAAGTTTTTGTTTTTTTTTAAAAAGGGGGGTTGTCATCCGGGGCCCTGGGGAACTACGGGCCCCTGGGGACCTCCAGACCTCTAAAAAAAAATTGGCCCTTTAATAAAAAATAAAATAAAAATATATAAAATAAATATATATTTTTATTTACAAGTAAATAAAAAAGGGGGTTGTCATCTGGGGCCCTGGGGGCCTCCGGGTCCCTGGGAACCCCTAAAAAAAAATGGCCCTTTAATAAAAAATAAAAATATATTTAAAAAAAATGTCCCTTTAATAAAAAATAAAATACAAATATATAAAATAAATATATTTTTTATTTAAAAATAAATAAAAAAAGGGGGGGTTGCCATCTTTGGCCCTGGGGGCTCCGGGCCCCTGGGGGCCTCCGGACCCCTAAAAAAAAAAAAAAAATTTTTTTTTTTTTTCAAAGGGGGTTGCTTTGGGCCCCCAACAGTGACAGGGCCCTGGGCAGCTGCCCCTGTTTGCCCTATGGTAGAGACGGCCCTGTACCCCATGGACCTGTAAGATTTACATATTACGCAAAATACATTGAATTTGAAACCAGTAGGATTCGTTCAGTTGACGCTTCCCCCCCTCTCTTACTATCTTACTTGTTTACCAAGGCACCAGACACCCTATGAGGATGACTGCCTCATTTTTATATTACATCCTACTATTGGTCTAAAAAGATTTGCTATTAAAGCCACTACTATACCTTTTTTAAATAAAGGACATCACATTATTTGGAGTGCCGGAGTTCTTCCCTTTATATGACCATTTTGGCTATGGTCTTCCCTTTAGGTGTCCAAAAACCAAACTGTGGCATAAAAAACATAAAAACAGAGACCTTATGCCAATACATAAATAAACATCATTATGGCAAAATGATTAAACACCGGAAGCCCACCATGAAGGTTCATATCAAGTCCTAGGCTGGTCATAGAAGGCTTGCATTTTGGCTGATTCCTGTTGAATCGGACAAAATTCAAGAAGTGGGTGGCTCTGCAAGCACCACCTGGCTCAACAAAAGTCGATTTACCATTTGACTGAGCTGGGTGGAAGATTATCAGCTGAACAGTGAGGCCGCGTACACACGATCAAATCTATCTGCTGGAAACGGTCGGCCCGACCGTCCCAGCAGACAGATTCAATCGTGTGTACAGGCGAGCCGACGGATTTGGCCAGCCGACAGATTTGAAAGCATGCTTTCAAATCTGTCGGCAGGGAACCCGTCCGCCCGACATGTCTGCTGGTTAGTACGCTAACCAGCAGACATGTCTTCTCGCACACGCGTCGAATGGTTTCGACGCATGCGCAGAAGTGTTTTACTTCCTGGTGCGGTGACGTGGCGGCGTCAACGTCACCGCTACGTCAGCGCGCCGTCTGCCGGCGGGGATTTTGGTTTGATCGTGTGTACACAATCAAACCAATATGTTCCCAGCAGACAGATTTGTTCAAATCGGTCTGTCCGACCGATTTGAACAAATCTGTCTGCTCGTGTGTATGGGGCCTCACTGTATACTACCAAATGAATTCATTATTCTCTAGTGGCAGTGTATTCAGGCAGCCACCGATGTCACAGATGTTGAATACAATTGCTGGTAGTGGAAATTCCTCCATCTACGCTGTTCAAATAATTTTTTATCCTGCTTGCTTGGCTGAGAAAGAAAAAAGTGAGCTGTATGGCTAGCTTCAGAGGTACAGTCATTGACTGCCTGAGTTTCCATCTGGGATTCAGAACCACAAATGAAATAGAACAAAGTGTGATAATAGTTTAAACTAGGAAGAGTTCAGCTGGGGCTCTTAGCAGTTCCTGTGACCTTGTTTTTAAAAACATTAGACTGTGAAGGTCACTTTTTAGGAAAGCCGAACACTAACAAGAATTTTTAATCCCCCGCATAAGCTTGTTCACATGCTAGATACTTGTACGTGTCGACGTCTAATCACATGTAATAGTTGTGCTGAATCTTACTGCAGGGTTTGTCTTTTTTTTTTGGACAGATGTTGCTGCAATAACAAGTAAAAAGGTTTTCTTATGGATAACTCTAAACTGTCCTTCTTTTTGACTCCCTCCCTGTTCACTCTGCTACACATTACATTAATACATTCTGTCCACTATTATATCAGTACCATCACAAAAAGTTACTCATAGTTAGAAAGGTTTAAAAAAAGACACAAGTCCATCTAGGTCAACAAATAAAAAATAAAAAAATAAAACATAAATTAAAAAACCTCCAAATACAAACCTACACCCAAAGTCCACCAACAGGAAGGAAATTTGCTCAGCCAGGGAAAAAAACTCCTTCCCGTTCCCTAAAGCAATCGGATATTCCCTGGTGTTATTACTTGTATATGTTCACCGCGTTCCGACCTGCTCACCCAGATTTACTGTGGCACAATGGCTCTTCTGGGCGAAATCCCATACATATACAGGTTTCCCATTAAAAGCTGCCAGAGGGCACGTACGCGACTGCTGCGTGGCGCCATTGCATGCACGAATGCCAGCACGGGGAATTTGTGTGTGTAAACACACAAATCCCTGTCCTGTCAGAAGAGAGGAGACAGATCGTTGTTCCTACTAAGTAGGAACAACAATCTATCTCCTGTCCTAGTCAGTCTTATCCCCCCTACAGTTAGAACATGATGAGGGAACACACAGTTAACCCCTTGATCGCCCTAAGGTCGCGTACACACGATCAAATCTATCTGCTGAAACGGTCGGCCCGACCGTCCCAGCAGACAGATTCGACCGTGTGTGTACAAGCGAGCCGACGGATTTGGCCACCCGACAGATTTAAAAGCATGCTTTGAAATCTGTCGGCTGGGAACCCGTCCACCCGACATGTCTGCTGGTTAGCAAATGTGTCAAAAGTGTCTGTCCGTCGCAATGTCAGGGTACCACTAAAAATCGCAGATCACTGCCATTACTAGTAAAAAAAAAAAATACATAAAATAGCCATAAATATTTCCCATAGTTTGTAGACGCTATGGGCTAGATTTAGGTAGCCCGTCTTATCTTTGTGCGGGCGTAACGTATGTCATTTACGTTCCGCCGCCGCAACTTTTTCAGGCAAGTGCTTTATTCACAAAGCACTTGCCTGTAAAGTTTAGGTGGCGTAGCGTAAATGTCCCGTCGTAATTCAAATTCGGCAGGTAGGGGGCGTGTAGTATTTAAATCAAGCGCGTCCCCGCCCTGAACGAACTGCGCATGCGCCGGCCATGACTGAATCCCAGTGCGCATGCTTGAAATCACTTGTAAATTGTCAATGAAAACGACGTGAACGTAACTTACGCCCTGGCCCATTCTGAATCGACTTACGCAAACGACGTAAACGACGTCCAATACGACGATGTCCCGACGTCCATACTGAACATTGGCTGCGCCTCACTATAGCAGGGGTAACTTTACGCCGGGCGTCAGTCTTACATAAACGACGTAAACAGATACGCCGGCCGGGCGTACGTTCGGGAATCGGCGTATTTACTCATTTACATATTTTACAACGGGAACGCCACCTAGCGGCCAGCGTAAATATGCAACTAAGATACGACGGTGTAAGTGCCTTACGCCGGTCGTATCTTAGCAACATTTAAGCGTATCTCATTATGAGCATACGCTTAAAGTTGCAAGGGCTCAGATTAGGACTTACGACGATGTATCTACTGATACGCCCGTTGTAAGTGTTCCTGAATCTGGCCCTATAACTTTTGCGCAAACCAATATATCAATATATGCTTATTTTTGTTATTTTTTTTATATACCAAACATCTGTATAAGAATATATATTGGCCTACACTGATGAAGACATTTTTGGGGATATTTACTATAGCAAAAAGTAAAAAAATTATTTGATCAAGGGTGATCAAATACCTCCAAAAGAAAGCTCAACTAGTGGGATAAAAAGGACGCACATTTTGTTTGAGTACAGCGTCGCAGGATCGCGCAATTGTCAGTTAAAGCAACGCAGTGCCAAATTGTAAAAAGTGCTCTGGTCAGGAAGGGGGTAAAATCTTCCGGAGCTGACGTGGTTTTAATAGCCAGTTATATTCTGTACATTCAGTAATGCATGCAGCATTTTTTTAAAGAATTTACTGAGCTGGCCAGAGCTACCAGTAGTTCCTGAGGGAACCTATTCCCCATTTTCACAGATCTCATTGTCCTTGCACATGGGTGGCTAAGCTCTCTATCATTTAATGTAAATGCCAGCATCTTTCGCCCGACAGGGAAACCCAGGTGCAGCTTACAGCCTCCCTTAGACATGAATGTCTGTGTGCTGCTGTACTTAGGTATATGGAATATAGAAAGCTTTTTATTTTTTTTGCATAAGCTATACATGTGTTTATGATAACACTCCATATACACAAGTTCAGCAGCAGAAAGACATTTTAGATGTAGGCTGGAGTCATGTGAACTTTGTTTGTTTCTAAGATACTTGTTAAGAGCCCCCTCTTTGGAATATATGTGCCTTGACTACTTTCACTACCATGTCTTTATGGTGACTTACTCACGTTGGGACAGGATGGTTCCCCATTGTGAAGTTGGTCCTTTTATTTTAAGATTATGTGTACAAGACCATTGGCTGTTTACTGAATGTACCTGAATTTTCCACCAGAGAGGCGTGGAGAGTAATCTTTTACTGTTGCGTAATAGATTTTTTAATGGTACATAATAAAGTTGTTTTTATGGTTTCTCTTCTGTATGTCCACACAAATTCATGACTACATATTCTGTTAATAGTTGTACATGATTTGCTAGGATGTGGACATATAGCACATAGTCAGGGCCTCTCTCCCACTAAAGACATTCAGATCTATTGGAGGCTATACGCTGCACCTGTGCTGCCTGGCAGAGAAAAGATGCCTGCATTTACGTTGAATGGACCCAGCTGCCCATGTGCCACGACCCATACTGTGAAAAAGCCTTTCCATATGTAGAGGTTAACCACTTAGCAACCACCTGCCGAAAAATAACGGCGGCAAGGTGGTTGCTTAACTCTGGGATCACGTTATATAACGTGATTCCAGAGTCGCGCTCCTGCGCACCCCCCGGCGTCATTTGATGACGCTGGTTCCTCCCTCCTCTCTCTGTACCGATCGGTACAGTGTGAGAGGGGGAGCGCGGATGGCGGCAGCGCTGTGGATGGATCTGTGACTATTGCAGTCACAGATCCATCCATCCCTGCATACCCCCCCAGCAATACTGTGCATACCCCCCCAGCAATACTGTGCATACCCCCCCAGCAATACTGTGCATACCCCCCCCCCCAGCAATACTGTGCATACCCCCCCAGCAATACTGTGCATACCCCCCCCCCAGCAATACTGTGCATACCCCCCCCCCCCGGCGCAATACTCAGAAGTACCCCGGCGCAATACTCAGAAGTACCCCGGCGCAATACTCAGCAGTACCCCGGCGCAATACTCAGCAGTACCCCCGCGCAATACTCAGCAGTACCCCGGCGCAATACTCAGCAGTACCCCGGCGCAATACTCAGCAGTACCCCGGCGCAATACTCAGCAGTACCCCGGCGCAATACTCAGCAGTACCCCGGCGCAATACTCAGCAGTACCCCGGCGCAATACTCAGCAGTACCCTGGCGCTATACTCAGCAGTATCCCGGCGCAATACTCAGCAGTATCCCGGCGCAATACTCAGCAGTATCCCGGCGCAATACTCAGCAGTACCCCGGCGCAATACTCTGCAGTACCCCGGCGCAATACTCTGCAATACTCTGAACAATACTCTGCAGTACCCCGGCGCAATACTCTGCAATACTCTGAACAATACTCTGCAGTACCCCGGCGCAATACTCTGAACAATACTCTGCAGTACCCCCGGCGCAATACTCAGCAGTATCCCGGCGCAATACTCAGCAGTACCCCGGCGCAATACTCTGCAGTACCCCGGCGCAATACTCTGCAATACTCTGAACAATACTCTGCAGTAACCCGGCGCAATACTCTGCAATACTCTGAACAATACTCTGCAGTACCCCGGCGCAATACTCTGAACAATACTCTGCAGTACCCCGGCGCAATACTCTGCAATACTCTGAACAATACTCTGCAGTACCCCCTGCGCAATACTCTGCAATACTCTGAAAAATACTCTGCAGTACCCCCTGCGCAATACTCTGCAATACTCTGAACAATACTCTGCAGTACCCCTGCGCAATACTCCCTGCGCAATACTCTGCGGTCGTTTTTTTTTCAGGCTTCCCAGCCTAGAGGTGAGATGTGGGGTCTTATTGACCCCATATCTCACTGAAGAGGACCTGTCACGCTATATTCCTATTACAAGGGATGTTTACATTCCTTGTAATAGGAATAAAAGTAATCAAAACATTTATTTTTGGGGAAAAAGGTGTCAAACTAAAATAAATAAAGTAAAATGAACAATAAAAAAACAAAAACTTAAAGCGCCCCTGTTCCTGCGTGCTTGTATACAGAAGCGAACGTGCACGTAAGTCCCGCCCACGGATGGCGGCAGCGCTGTGGATGGATCTGTGACTATTGCAGTCACAGATCCATCCATCCCTGCATACCCCCCAGCAATACTGTGCATACCCCCCCAGCAATACTGTGCATACCCCCCCCAGCAATACTGTGCATACCCCCCCAGCAATACTGTGCATACCCCCCCCCCAGCAATACTGTGCATACCCCCCCCCCCCGGCGCAATACTCAGAAGTACCCCGGCGCAATACTCAGAAGTACCCCGGCGCAATACTCAGAAGTACCCCGGCGCAATACTCAGAAGTACCCCGGCGCAATACTCAGCAGTACCCCCGCGCAATACTCAGCAGTACCCCGGCGCAATACTCAGCAGTACCCCGGCGCAATACTCAGCAGTACCCCGGCGCAATACTCAGCAGTACCCCGGCGCTATACTCAGCAGTATCCCGGCGCAATACTCAGCAGTACCCCGGCGCAATACTCAGCAGTACCCCGGCGCAATACTCAGCAGTACCCCGGCGCAATACTCTGCAATACTCTGAACAATACTCTGCAGTACCCCGGCGCAATACTCTGCAATACTCTGAACAATACTCTGCAGTACCCCGGCGCAATACTCTGAACAATACTCTGCAGTACCCCCGGCGCAATACTCAGCAGTATCCCGGCGCAATACTCAGCAGTACCCCGGCGCAATACTCTGCAGTACCCCGGCGCAATACTCTGCAATACTCTGAACAATACTCTGCAGTACCCCGGCGCAATACTCTGCAATACTCTGAACAATACTCTGCAGTACCCCGGCGCAATACTCTGAACAATACTCTGCAGTACCCCGGCGCAATACTCTGCAATACTCTGAACAATACTCTGCAGTACCCCCTGCGCAATACTCTGAACAATACTCTGCAGTACCCCCTGCGCAATACTCTGCAATACTCTGAACAATACTCTGCAGTACCCCTGCGCAATACTCTGCGGTCGTTTTTTTTTCAGGCTTTCCAGCCTAGAGGTGAGATGTGGGGTCTTATTGACCCCATATCTCACTGAAGAGGACCTGTCACGCTATATTCCTATTACAAGGGATGTTTACATTCCTTGTAATAGGAATAAAAGTAATCAAAACATTTTTTTTGGGGGAAAAAGGTGTCAAACTAAAATAAATAAAGTAAAATGAACAATAAAAAAAAAAAAACTTAAAGCGCCCCTGTTCCCGCGTGCTTGTATACAGAAGCGAACGTGCACGTAAGTCCCGCCCACATATGAAAACGGTGTTCAAACCACACATGTGAGGTATCGCTGCGAACGTTAGAGCGAGAGCAATAATTTTGGCCCTAGACCTCCTCTCCAACTAAAATGATGTAACCAGTAAAAATATTTAAAGCGTCACCTATGGGGATTTTTAAGTCGTGAAGTTTGGCGCCATTCCACGAGCGTGTGCAATATTGAAGGGTGACATGTTGGGTATCTATTTACTCGGCGTAACTTCATCTTTCATATTATGCAAAAATATTGGGCTAAATTTAATGTTTTTTTTTTTTAAAAGCACAAAACTGTTTTATTTCCAAAAAAAATGTGTTCGAAAAATTGCTGTGCAAATACCATGCGCGATAAAAAGTTGCAACAACCGCCATTTTATTCTCTAGGGTCTTTGCTAAAAAAGCATATATAATGTTTTGGGGTTCTATGTAATTTTCTAGCAAATAAATGATGATTTTTACATGTAGGAGAGAAATGTCAGAATTGGTCTGGGTGCTCCAGAATGTCTGATGGCGTTCCCTGCATGTTGGGCCTCTGTATGTGGCCACGCTGTGTAAAAGTCTCACACATGTGGTATCGCCATACTCGGGAGGAATAGCAGAATGTGTTTTGGGGTGTAATTTGTGGTATGCATATGCTGTGTGTGAGAAATTACCTGCTAATATGAAAATTTTGTGGAAAGGAAATAAAAATGAAAAAAATCTTGATTTTGCAAAGAATTGTGGGAAAAAATGACAACTTCAAAAAACTCACAATGCCTCTTTCTAAATACCTTGGAATGTCTTATTTCCATAAAGGGGTCATTTGGGGGGTATCTGTACTTTTCTGGCATGTTAGGGTCTCAAGAAATGAGAGAGGCCGTCAGTACATCAGATGTGATCAAATTGATCAATTTTCAGTAATTGGTACCATAGCTTTTAGACCCTATAACTTTCACCCAGACTAAATAATATCTAAACATTTTTTGTTTTGTTACCAAAGATATGTAGCAGTATACATGTTAGGCCTAGTTTATGAAGAAAAATTACTTTTTTGCAAAATGTTAAAATAGAAATTAAGAAAAATTTTTTTTTTTACAAAATTTCCGTTCTTTTTGACAATATGGAGGACACTTCGAAGACTTTTGACACATTTTTGGGACCGTTGGCAGTTTTATAGCGATCAGTGCTAAAAAATGCATTGATTACTATAAAAATGCCACTGGCAGGGAAGGGGTTAACACAAGGGGGCAGGGAAGGGGTTAACACAAGGGGGCAGGGAAGGGGTTAAGTATGTTCCCTGGGTGTGTTCTAACTGTAGGGGGGGGCCCTCACTAAGGGAAATGACTGATCGCTGTTCATACATTGTATGAACAGACGGTCATGCGTTTCTCCCCTGACAGGATCGAGAGCTGTGTGTTTACACACACAGCTCCCGGTTCTCACTCAGTAACGAGCGATCGCGGGTGCCCGGCGGTGATCGCGACCGCTGGGCATGCGCGTCGACGTAGAGCTACGGGCTCTCGCGCAGGAGAGCCAACCTGCCGCCGTAGAACTGCGGCGGCTGGTCGGCATCTAGTTAATAATACATTATATATATATATATATATATATATATATATATATATATATATATAAAATTACCCCAGCGCCCAAAACTACACTCTAAGGCTCCATGAAAACTGGACCTAAAAAACGTTGATTCTACAGGCGTTTGACGTTTTTTTCTCCTGCCTCTAGAAGCACTTCTATTGTGCTCTATGTGTCTTTGCACATTATTGACTGCTACAGGCGTTTTCTGTCAGGGACGTTCAGAGGCAGGAAAAAAAAAACCCTTCTCTATCACGTTTTCTGGAGGAGTTTAGAAGCTGTAAAAACGTCAGTCTCTCCCAAACTCTCCTAAACTCCTCTGAACTCTTCTGAACGTCAAGTGCCAACGTTTTTTAATGTGTGTTGTGGGAGTAAAAGAGGGGAGTGTAGTGCAGAAAACGCCTATAAACTAAACTCTCATAGACCCGCTTAAACTCTCATAGACTCGCCTAAACTTTGTACAATATGCTTTCATTTTGTATCTTTTATGCCACGTTTTTCAAGCTAAAAACGTTGACGTTTTTTCTGCTCCTAGTGTGCATGGAGCCTTATGGTTTATTTCAGCTGTCGTTTGTAGAGAGGAGTATATACTCCCTATGAGTCCCTGTTTAGATCGTTTGAGGCCTTGTACACACGATCAGTCCAAACTGATGAAAACGGACTGAAGTTCAGTTTCATCAGTTCACAGACTGATGGTCTGATGTGCGTACACACCATCAGTTCAAATACCGATTGTGTCAGTACGCGGTAACGTAAAACACGACGACGTGCAGAAAAAAATGAAGTTCAATGCTTCCAAGCATGCGTCGACTTGATTCTGAGCATGCGTGGGTTTTGAACTCATGCTTTTGCGTACTAACCATCGGTTTTGACCTATCGGTAGGCGTCCATCGGTCCAATTTTAAAGCAAGTTCTACATTTTTGGACTGAAGGACAACAGACTGATGGGGCGTACACACGGTCGGTTTGGACCAATGAAACTGAAATTCAGTCCGTTTTACGGTTTGGACTGATCGTGTGTACGCGGCCTAACAGTTACTGCCAGGCCTAAAATTGGTAAAGGATTATATTTTATTAGAAAAACCCTTTAAAAGTATATGGGAAAAAATAAAAGTGCTAATTTTAAAGGTTAATATGCAAGTTATTGTCATTTTGGGTCCTGCCCCAGGGGACATGTATCAATGCAATTTTTTTTTTTTTTTTTAAACGGCTGTTTTTTCGGGAACAGTGATTTTAATAATGCCAAAAGTGACACAATAAAAGTATAAAATATTCCTTTAAATTTCGTACCTGGGGGGTGTCTATAGTATGCCTGTAAAGTAGCAGGATGCCAGATAATACAATCTGGCATTAGGAACAACCAAACCTCCTTCATCTTTAGGCAACTGCAAAATTTCCAGTCTAATCAGGGGGTGTTTATATCTCCAAATAAGGGGCCAGATTCAGGTACACGTACATTTGCGAAGCGTATCCGAGATACGCTACGCAGCCGTATTTTACCAGGCTCTAGAACGAATTCTGGTAGATTTTTGCCCATACGATACGGCGGCGTAGTCTATTTCTCGCCGCGTAATCGAAATACGCGATTAGGGGGTGTGAAGAATTTAAATTAAGCGCGTCCCCGCGGCGATCGAACTGTGCATGCTCCGTTCAGAAATTTCCCGCCGTGCATTGCGCAAAATAACGTTGATTCGTTGTTTGAGTAGCGTCGTTTACGGACATTCCTATTCCCGGACGTTTTACGTCAGAAATAAAAAAAGACGTCGGAAAACGTTGATATTCGACGCGGGAACGACGGCCATACTTAACATGGGCTGTCTAATATTAGACCAGCAAAAAGCTGGTATAGTATTACGCAGCAAAAAGATGACTAAAGATGCCGTAAGAGATTGCGATTGACGTTCAAAACTTCGTGGATCGTCGGCAAAAGCTCATTTGCATACCCCGACGCGGAAAACGACGGAAACTCCACCCAGCGGCCGCAATTTTATTGCAGCGTAAATCCGAAGGCGTACGAACACGTAAGCCAGTCGGATTGAAGCGCAAAGCCGTCTTTTCATGGTTTGAGGATTCAAACTAGTGAAAAAACGTGCGTAATTAGAAAGTACTCCGGTCTAACACCAGTTAGACAGGAGTTACGGCTCTCTGAATCTGGCCTGAGGTCTTTAAACAGGGTATCTATTTGTTTAAAAAAAAATTATGCCAATTATGCTGCAAATATAATAATTGTGGCATCCATATCATCATTATTAGATTAGCTCTACCTATTATTGTTAAATACAGTTTACTCCAAATTTACCCCACTTGTTTAAACCGTTTAAATAGTGGAGTTAAAGGGGTTTTAAAGGTACAATTTTTTTTCCATAAATAGCTTCCTTTACCTTAGTGCAGTCCTCCTTCACTTACCTCATCCTTACATTTTGCTTTTAAATGTCCTTATTTCTTCTGAGAAATCCTCACTTCCTGTTCTTCTGTCTGTAACTACACACAGTAATGCAAGGCTTTCTCCCTGGTGTGGAGTGTAATACTCGCCTTCTTCCTTGGACTACAGGTGAGTCAGGACGCTCTCTACATTGCAGATAGAGAAAGGAGCTGTGTGTTAGTGGGAATCCTGACTCTTCTGTAGTCCAAGGGAGGGGGCAAGCACGACACTCCACACCAGGGAGAAAGCCTTGTATTACTGTGTGGAGTTACAGACAAAAGAACAGGAAGTGAGGATTTCTCAGAAGAAATAAAAACATTTAAAAGCAAAATGGAAGGATGAGGTAAGTGAAGGAGGACTGCACTAAGGTAAAGGAAGCTATTTAGGGAATACAATTGTACCTTTACAACCTCTTTAAATTTCACTCCACATATGTATTCACCTGTGTTATAAATTGTATGCCCAGAAATTTAAATTGAGAAACTACAACTATTTGATTATTGTTGTGTAATAGATTTTTTAATGGTACATAATAAAGTTGTTTCTATGGTACTTGGTTTCTCTTCTGTATGAATACACAAAGTCCATGACTACATATTCTGTTAATAGTTGTACATGATTTTCTAGGATGTGGACATATAGCACATAGTCTGGGCCTCTCTCCCGCTATAGACATTCAGATCTATTGGAGGCTATACGCTGCACCTGTGCTGCCTGGCAGAGAAAAGATGCATGTGTTCAACCCCTAAGTGTATAACTTTACATTTGTAAACATTAAAGTGGATGTAAACCCAAATCATGAAATTTGAGTTGGGCACAAATATCTGCAGTGTTTTGTTCTCTTTCTTCAAAGAGCTAAATTCCATAGCTCTCTCCTGAACTGTTCCTCTGTTATCAGCCTGATAACAAATTCTCAGTCACATCAGATAAAAGCAGCCTGAAATTTCTGTCAGGGGAGGTTGCTAAAATAGATTAGCAGGCAGCTGGTCCTGTTACAAAATACCACTAAGCGTCTCTTCCAATGATGAGAGGGGGTGTGTGCCTTTCCTCCAATCAGCAATTCTCGCTATCTTGGCTGTATGCCCAGACATCACACATTGTGTGAAATAGGAAGAGAAAATTTCCTAACACGATCTGAACTTTCTAAACAGTCAAATGTAAAGTACACATGTAAAGACAGCAGATATACATGTAAAACCTATGTAGGGAGATTTGGTTCATCTCTGCGTATCATCTGAGGCTGTTCACTTCACTGGGTATATGGAGGCTTTACATCCACTTTAAACCTCATTAGTCACCAAGTTGCTCATAAGTTGGAGTTGCTCATAAGGTCTGTGCATAAGTTGGAGACATCCTTTATGGACTTTAAACTACATAACACAAAAATTGTACTTTTAATTCCAAGTGCTCTATCATTTATAAATAGGTTAAAAAGTAAGGGCCCCAACACTGAACCATGGGGTAAACTATTAATAACCTTGGACCATTATGGAGTATTAATCATAATTCACTAATCTCTCTGCTGAACTGGCTGAATTTCATTCAATGGACTTGACCAGTGTAGTTCGAATAGTCCAACCTTCCCCATAACCATCATTCCCTCCCCTTTATTAGTCTTAACTTACCCCCCTTCTACTATTAATGAGAGACACAGATGTTGGAGTAAAATGGCCACAACAGCCAATTTTAGTTTAACACATAAATATTTAAATTAAAATAATTAAATAACCAAAACTTTCTTTATTATCAATTTACCAAACAACTTTAATAACCCAGCTTATTGGTCTTTGACGGCAGCCCGGCTTAAACCTTAATTCTACCACTACACTGCAGACCCAATAACCATAACAGGCCCCTAGCCGACCCAGCTCGGAGACAACCCCTTTTCCCCCGCAGTGCAACTATAACCGTATTCCAGCGGACAACGTTCCACTGGAATAACCCCCCATAGGGGTCTCATCCCACCAATGAGCCCACCAACATTTCCATCACATCTGTAACTGCCACCATCAAAGACCAAAGAACACCGCCACGGCTGTCATGACGATCCTTGTCCACTGACCTGTAATAAAAGAAAACAAACTTACAACACCAAACAGATGACGAATAGGGAGGGTGGGTGGGAAAAACTGCCTCCTTGTGTAAACTCCATCTCGCACTGTGCCTCCTGCGCCCCTGCCGCCCCTTTATATCACTCCACCCCCCTTCTGCTCTCACCACGTGGTTCAATCCATCCAGCCTCCACCTCCTCTCCCATTAACTCTCTGTTGCCCAACCTCCACACAGTCATGCCCGGCCCTACGTTATCTTGCTTTTCTGTCTTTTCACTCCGGGCCTCCCTGTATGGATGGCTTAAAGCGGATGGCCCATTAAAAGCCAGCAGCTACAAATACTGCAGCTGCTGACTTTTAATATTAGGACACTTACCTGTCCTGGAGTCCAGCGGCGTCTGCAGCAGAGGACGAGCGTTCGCTCGTCTCTCTGCTGCTCCCCCCTCCATCCACGGTGAGGGAACCAGGATGTGAAGCGCTCCAGCTTCACTGCCTGGTTCCCTACGGCGCATGCGCGAGTCGCGCTGCGCCCTCCGATTGGCTCCCGCTGTGTGGTGAGAGAGTTCCCAGCACACAACGTGGGGGGGGGCGATGGGAAGCTAGGAAAACCCGTCTTTTGCCCGACTCTGTTGTGGCCGGAAGTGGGTGCAAATACCTGTCTTTAGACAGGTATCTGCACCCCCTCCCCCCTGAAAGGTGTCAAATTTAACACAGGAGGGGGAGAGGGTTCCGATCAGCGTGACTCCACTTTAGGGTGGAGACCTGCTTTAAGTCTCACCCCTCATTGTGCTTATTGACCATCCCAGTGCTCGGCCAGTCGGGAGAAAGTTGGCGTTAACATGTTCCAGCTTGTTCCTACAATTGAGAACAGGCGTGTCCATCTACCCATATGCAATAAAATAAACAAAATGATTTGAACAGAAGGTACAGCCTTTGTAATGGGCGTCTATATTGGCAATGAACAGAGCTTTGTTGTCTACTGCTGGAATGGGGACGCAGACTGAATTCTTGCTGGACATCCAAGTAAAGAAGTTCTGGCAGAACATACTCTACAACATGGATCACTGTGTTGACCTGGCTATTATAATTATCAGTATTATTATTGGCTCAGAGGATCTTGTAAGCAGCATTGGCAGCCCTCCATAATTATCTTGGTGAGTAATTTCTATTTCCATGATCAAAGGAGCAGACACTCTCAAAACATGTTGAGATAAAGGCTACATTCCCAGAGCATTGTGGCTCATTTACTACATAATTTCCACAAGACAAACTGTCAGAGCAGTCTTTAAGATGCTTACAGTCAGAATCAAAGCTCATTCTACGAGTAATACTGATGAGTAAGAATGTTTCTAAAGCACAATTGTGTTATTTAATATAAAAGGTTGTCAACACAACTGCCATTGATTGTGTTGTACACCAGCCGTTCTCAACATTAAAGCTGAACTCCAGCTTTTCATACACTTTACATAGTTTGTTTGGGCCAAGCTGGCCCAAATTATCTCTGTCCCTCACTAACATGGGAGGTCACTGGACATGCTGTATGTAGCACTACCCCTGAAGGAGCTGATGGTTTGTTCTGCATGGCACATTTACCTCGTGGCTCTTCCGAATTCCTAGGGCTGTATGGTGCATATAGCAATAGTAATGTATGTGCGCAAAAAGTGTCTTTTCTGTTCTTTTTATTACCCAGCCGGGTAAAAACAATGAACCAGTGATGAAAGGATAGAGTTTGGAAGAAGGAGAACAGCAGATTCAGGCGTAGTATTTGGAACAGTCTTGCTCCCATACGTAACACCTTCGGTACCACTCCTGACTAAGTGGCCTTGGCATACACAGACAGGCCTCTCTCACTGACCAGGCAGCCGGAGTATGGCTCAAACCTTTTGAGAAAAAGTCTCTGCCACAGACCCTCCTTGGAATGAACTTCAGGAAGACACCTCTGCCACTGGCCCTCTCTGATTGCAAATGCAGAGGCAATCCTCCTCGGAAGAATTACGCCTGGATCTTCTTCTTAACGTCGCCGAGGTACCGACTAACCGGTGATCAATCCTTCAGTGTCCGACTACCTTGATCCCCGGTTAGGGTGACCAGACATCCCCGGTTTCAGGGGACAGTCCCCAGATTGAGGACACTGTCCCCGGGCCAAGTCTGTCCCCAGTTTTGTCCCCAGATTGGATTTGAACAGGGGCTGGGGCAATTTCAAAGACAGTCAGTGCAGAATAAAAACTAAAATATCTGAATTACACACCTCCACTCCGCCGCTCCTAGTAGCTTGGGGGGAGGTGAGTGTATTTTTTTTCCCATTATCTGTGCCCCTTTCTATGATCATGTGCTGGTCGGAGCGGAGGGAATATGTCTTCAGTTTTGGGTGCATGCCCATTCAGCTCCGCTCGTGTGTTCTTCTGCCTTGGCTCAAGACCCGGCCAACTGCCGGCCTGCTCATCTCCTTGCCTTTCCTGGCAGAGTGATCTTCTTCCACTCCCCACCCAGTAGTAGCCCGGGCCCGGAGAGTGAGACTTGACAGGCTGTGAGGTGGGCAGCGGTGGCGACGGGCAGAGAGTCGCTGATTGCCACCACTAGTAAAAAAAAATATGTCCCCGGATTTCATTCTAAAAATCTGGTCACCTTATCCCCGGTGGTTTGTCGAAATCCTTTTGGACCACCAGCCTCTCAATTGCGCTCCTCAGACAGACTCTCCACTGAACAGCTATACCGCTTGGGATCTTCAAAAGTGGGAACCCAGTCGATCACTGGGTCCCCGCCGCTGCTCAAACGCTCCGGACAACGTGGTCCCAGGACCAGGAACACCACACGGCACGCGTGCCCCGGCCAGGTAGGCCATAACGCGGGGGTGCCGTGATGTGGTCACCCTAAAGGTGGGTGCCACCCTGGAAGAAGAAAGACCCAGAATCAATGGCGTCTGTCCCATAAGTACCCTCTCCCAGGATGCCCAGCGAGGACACTGCCTCCTGACTGGCTGCTGGAAAAGAACACCCAAGTCTCGACTCTGCTGCTGCCACCTGTCCGCCAGGCATCTGCGATTACAGCAGGACCGTGGATCTGTGTGTGTAATCCACAGATCCACGTCCTGTCAGAGGAGAGAAGAACGATGTGTGTTCCCAGTACAGGGGAACACTGATCCGTCTCCTCCCCTTGTGAGTCTCCTCCCCCTACAGTTAGAACACACTTTAGAGAACATATTTAACCCCTTGATCACCCCCTAGTGTTAACCCCTTCCCTGCCAGTCACATTTACACAGTAATCAGTGCAGTTTTATAGCACTAATCAATGTAGTAAGTCCGTAAACGGACTTGTAATGAACGGACAGGCGGAGCGGACGTGTGAAAGGGCCCTTAAGGGGGCTGAATACAAATGCAATCACATATTTAATTGGAAAAAAATTGGAAAACCATTTATCATTTTCTTTCCACTTTCACAATTATGTGCCACTTTGTGTTGGTCTATCTCATAAAATCCCAATAAAATACATTTCTTGTTTTTGGTTGTAACTTGACAACATTTCAAGGGGTATGAATCATTATTCATGGCACTGTACCTAGGTGGATGCAGCATTGATCTGATGCTGAATCTGTCCCACGATGCCTCTACACTGAGAACCGAGTGATCGAACATTGCAAATCCCTCAGTTCTCACAGCTCCCAGAGTGGAGAGCTGCAGACTGTCAGTCACAGCTCTCTGCATTGCCCCCTCCTCTCACACTGGAGTTCTGGGCTGTGGGGAGGCGGGAGAGGTCGGCTAAGGCTCTCAGCGGCTTGCTGAGAGGCTGAGCTGGGTGTCAGTCCAGGCCCCTGGCGGATCCCGACTTCTATTGTCGTAATGACGTGGTCCCTGGACCAACTTCTGTGATGTCAGCAGAGAGCGGACTTCAGCCCTCTGTGCTATGCTGACTTCCTCCTGGGGCTGTGCCCCTGCTGTTCTCATTATGAGGGGCTCCCACCATCCCTGTGCTCATTATGAGGAGCTCCCACCATCCCTGTGCTGTGCTGACTTCCTCCTGGGGCTGTGCCCCTGCTGTGCTCATTATAAGGGGCTCCCACCATCCCTGTGCTGTGCTGACTTCCTCCTGGGGCTGTGCCCCTGCTGTGCTCATTATGAGGGGCTCCCATCATCCCTGTGCTGTGCTGACTTCCTCCTGGGGCTGTGCCCCTGCTGTTCTCATTAGGAGGGGCTCCCACCATCCCTGTGCTGTGCTGACTTCCTCCTGGGGCTGTGCCCCTGCTGTGCTCATTATGAGGGGCTCCCATCATCCCTGTGCTGTGCTGACTTCCTGGGTTTTTAACTTCATCATAACGAATAATCGTAATTATTATGACAATAATAAAACGATATTAATGAACATTCTTATTTTGTCTGATTCTGAATCCTCCATCGACTCCCAGTACCAGTCAGTCTCTTTTTCCCCCCTGCTTTTCCCAGCAAAGTAAAAGCATAATGGGCCAGTATGCATTGCATACTCATGTGGCACTTACCTGCAAATGAAGCCCGCGTTGTCCCAGCTGGTGGCAGCATCCATCTTCCCCCCTCTTCCTTCCGGGGCGGCCGTGGACTCTGGCTCTGTGCCTGGTCGGAGCCGCATCAGTCACGGCACTTATTCATGAAGAATCGGCACGGAGGGCATCATCGGCGCGCATCATCGGCACACTACAAGGTAAATATCTACTAAACGGCACACATTTAGGAGATATTTCCACTACCTATAGCTAAGCCTTATTATAGTGACAATCAGGGAGGTTACAACCACTTTGAAGCCACCATTGCATATTTGTAGAAATATGATGAGGCTGATAATAATTAAAATGATAATTATCAAAACTTTTAATGGAAACAAGAATTGTTTGGCCAACATTTTTATATTCATTTGTAAAGTGCCACTTCCAAAACCTTTGGCCTTGACCCAGTCGTGCCTAACATGAATACTGACCATTTGATTTTTACTTACTTTTCTGCTCCACTTTCATGAGTTTTTCTGTTTATTGGAGTGCATATGGTTATCATCTTTCTGTAGTATGCTGACATCTAGTGGCAGCTTTGGGCCACCGCAACTTATTTACTAGTGTGATTTTGGCATCTTCCTCCATCCCCCTCTCCTGATTAGGCTGGTTAGTTTAGTCTTAGACCTTCCCCTCTTCTACCATGTTCCCTCAGTCAGTGTGAGTTCTTCATAGAGAGAGGTTTCATGAAAGTCATTGTTTTCTTATACTTTAAAAGACTGGAAAAAAACATCCTCTGTACTGCAATTAGCTAAAGTAAAGTTGCATTGGATTCAAATTATGTGTCTTATGGATGAGTTAAGCAGTCTGTGGATAGTGCCAAGTCAGCAGGTGACCCTGCCGTGCGGACAGACTGGTCTAAAGAAGGTATGTCAATGCATGAAGCACCATTTCATACAAAACATATACTATTATGTAAGATATTGTCTTCTTTAGGGACACACTAGTTGTGTATCAGTTGGGAGAGAGTGGTATCTACAGTAGGCAGGTGCAGGTATCACACACACAAGGAAGTGTTGAGTGTTGAAGATGCTGCTGCCATTTTTAAGCTCTTCAAGATGTTGCCAAGTTTTATAACTGTAATTTATACTAGGTATGTCCGGCTAATGCCCGGTACACACGATCCGATTATCGGACGAATGATCGTCCGTTTTTTTTGTATGCTAATCTCACGTCGAATCTGATGAGTTTACTAAAGTCACAAAAATTCTCGTACGGCAGAATAAAAAATCGGAAGTGATGTCATGTGTTGTAATGCATTTTTATTGCATTTTCGAACGACAGTTGTACTGATTAACCGAAAATCGTACGATCTGGCATCGTACGAAAAAAAATTCTGTTCATGTCCGATAGAATAAAATCGGATGAACTGTCCTGATCGGCTCTCGGAAGAGCTGTACTAACGATCCGATTATCGTACGATCGTTTTGAAAGCGGCATTTTCTGTATGATTTTCGGATCGTGTGTACGGGGCATAAGGGTAGAACACCCACAAGATTGGCACCTCCTCACAAATACTCAAAAATATATAAAGTGGGAAGAAAAGAGGAGATTTTTAGGGTGCTTACAAATAATAATGAGAAGCATGTATTTAAAATTACAGTATACACTCGAGTATAAGCCGACCCGAATATAAGCTGAGGCACCTAATTTTACCACAAAAAAATGGGAAAACGTATTGACTCGAGTATAAGCCTAGGGTGTCCATCTGCGTGCCTCACTGTACCTCACTTTGCCTCACTGTGTCCATGTGCACGCCTCACTGTGTCCATGTCCACGCCTCAATGTGTCCATGCCTCACTGTGTCCATGTGCATGCCTCAATGTGTCCACGCCTCACTGTGCCCATGCCTCACTGTGTCCATGTTCATGCCTCACTATGTCCACGCCTCACTGTCTCCATACCTCACTGTGCCCTTACTTTGCCTCACTGTGCCCTTACTTTGCCTCACTGTGCCCATGTGCATGCCTCACTGTGTCCCTGCCTCACTGTGTCCATGCCTCACTGTGCCCATGCCTCACTGTGCCCATGTCCATGCCCCACTGTGTCCATGTACATGCCTCACTGTGCCCACGCCTCACTGTGCCCACGCCTCACTGTGCCCACGCCTCACTGTACCCATGCCTCACTGTGCCCATGCCTCACTGTGTCCATGACTAGACTGATGTTTAACATGGGAGTCTATGGAAAGGGGTGCTGGCTTTGAAAAATTGGTGATCCCCAGCCGTAGGTCCCCCAGACAACAAACTTTACACACTTATAGAGGAGAAATGGGGCTACATGTGTGCCAATTTCCGGGTCCAGGGGACCTGCGAATTTGGCCAGTACCAGGACTCCAAAGTCACCGGAGAAATTACCATTTAATATGGGAGTCTATGGAAGGGGTGCCCGGCTTTGAAAAATCGGTGCTCCCCGGCCGTAGGGGCTACATGTCTGCCAAGTTTGGGGTCCATGGGACCTATGACCGGCCGGTACCGGGTCCCCAAAGTCCGGGAGATCAGGCACAAAAAGGTGACTTGAGTATAAGCCAAGGGGGGCATTTTCAGCACAAAAAAAATTGCTGAAAAACTCGGCTTATACTCGAGTATATACGGTATATCAATTTAATGAGAATAACATTTAAAACAGAACAAAGCTGGTTTATTTAAAGGTGTTCAATATATTATCATGACAGTGGTCATGAGGTGAGTGTTCACATTAAACAGAGGTTTTATATTCTTATATTATCCTGACATCAGGGCATATACGAATCAGTCACAAAATGCATAAGACTGTACAAGGATACAAAAAACATAATAAATACAAAATATCCAAGAAACACATACATGTATCATTATATGTCAAAGGTATATGTATACATTATTAGCCAGTGCCCGCCCCAAAATGAAATATGGAGGATTACAGAATTTGTAATTTTACACAAATTCTCTCTGTGCCTAATTTGTGAAAAATTACACAAATTTCATTTTGTCAAATTCTGTAATTCCACGCTTCTCGATTGCTTTATAATTGCTTATAATGTGTAAATTTACCTTTGACATATGATACATGTATGTGTTTCTTGGATATTTTTTATATTTTGTATGTATTATGTTTTTTGTATCCTTGTACAGTCTTATGCACTATGTGACTCATTCGTTTATCCCCTGATGAAGCTATAAGGCGAAACATGTTGGGATAATAAGAACCTCTGTTTAAGCTGGACACTTGCCTTATGACCACCGTCAGGATGAAATATTGAACACCTTTAAATAAACCGGCTTTGCTCTGTTTTTTACATTATTCTCATAAAATGTATATCATTTTAAATACATGGTTCACATTAGGGTTGTCCCGATACCACTTTTTTAGGACCGAGTACAAGTACCGATACTTTTTTTCATGTACTCGCCGATACCGAATACTGATACTTTTTTTAAATGTCGTGACAGTTTTCAAACCACAATACAGACTAAGGATATTTTCTTTAGAATTATGAAGAACTCTAACTCAAGAAATTATAAAAGAATATAAATGAGTAAAAATGAATAAAAATGTTTTATTTGCTTGTCACGCAGTAGTAAAAAACTCAGAATTTTCACAGAACATGTTGATAAATACAAAAAAAGTATTCTATTTAGGTATCGGGAGCATTTGCGCGAGTACAAGTACTCCCGCAAATACTCAGTATCGGTCCCGATACCGATACTAGTATCGGTCCCGATACCGATACTAGTATCGGTATCTGGACAACCCTAGTTCACATTATTATTTGTAAGCACCGTAAATGTCCCCTCTTTTCTTCCCACTTTACATATTTTTATATAACTGTACTTTCCTGAGTAGCTTTGTTCACCCTTTTCTTTAAATTACCGTGTAAAATGCAGTGGGTGGGTTTACTAAAGGTGATAAACTTCACTGTGTAAAGAATATCCAATCAGGTGCAAGAAAAATGTAAAAGAAAAAACATTTGTGCTTGCACATGATTGGATGATTCTAATCAGCAGAGTTTTACCACATTTGCTAAGTTCTGCTGAAAATTAGTGCAACTTTACTTGCAAAGTACACAGTCTGTTTGCCTTTAGTCTATCCCAGTGTCTATGACCCACAGAAGTTGTTGGACTTACAAAGGGCAGAGAAATGTAAAATCAGACATAAATAAAAATGATTGTGAAACATTGCACCTGATTTAAGAAAGTTTTTGCATAGAATGGTTGTGTAGCACCCTCTGGGTTGAATCTGGGTCAGTGAGGAGTGACTCAAGGGGACTGGATGACTCATCAAGCAGCACTTCTGGTGCCTCCCCCTACTTGCTGGAACCTTGGAGAAGCTTCCAGAAGAATGGGAGGGAGGTTAGGAGAAGCTGCCTGGAGTATTGGGGAGGGCCCCAGCCAATCCCCAGCAAGTGGGCAAGCAGGGGGAGGACATCTCTTAAATCCTCTGAGTCATGTCAGCAGAGGGAATCAGGTAGAAGTTGGAGATGGAGTGCTGAGAGGCTGTCGTTGGCCCTTGAGGGTCCCTTCTAGTCTGGGGGGGGGGGGTGACCTCGGGCCTGGGGCTCGGGCGCTGCAGGGATCCTCTTACAACACACAGAGGAGTCCTGTCCTGGAAGCACAGAGCAGGTGTGAGGACTGCGGGAGGGAGTCAGCATGTTCAGGAGATCTCCAGGGAAAAGAAAGCCGGGTGACTGGTGAGTAAGCAGTCTGAGATGGTTGTAGAGTCAGTCTGGGAAGACTGTTGAGAAGTAGCCAGGAGGGCTAGTGAAAGGGGCAGCGGCAGCTGGGTGGGCTGGCAGTGCCTGAAGCGATGGTGCTGGGATCAGTAGCCACAGGGATTGGCTCTGGACACTGTATTTGCTACACAGCCCAAGGGGCCCAGGGGCCCTACCTGTAAAGGGCTTTTTGTTACAAGATCTGGCTGTTGTTATTTTGACAGATTCACTAAAGTGTCCCAGATGCGTCTGAAGTTCTCCAAGCAAGTGTGTTGGAGGCAGTGAGGAGTGTACCGTATATAGCTGTATATAGGAGAGTTGATTGAAGTCAAGTGGGCATCCCATAATTTTCCCTATCCAAGTTTTACCCCCCCTAATATAAAATAACTGGACTTTGCTGTGTAGGTTGGGGAATCCCTATTCACCAGCGGCTCCTACGCGGGGTGCACTACAATTGAATGCAACAAAAACTTTAATTGAATCAGGTTTCCACATTTTATTGTACTGTGAGGCTCTCAGCTTGGGCAGAGCAATTATTTTGATACTTATAACTAAATGGTTGATAAATAAATGACAATTCCATTTACCCTATCAACAGTTAATCATTTTTATAAGGATTCTAAAAGAGTAAGTATTACTTGGTATTTTTATATTTTTTAATATACAGTGAAACATCGGAATGCGAGTAACGCGTTTCTCAATACGAACATTTAAAAAAAAAATCCTGACTCAGTTTGCAAGCGTTGTCTCGCAAAACTATCAAGATTCAAGCCTCTGCGGTGTGCAGTTATGCATTTGGCCAGAGGTGTGGGGCGCCGGAGCCGCTCGGAAATACTCAGAAACACTCTGAAATACTCTGTTCCCGAGCCTTTCCGAGTTCAGCCGAGCTGTCCCTGAGTATTTCCGAGGCTCTCCGGCGCCCCCACCTCTGGCCACTTGCGGTATTGCATGCCATAGAAGTCAATGCAGTACAAATTATTTTCGTTTCCATTGACTTCTATGGGGAAACTCGCTTTGATATGCAAGTGCTTTGGATTACGAGCATTCTCCATAAATGGATTATGCTTGTAATCCAAGGTTTCACTGTATACTACTATTTGATAAACCGTTCTATATATTTTAATATTAGTGGCTGTTGCAACACTATAGGGTATATTTATATAAAGAATAAATGAATAGCAATTTGTCCAGTGAAAGTGAATGTGGGGCACATGGTTTTATGGGTCCCTGGCCGGCGTTTCCAGCTCTTTACACAAAGGGAACAAACGGCAGCAGGGTTTTCTGTACAGAGAGATTCTTTGAACCCAGGATGACAGTGGTGTTTTACATACACTATATTGTCAAAAGTATTGGGACGCCTACCTTTACACTCATATGAACTTTAATGGCATTCCAGTCTTAGTCCGTAGGGTTCGATGTAACAGAATGGCCCGTGACACCCAGAGACGTTGGAAGGATGAGAGACACTCTTGTGCCAGCAGCACCAAAAACTCTTGGGTCGAAATCCACCCTGTGCCCTTTTGGGTATAGGGTGGCTAATAGTGAATCATAATTCATATTACATGAGATGGGACATTAAAAATACTTCATATTGCAGGACTGAGATATCACAAGGAGTCATGATGACATGACCAGGTCAGCCAGTAAATCATACCTTTTGTATAATAGGCTATTGAAATAACCTAAGGTGTTGGCTATTCAATGTAAAGACACCCACTCTCACTGCCATTGTGTGACAAAGCTGTATAGAGAACTTATTCAACTAGATGTCTGAGTTACTATTCAAGGTTAATTGAACCCTATTGATAATACGGTGCCGTCATGTCTAGCTACCAATTAAAGAATTATCCTCAGTGAGTGAATAGGGGGGTGGAGATTGCATTGTCCTGTGATTAACTGTATTATGCTGTACTGGATATAAGAAGCTGAGAAAATACGAATAAATTGTCATATCTTTGGAAGCAAGAACGGAGCGCAGTCTCGTTTATTCTGGGAAAGGATATGGATCGTGTATGCAATATTGTCGGAGTGTGTCAGATAAGCTTGTCGTGGTTGGATGGAAGGTTGTAAGCGGTGGTGACCGTTACATTGGTGGCACAGCAGTGGGATGATTCCATCTTCAGAAGGACGGCTACAAGGACACATGACAATGGAGACGCTGTATGAACGGATGAAGCTCTCTTCCCTCATGGACTTACTGGAGAGCCGGGGCAGACCGGCCAGCAACCGTAAGAAAAGGGACATTATCGCAGAACTTGTCGAAATGAATAGAGCTAAGAGGCCCAACGTAACAGACAGGACACCCGAGGAAGAATTTTTTGATCGGGCTGTTAAACATGGATTGGCACAATATGGTCCTAATCCTCCGCCAGAGATCATAGACCGGGTTATAGCGGCTGTGGATGCCACCTTGCGACAGCGAAGAAGTGCGGCAGCAGCTGAAGAGAGAGGAGAGGTGCAGATACCAGTCTCCATTGAAGAGGAATTCCAAAGGAGGTTACAAGAGATGCGGATACAGCATAGAGGACCAGTATCAGAGGAGGTCCTGTTGGGATGGTCGGATGTTATTCGGTGCCAACTCTGGAAGGAAGCGCTAGCTCTGGAGCAGCAACACCAAGGAAAGGTCCTGCCCTCCATCTATGCAAGGTACTGGCCGCAGTATGACGTACGAATGCCGTTGTTGGGGAAACAACCGAAGCAGGAGTGGATAGCGGAGTTAAGCAGGCTGATCCGGGCAGAGATGCAGCTGGATGAGAGCTACAGAGCCCTCCGGTGGTATGTAGCCCAAGAGTGCCTGTGGCCAGCAGATGACAGCCCCACAGAAGGCTATGACTATGATGGCCTGGGATTATTATATTGGAGGATGTCCAGTGATCCCGACTTTGGGGATGATCGGGAGTGGCGCTTGGAGGACATAATGGAATGTAACGGTCACCACCGCTTACAACCTTCCATCCAACCACGACAAGCTTATCTGACACACTCCGACAATATTGCATACACGATCCATATCCTTTCCCAGAATAAACGAGACTGCGCTCCGTTCTTGCTTCCAAAGATATGACAATTTATTAGTATTTTCTCAGCTTCTTATATCCAGTACTGCATAATACAGTTAATCACAGGACAATGTAATCTCCACCCCCCTATTCACTCACTGAGGATAATTCTTTAATTGGTACCTAGACATGACGGCACCGTATTATCAATAGGGTTCAATTAACCTTGAATAGTAACACAGACATCTAGTTGAATAAGTTCTCTATACAGCTTTGTCACACAATGGCAGTGAGAGTGAGTGTCTTTACATTGAATAGCCAACACCTTAGGATATTTCAATAGCCTATTATACAAAAGGTATGACTCACTGGCTGACCTGGTCATGTCATCATGACTCCTTGTGATATCTCAGTCCTGCAATATGAAGTATTATTAATGTCCCATCTCATGTAATATGAATTATGATTCACTATTAGCCACCCTATACCCAAAAGGGCACAGGGTGGATTTCGACCCAAGAGTTTTTGGTGCTGCTGGCACAAGAGTGTCGCTCATCCTTCCAACGTCTCTGGGTGTCACGGGCCATTCTGTTACAGGTTCCATATTGGGTTGGCCCACCCTTTGCAGCTATAACAGCCTCAACTCTTCTGTGAAGGCTGTCCACAAGGTTTAGGAGTGTGTCTATGGGAATGTTTGACCATTCTTCCAGAAGTGTATTTGTGAGGTCAGGCACTGATGTGGACGAGAAGGCCCGGCTCACAGCCTCCACTCTAATTCATCCCAAAGGGATTTGGAAGAATGGTCAAACATTCCCATAGACACACTCCTAAACCTTGTAGACAGCCTTCCCAGAAGAGTTGAAGCTGTTATAACTGCAAACAGTGGGCCAACTCAATATTGAACCCTATGGACACTAATGGGGTTACATAATTGCAGAACAAATTGACACTCCTGTAGCCTACAGAGAAGTATGGCCAAAAGAGCTTTGGTCATACTTCTGCCTTAGGCTTCATGTACACACATCCTAGGTTGACCGCCGGCTGCAGGAAAACGCAAAATGCAGCAAAATTGTGCCACAATTTTGCTGCGGTTTGCGTTTGTCTGCAACCGGCGGTCAAGATGTTTCTATCCTGAACACGATTCATCCGCATTCAGGAGAGGGAGGTTGAAGCTCCCCAAACCGCAGCAGCTTCTAAACTCTTGTAAAGGCCTATGTGTACATGGACATATAGACCTTTATGGGGTTGAGTTTAGGAGCTTTGGCAAAAAAAATGCCAAATGCCAAGTTTAGAAGCTGTAGTGCATATGAAGAATAAGAGACTGTGCTGTAATGCCACCTAGTATCTTTTATTGTGTCGCAGAGACATTGCTCTTACAACATTGCTCTTGTACAGCTTCATAATCAGTTTAACATTGTTCTGTATTGTATGCACACACTTCTGCCATGTTGACCTTGCATTGCCTATTACACTCATAAATGTTACCTCTGTCTTACATAGTAATGTGCAAAGCTCAGAAATTCATGGCAACCACCAAAGTCTACCCAACTCCAAGAAGAACAGATAGGGCCAGATTCTCAGCGGCGATACGACGGAGTATCTCAGATACCCCGTCGTATCGCCGTTTTTTTTGCCTCGTATCTATGCGCGTGATGCTTAGCATCACTTTTGCATAGATACGCTTCAACATCCGACAAGTGTAAAACCATTACACTTGCGGATCGTAGTTGTAATGACAACTCCGGCCACTAGGTGGCCTTTATGTTGTTTTCTCATTTGCATATGCAAATGAGGCTAGTACGCCGATTCCCGATCGCTTTTACGCCGCCCCGTCGTTTTCGTCCGCGTAAGGTTACCCCAGCTTCTATGTGGAGTAACCTTACGAAGTACCGTCGGATGCCATGTTAAGTATGGCGTCGGGTCAGCGTCGGCTTTTTCCGTCGCTTACGTAGTTTTACTAACTCGTTCGCGAATAGGGGCATTGTGTAGTGACGCTCACGTAGTTTTGACGTCGGTTTCAACGACGCCTTCCGACGTGAGCTGGAGCATGCGCACTGGGATTTTTCCCCCGCCGGCGCATGCGCAGTTCGTTCGACGCAGGGGCGTGCTTTATTTAAATACAAGCCGCCTCCTTTGAATTACGCGGGCTTACGCTGGGCCATTTTCGCTACGCCAACGCAAACTACGGAGCAAATGGTTAGAGAATACGGCACTTGCTCTAGTACAATGCGGCGGCGTAGTGTAAATGGCTTACGATACGCAAGCGAAATTCTATGAGAATCTGGCCCTTAGAGTGGAAGTCCAGGAAGTCCGGCCAAAACAGGGGATGTAACCAAGTGAATGTAAGTATAGTGGAACATAAGAGGGAATGCAAAATTGTATTATTGTCATCAAAACAGCAGTAGAAGGGAATATTTGTTCTGGTGACAACTAGGGTAGGAATTTTACCACCTAGCACTCTATGTGATATATGATCACCCTCCCACCTCCCTCTAACCCATTCTTCAAGGTTTTCTTCTTAGTACCTTGTGAAAAGTTATACTCACCTGCATTCACCATCTAAGTTCCTTGCTGCCATCGTTCCTGGGTGGGAGGAACTACCAACCCAGCACAAAAGATGGTCCCATGCTGTACAGTCTTCTACTGTCCCCTTGCAATTATGTTACTGCTCTTCTGGATCCTGAGAGAAACCCAATGCTGGACCGCCAATATGGAGTGTCCACCTAATGCGTGTGCGTGGACACCCAATGAGGAACCCTACAGTACCTGAAGTAAACAGAAGAGAGAAGACTCGGACTGCAGGATCACATAACCGCATCTTTATGCACCTTTGAGGCGCCGTACACACGGCCGAGGTTCTCGCTGAAAATCAGCGAGAACCTCGCTGGAATGCACATTCCAGCGAGGACCTCGGCCGTGTGTACGGTCTCAGCGAGCTTCCCGTCGGGAAGCCCGTCGAGCCGAAATAGAGAGCACGCTCTCTATTTCCTCGACGGCCCGCCTGGAAGAATGGCTGGTTGCCATTCCCGACGGGCGGGTCACCGAATTCGACGGCCGGGAGAGAACCTCGACGGGCGGAACGATGTGTTCTGCCCGTCGAGGTTCTCTGCCGTGTGTACGCGGCCTGAGAGGACCGCTGGTCATGAGACCTTTTTCAATACAGCGTGACTGGTAATTATGCCTTAGATTGGCTACTAATGTTAGCAACATGATTTTAAATTGTTGCTAGGTCCAATGGAAAGGAAGGAACGACTTCCCGGACTGAAGAGCCAGGGATCTCAGCCACCAACTCAGGGAAGCCCTAACCAGGTGACTCACCTGAATCTGACGATCCAGAGACAATGGAGATCTGTTCCATTTGGACAGGATCTCCTTCTGCAAGACTCAAGTGTAAAATTGGGCATATGGTACTGCCTCGAAGGAGGCCACCATGAGGCCCAGAACTCACATGCAAAAACGGAGAGACGACTATTTGCGGGATGCTAACAATTTCACCGCCGACTGGAGTGTCTGCAAATTCTTCAAAGGAAGGAAGACCTTCACCTCCAAGGAGTCCAGAATTAATCCTAGGTACTCCAGACGCTGAGTCGGTACCACCGACTTCTGGATGTTCAGTACCCAACCAAATTCCTAGACGGTCTGACTGGCTATAGACATGTCCTCCTATAATTCTGAGACAGAAGCTGCTCTCAGAAGAAGATCGTCTAAGTAGCCCACGACAGCAATGCCTCGCTGTCTCAGCAAAGCCAGAATTGGGGCGAGCACCTTGGTGAACACCCTTGGTGCTGACGCTAGGCCAAAGGGAAGAGCCACAAACTAATAGTAGTCTTCGCCGAACGCAAAGCGCAGAAACTGATGCAGATGGGGACATGCATGGATGGAGCGCAGCAACCACCGAACGAATGGATTCCATCCTGAACTTTCGCACCCTCACAAAGGCATTGAGGGCCTTGAGGTCCAAGATCGGACGGATACCGTCCTTCTTTGGAACCACAAACAGATTCCAATAGAATCCCTGAAACCTTTCCTTCAGTGGCACAGGTAAAATGACCCCGCACCTGAGCAAGTCTTGTACTGCTCCCATTAAAGCAGCCGACGAGCCGGAAGGAGTGGAAGATTTGAAGGAAAGAATCTGTTTTGTGGACAAGAAAGAAACTCAATCTTTTACCCTGAATTTATCACCTTGCCGACTCACTGGTAGGAGAGCAGGAAGGTCCACCGAGCTGCAAACCCGCGAAGCCGCCCCCCACCCTTGAGTCAGGCGGGGGCTTGTATACACACAGCGTGTGTGTGAGGAAAAAACTGTGAGGTGACTGAGCTGCGCACCGTTAGAAAGCCAGTGCTAGAGGCCAAAACCAACTCCAAAATGGACGCCATAGATAAAAGGACGCGGACCACAAGAAAATGGCCGCCTGCAATACCGACCTGCGCCACGGCCGCGAAAAAATGTCCACCAATGGAAATTTTATTAGAGAAAGCAGGCACACTAAAAATGGCGTCAGCGCTGCAAGAAATGGCACCTGAGCCCTGCGATGTGGACGAGAAGGCCATGAAGAGACTTTCCAGAAGACAGACCCCCCTCACAGAAAGTGGACCCTGGCACCCTACGGTCCCCCACAGGGACCCGAAGTCCCCCCACCGGTACACCCTGGTCGCAGCGGGCCCTAGGGCAGGAGGGGAAAGGGCGACAGAGAGCAGGAAAGGAGAACCCCTTAATCCCAGCAATGCCCAGCTGTTCCATCCTGCCGAGGCAGGAGGAACCGTACATACCTGTCCTTGCGAGGACTTGCTGGGGCATCCCTGACAGACCCACAACCGATGGTACATATGGGGTATGTCGTGGCCGACCCAGCGCGTAGCTAAGGTCTGCATACGCTCGATGGCCGGACTGGGGAGACTACAAGGATCTATAATATCCAGCCTGTCACCCAGCCGGCAGTTGATAAAAGAATCACAAAAATAAAATAAATACAAATTAAAACTTTCTTCAGGACTCTGGGCCCAAAGGGAGCAGCGTCCTTCTCCTCTGCTAGGCAGAAAAAAACAGAGCTGCATGCTGCAGGGTGAGGGGTTATGACCGGAGGGACCGCCCCATGGGCGGGGCTGTTCAACTCTGTTAAAGTTACATGTTTTAAGATAACTAACATGTTCTGCCTAGTTCTCTCTTATGAACAGGGACATAACCCACTTGTCAAGATTTAAGGAGCTGTGTCCGTCCATGGACGATAAGACAAAAACCTTCTACGTTTAGAACCACTTTAACCCTTGCATTGGGAGGGGGGGACAAGAGAAGATTTTGTTCAATTCTAAGGGTTAGGTTTTATATATATATATATATATGATTTGACTGATTGCTAAAGGTATCTGTCCTTTGCGCATACTGATCGCTATTCGCTCTGCAGAATAATCCCGTACTGTATAACTTTCTATGTATTATACGGTTTAATACATGATTAGTGTTGGCCAAGCCCTGGCATTTGAAATCTTTGCCTATTTCGCCCTCTTATGTAAAGAGGGGTTTTCCTCGTATTATACTGCAGCGGTGGAGTCTCCCTGGTGCATTCTGCACTAACCAATGTTGTTAACATGTTTTTTCCTACTCAGTCTGTGAAATAAATCTCCGTCCTCTTATTCCGTACACTGCATTGCTCTCACAGCGCAATTGGAAATGCGTTTCTTTTCACTCAGTTAACTCTTTGGGTGCAGATTTCTGTAGCAGAGTGACAATCCTGCCACCTTCCAGGTACCCAGTGACATGAAACATGCTCGGTTGCAGCTGTCATTGTTATGCTTTATGAATGACGTTTTCTGCTTAACAACAAGCTGTGATTGGCTGAGGGGAGGAGGAGTTCAGGGAGGGGATGTGGGAAGGGACGAGGAGAGATACAGAAATAAGTGCAGATCATAACATTGTTCAACTGTTCCTGCGCTCCCCCCTACATGTGTCTACACAGCAGCACAGCACACACCAATGCATAGATTTGTATGTGTCTTCTCTAATCACATAGCAATGCAGCACAGCACACCTGGCACCCTGTGTTCAAGCTCATGCTAATGCACGCACATCTGTAAAAAAATAAAAAAATTCTCATACACATGCATACTCATTATAATATTTATTATTTTTTTTTGTTTATTTGCTATACAAATTACCTGTATGAATTCTACTACCACCAAGCAGCATCTGCATGCTAACAAATCCCCATCAATATCAAAGGAGAGGGCTGAAATGTTCATCCGAGGATTTTATGCAAATTAGACATCAGGTTGGACAGGAAAGTGTCTGGGTTGCCTCTAGCGACCAGTCCGAATACAAATGTCATGTTTCCAGGCCCGGTTAGTGTTGGATCTCCTTGTTGCTATGGGCAGTGCAGAGTTTACCTCCAGGTCCTATTGGTGGATGAGGCCCGTAATGTAAAGTGCAGGGACAAGCTGTAACCATAGCAACTATAAATAGATATTCTTTTGATTCAAGTCACTGCAACAGGCTGATTAAAACTGGTCAGCGATCCATTGCTATGGGTTACTGCACATCGTTGCAAGGGGTCGCTAAATGAAGCTCTGATTCTGGTCATGTCTCGATTCTTGCCCATGGGTTACTGCTCATCATTGCAAGGGGTCTGATTCTGGTCATGTCTCCATTCTTGCCCATAGCAACTATAAAGAGATATTATTTCAATTAGAATGACTGCAACAAGCTAAATCAAACTGATCAGAGATTGGTTGCTATAGGTTACTGCACATCATTGCAAGGGGTCTGATTCTGGTCATGTCTGCATTCTTGCCCATGGGTTACTGCTCATCATTGCAAGGGGTCTGATTCTGGTCATGTCTCCATTCTTGCCCATAGCAACTATAAAGAGATATTCTTTCATTTAGAATGACTGCAACAAACTGAATCAAACTGATCAGAGATTGGTTGCTATAGGTTACTGCACATCATTGCAAGGGTTCTGATTCTGGTCATGTCTGCATTCTTGCCCATAGCAACTATAAAGAGATTATATTTCAATTAGAATGACTGCAACAAGCTGAATAAAACTGATCAGAGATTGGTTGCTATGGGTTACTTCACATCGTTGCAAATGGTTTGATTCTGGTCATGTCTCCATTGTTGCCCATAGCAACTATAAGCAGATATTCTTTCAATTATAATGACAATTAAAACTGATCATATTGGTTGCTGTGGGTTACTGCACATCGTTACAAGGGGTCTGATTGTGGTCATGTCTCCATTCTTGCCCATAGCAACTATAAGCAGATATTATTTCAATTAGAATGACTGCAACAAGCTGAATACAACTGATCAGATTGGTTGCTATGGGTTACTGCACATAGTTCCAAGGGGTCTGATTGTGGTCATGTTTCCATTGTTGCCCATAGAAACAAAGTCGGCTCTGTTGCACAAAATGCAAGCAAATGGAATATCAATCCACTGGATTGGTCTTGCTGCACTGCTGCTCATCATTTATTTGCTGTATTTATAGAGCACCGACATGCTATGCAGTGCTTTACAGAGAATCTAGATCCTTTCACATCTGTGTAGCGACATTAAATAGCAGTTCCATGTTATTCATATTGATCATAATCCTTGCAGATGTTTGTAAACATGCAAATATAAGCTCTGCAACTCTCTGAGGCTAGATTTAGACTTGTGTCTAAATCCGCAGCTCCTCTGAAGAGCGATCCACGATCAGATTGCTTTTCAGGGGCGATTGACAGGTGGCGAGAAACCTCCTGTTTTAAACCCAAATATTGCCTGAAAAGGCTTATACCACATCTTTACTGCCTCCCCGAGTGCTCACCTACAGACAGATATAGTGGCTGCTCCAGTCTGTTTCCATTGCCGCAGCCACTATGCTTCCCTTTGCAATGCTGCAATTTTGACTTGGCAAATCTAGTTTTGACAGGTGGCACCAGCTGTCAAACTTCTGTTGATGTTAATGTGATCGAACTGCAAACATGTACTGAATGCAGCTATGGTGGTTGCAGTGCAGTAATTCAATGTATTGGTGCCTCTTTCATGCCTGTAACCATCTATGAAAAAGCGATTCACCACTGATTGCTTTTCAGAGGGGTGGTAGAGCCTGCCTCCCATGTGCCCTTAGTAAAATATCTGAACCTTAGCAAACTTGCATCCTAGCCCCCTGATCATAATTAACTGATTTAAAAATCGAATCTAACCTGTAATAATTATATAAATACATCCTATTTATTTTAACAACATGTATTGGTTACTGGCAATTAGCACAGCAAAGCTTTGCCTTGTCAAATATACAATCTGCCGTTCACTGATAATATAACAACTTGGCTATAAAGCACTGAATAATGTTTTACAGGCAGCAACGTGGTGCAAAGGGTGGGAAGGGGGGTAAAAACATCTCATAGTAATTCTGCTCTGCGTGATCACAGTGTAGCAGAACATGTTGTAACAATGTAGTAACTACTTTTACATTCTGCATCCATGCCGGTTGTCAAGTAGTCAGCAGTGTAAAATCAATAGTTATGGGTTACAGATTCTGACTCCATAGCGGAAAGTTGCTGAAGTGCTGTGTCACTGAAAATAATGCCTTGGAATAATAAGTTTGATATACATGTTTGTAGGAAATAGAATGAAAGGACAGGAATGTAGTTTGGCATTGCTGACTTCCTTTAGGAAATGCTCTTTGCCTGACTGTCTCCAGCTTTAGTGTTTTTTGGAACAAGCATGCAGCAAGTCACTTAAAGGAGTTGTAAATAAAAATCATTTTTATGCTGAAATGACTGTTTACAAGGTATAGAGACATAATAACCGATTCCTTTTAAAAACGATTAAAAATAGATAAAAATCAATCATATAATGTACCTGCAGTTTCTAGTTTCGTTTTTGCATGTTGTTTCCTGCCTCTGTGATGTACAGAGCCACAGAGCCAATACAGGGCAGTGATGGTTTGGAAAACGAACGTGATTGGTGCTGAGGGGTCTTAGACACACAGTAATCACACCTCCTTGATTAGTGACCACAGAGAGAAAGCTCCCAGTACTGTGGTTATCAGGAAACAGACAACCAGGAAGTGTAGAGATCAGAGAAGAATTAAAGCAACTTGAGAGCAAAAAACGAACAATGAGGACAAGAAAACAGCACTGCATTAAGGTAAAGGAAGCTATTATGATAAAAACAAATTTCCTTTACAAACACTTTAAGTAAATTCCTGCTGTGTGTGATTGCTTCTTGTCAGTGGCTCGGATTCCTTTTAAAAACCAGTGGATCAGTATGACAGGTGGGTCAGCAGCAACTTCTAGAGGGTCCCTGATTGCTTTGGGCTGTAGGCTCTCCCAAGCTGGGTTCTCCTTAACCCTCGTGCACTCAATTGGATTGTAACTCTACTGTCTCTTTAAATTTGTAAAGCACTTCTCAACTGTTGGTGCTATATATATCCTGTATCATACTACTACTACTACTAATAATAATAATAATAATTACTACTACTACTACTACTACTACTACTACTACTACTACTACTACTACTACTAATAATAATAATAATAATTGCTACTACTACTACTACTTCTACTACTACTACTACTACTAATAATAATAATAATAATTGCTACTACTACTAATAATAATAATAATAATTGCTACTACTACTACTACTAATAATAATAATAATAATAATTGCTACCCTTAGATTGTAAGCTCTTTGAGGGTAGGGACTGATGTGAATGTACATTGTATATGTAAAGTGCTGCATAAATTGACAGCGCTATATAAGTACCTAAAAAAAAAAATAATAATAATAATACTAAGAATAATAATTGCTACTACTACTAAGAATATTAATAATTGCATATAATAATTTAATGGTATATTTCACATTATGTATTTAGGTGTGACCTGTTTAGCTGCATTTCGAGAAAACAGAATTATGTGCATCCAGGGTCCAATCAGAAACTCTAAACGCATGTAAATGCGGCTAATCCCGGCAGGTGCATCCAAACGCAAGCAAACTTGATCTGGTAAGCATAAGGTTTATTAATACTTCCAATATACTTTGTCTTGCTTTTTAATATCCACAACGCAAGAGTGCTAGTGTAAGGTTGCATTCACACTTCTGCATTTCACAAAGCGGTGCGATTTTGTGTGTGTTTCCGAAATGTGCACAAATGCATTGCCTTTTACTGGTAATGGCACTCCAAATGCATCAAAAAAGACGCAAAAAAAAGCATCAAATGCATAAACAAATACGGTTAAAAAAACTGCACAAAGCCCAATGATCCATAAGGTTCAATAACTACTTTGCTGCACGATGGCGCAAAAACGAGCACAAATGTGTAAAAAATAACGCATGTTTGTCACAAAAAAAAAAAACATGCATTAAATGCATTGCCTTTTACTGGTAATGGCACTCCAAATGCATCAAAAAAGACACAAAAAAAGCATCAAATGCAGAACAAAACGCGGTTAAAAAAACTGCACAAAGCCCAACGATCCAAAAAGGATCAATAACTACTTTGCAACATGATGCGGCAAAAAAGCGCACAAATGTGTAAAAAAAAAATGCATGTTTGTCACGTAAAAAATCATGCATTGCCTTTTACTGGTAATGGCACTCCAAATGCATCAAAAAAGATGCAAAAAAAGCATCAAATGCAGAAAAAAATGCGGTTAAAAAAACTGCACACACACCAACGAACCACAATATTGTCACAATAACTAATTGCCGCATGATGGTGCAAAAACGCGTACAAATGTGTAAAAAGAAAAAAAATCGCATTTTTGTCACGCAAAAAAAATGCATTAATTGCATTGCTTTTTACTGGTAATGTGGCACTCCTAATGGATCAACAAATATGCAAAGAAAAAGAAGCATCAAATGCGGTTTAAAAGCCCAACGCTCCAAAAAGGTTCAATAACTACTTTGTTGCACGAAAAAACGCGCACAAATGTGTAAAAAACAAACAAAAAAAACACTGCATGTTTGTCGCGCAAAAAACCTGTGCATCAAATGCAGAGAAAACGCAGTTACATGCAGATCAACGCTCCAAAAAGTTCATTAGCTACTATGCCACGCTTGTCACACATATGGTGCGAATACGCACACAAGCGCGCAATAATAGCGGCGTGATTTTGCGTGCGTTTAATGTGAATGCAGCCCAAATGTAGCCTAAAAATCCTCCATACAGCAGCAGGCTTTCCTATATTTTGACATTCGTAAAAATGAGCTATAAACACAATAAACGTCAGCCGACGCGATTAACGCGCTAAACTTTGGCGTTTTGCACCTTTAAAACTTTCAGACTGGCTGCAAAATCATTAAGCTGTTGAGGGAACCTTATCCTCTTGTCGCTGCTTTTCCAAGTGGCTGCATTTACTAGGCATGCTCACCAGTAGCTTCATGCAGTGCTAGATTACAATTCTGGAGCTGCTGCACACCAACTAGACGGGGATGCAAGCATGGGGGACGCACAAGGTAAGTCCTTGCCTTTCCTCCGTGTCTCCCTACACACCACCCATTCTGCACTGCATACATGCACGATAGTGGTGGTGGGGGTGGGGGGGGGGCCGTTTAATCCGCCAAACTAATTGGAAGCCCACGAAATGAAAATCAGCAGAAGCTACGACAGAGGAGGGAGAATAGGAAAAGAGCCAGTCAGCAGCTGCTTGTGATGAAGTGGATCTAAGTTTTCTATGGATTTTTAGGCAGGTTTCTTGTACGGCTGGAAGATTTGTTCCATGTCTGCTATGGCATGCTTGTCACAGAGGCTATGGCACCATAACCTTCCCGTCCCACTGTGCCCGCTGCCTAGATTCCTCTCTGCATGTACAAGTGTGCCTCCGAGGATAACCTTCAATCCTACAGAACGAAGTGACGGGGAGAGACAGACACTGGCACAGGGAGGCACGCTCCCATCAATTCTGACCATTTGCATTTATATTTGGGGAGGGTGGTACCCGGTTATTATTTCTCAATGATTGTTGTCTTTTTTATTATTTTATTTTTAGGTTGCAGGGTTTAGTTTAGTTGCAGCACTGACACTTCTCTGGTGGTAGATTATGCATTTTGTGCAGATTCTGGGCTAGGGACTTGGGGGTGGGGTTCAATCACAGACATAACACAGATTTTTAGTGGCAAAGTACTGTCCACTCACAAGACAGATAAGGCACTGTAACCGGGGCACAAGGCAGATAGGTAACAGGGGCACAAGATGGATGGGGTACTGTAACCAGAGCACAAGGCATATGGGGCATTAAAACCATGGCAAAAGGAGGACGGGGCACTGTAACCGGGTCAAAATTAGGGTGAGGCACTGTAACCGGGGCGCAAGATAGACAGAACACTGTAACCGGGGCGCAAGATAGACAGAACACTGTAACCAGGGCACAAGATAGATGGGGCACTGTAACCAGGGCACAAGATAGATGGGATACTGTAACCGGGGCGCAAGATAGACAGAACACTGTAACCGGGGCACAAGATAGATGGGACACTGTAACCGGGGGGCACACGATAGATGGGACACTGTAACCAGGACGCAAGATAGATGGGACACTGTAACCGGGGCACAAGATAGATGGGACACTGTAACCAGGGCACAAGATAGATGGGGCACTGTAACCAGGGCACAAGATAGATGGGACACTGTAACCGGGGCGCAAGATAGACAGAACACTGTAACCGGGGCGCAAGATAGATGGGACACTGTAACCGGGGCGCAAGATAGACAGAACACTGTAACCAGGGCGCAAGATATACAGGACACTGTAACGGGGGCACAAGATAGATGGGACACTGTAACCGTGGGCACAAGTTAGATGGGACACTGTAACCATGGGCACAAGATAGATGGGGCACTGTAACCGGGGCACAAGATAGATGGGACACTGTAACCGGGGCGCAAGATAGACAGAACACTGTAACCGGGGCGCAAGATAGATGGGACACTGTAACCGGGGCGCAAGATAGACAGGACACTGTAACCTGGGCGCAAGATAGACAGGACACTGTAACGGGGGCACAAGATAGATGGGACACTGTAACCGTGGGCACAAGATAGATGGGACACTGTAACCGTGGGCACAAGATAGATGGGACACTGTAACCGGGGCACAAGATAGATGGGACACTGTAACCGGGGCACAAGATAGATGGGACACTGTAACTGGGGCACAAGATAGATGGGACACTGTAACCGGGGCACAAGATAGATGGGACACTGTAACCGGGGCACAGGATAGTTGAAACACTGTAACCGGGGCACAAGATATACAGGACACTGTAACGGGGGCACAAGATAGATGGGACACTGTAACGGGGGCACAAGATAGATGGGACACTGTAACCGGGGCACAAGATAGATGGGACACTGTAACCGGGGCACAAGATAGATGGGACACTGTAACTGGGGCACAAGATAGATGGGACACTGTAACCGGGGCACAAGATAGATGGGACACTGCAACCGGGGCACAAGAAAGATGGGGCACCCTGGCCAGGGCAAAAGATAGAAGTGGCAATGTTATCAGGGCACAAGAAGGACAGGGCACTGTGAACGGGACAGGAGGCGGTTAGGGCACTGTAACCAGGGCACAAGATGGATGGGGCACTGTGACTGGGGCACAAGACAGATGGAGCAATGTAATCAGGGCATAGGAAGGATCGGGCACTGTAAACGGGACACAAGACGGCTGGGTCACTATAACCTGGACACAAGATGGATGGGGTATTAAAACCAGGATACAAGATGTATAGGGCACTTTAACAAGGGCACAAGATTTGATGGGGCACTGTAACCAGGGCACAAGATAGATGGGGCACTGTAACCAGAGCACAAGATAGATGGGGCAGTGTAACCAGGGCACAAGATAGATGGGGCACTGTAACCAAGGCACAAGATAGATGGGGCACTGTAACCAAGGCACACGACTGATTGAGGCACTATGACCAGGGCACCAGGATGGGGCACTGTAACCAAAGCAAAAGATGGATGGGGCACTGTTACCAGGGCACAAGACAGATAGAGCACTGTACCCTGGGCACAAAACTGTTCGGGGCACAAGAAGGATGAGGCACTGTAACTGGGGGAACAAGAAGGATAGGGCACTGAACCCTGGGCATAAAACTGATTGGAGCACTGTAACCGGGGCACAAGAAGGATAGGGCACTGTAAACGGGGCACAAGAAAGATAGGGCACTGTACCCTGGGCATAAAAGTGATTGGGGCACTGTTACCGGGGCAAAAGAAAGATAGGGCACTGTAACCGGGGCACAAGATAGATGAGGCACTGTAATTAGGGCACATTGCTGCCTAGCTTAGTGATATTCCAATGGTTGAGTTGCATTTGAATAATTGCAGAATTAGTATGGTATGATGAAGTAAAGAAATATGGGGGTTGCCATTTCCGACATCCTTTTGGAAATGCCAATTGCCTGGCTGTTATGCAGGACCTCCACATGCTCATTCTGGGTCATTGATTGGAGTGTACTGAATCCATAGACAGCCAGGCAACCAGCATTCTCAGAAGGATGGCAGCCCCTGTATACCTAAAAAATATGCTGCGCTGCAAAAAAAAGTATATAGGTGAATAAATATACTTATGTGGACACCAAGTTCATTGGTGGATGGTATAAATTTAAAATAAAGTGAAACGCTAATGGGGTGAAACAAAAGTCCAAGCAAAATCAAAATCACATTGTGAAGCAGCCATCTGTCCTTAAACACCCGAAAAGTTTGGAAGAAAAATCTTCAAGTGAAGTTAATCGAAGGCACCTCCACCTCTATATAAAATGCCTGCTTACCAGTCCAACTTCAAAAATTGCATTTGTTAATAAATTGTGCTGCTCCCATTTGTCCTCAGCCGTCCACCTCCTCATACAGATGAACAGTAACATAATGCACATCCGAGGGTATGGAGAGAAGAAAACCATAGGTAGTACTGTAGGCAATGCGTATTAAAATAAAAAATAAAACTCACATGATTCGTTGTAAAATTAAGCGTATTATGTAAAGCCGGCCGGCTCAATATTATCGTCGTCCTTCCGGATTGTCGGTAAGGTGACGTCAGCACGCCGCTCTTCCCTATGTTTCGGTACCCCTGGAAGACCTCTGTGACAAACGACGTGGGAAGAGCGGCGTTTCTCCGACAATGGAAGGACGAGCGATAATATTGGCCGGCCGGCTTTAAAGCTTAATTTTACAACGTTTGAGTTTTATTTTTTATTTTAATAAACCTGTAAGTACTACTCTATGAGTTTTCTTCTCTCCACTGTGTGGCTATGTTACTGGTTCAGATAGGAGGTGGACGGCTGAGGACAAATGGGAGCAGCACAATTTATTAACAAATGCAATTTTTGAAGTTGGAGCGGTCCATTTTATATAGAGGTGGAGGTGCTCTTAACTTCACTTGAGATTTTTCTTCCAACACTTTTCGGTGTTTATGACACAGATGGACTTTGTCTTGTGATTTTGATTTTGCTTGGACTTTTCTGCACATTAGACTTTATTTTAAATTTATACCATCCACCAATGTTGGTGTCCAGTATATTTATTCCTCTTTTTTTTGCAGCGCAGCATTTCAGTATTTTATGTCAATGCAGCAGCAGCATAATATTTTTTTATTACATTATATTTTATTTCCATTGTGCGCAGTAATTTTTTCTGAGCCCTGTATTCCGCATTTAAGAAGAAAAGTCAAAAGTACCCTTGTTTGTGGTTATTTGGGGAAATTCAGCTGAGTGTTTTCCTGGAATGAGGCCGCCTCCATCTATCCTGTAATGTCTATGGAGATATTTGTACATGGCGGTCCCTCTGAGATTGATGATTTGTCTTCTCCTGCAAGCTGCTCTTCAGTCTAATACATTATAGTGTGAGAGTGAGTGTTGGAATGAGATCTATCAATACATGGAATGAAAAGCTGCTCTTCAGTCTAGTGTGAGAGTCACTCACAGGAGCAACCTACCTGCTCAATGTCTAATGTTTATTCCGGAACTCATCTTATGGAAATTCGTACGACAACTCACTAAATCCTTGTGATTGCTGATGTACTTTCTAATAGGATATCTCTAAGAGCATGGAAAAATGCAGACCAGTGTGTTATCTGAGCATCATCCTATCTTAAAAAGGGAAAACTCACAGCACAGAATCATGTGATAAGAGGCTGCAGATCCATTCAGGGGCACTGTGGGAATCCTGTTAAATGAGGCTGCAGCTGTTTACAGAGTAAAGAAGGCCATATATCAAGCATTTGCTTAATTCCCCCATGAACACATTAGTATTGATGGGGGGGATTCCTTCCATGGAGCTTCCGTATACTGAGAGCGGGAGGTTTTCCAAGCTGTCAGAAGCCAGCAGTGATCAAACAAAAAACCTGACAGGCTGGTTGTACTGACGTTGATCGATGCATAGTCTTCAGTACAAGCAGTCTGGATCAAAATGTGTCTGCCCTGGCCAAATTTGGATCCATCTATGGCTTAATGGTATGTTGAGGGGGGATTCTTTCCTTTCGCTCGCACAGATGAACTCTCTTGATAGCAGCACCCTGCAAAATGCAAAACGCACTAAAAATGCATAGGTGTGAATCCAGCCTAAGAGAGGCAGAGGAGCACTCTCAGGCCCTGATGCTGACTGGAGGAGAGAGCAGAGTGATAACCTCATCTGTATGCTGCTGCTCCTTACGTTGTCCAATCACAGACTAGGGCAGGACCTGTACTTGGCTGTATTGCTCAATTGCAGAACATGTGTGTAAGTAAATCCAGGGTTTGGATATGTTGCTCATATGCAGCTTGTTTACTGGTAGTTTCAGCCACTACTGCTTCAGATTGCATGACCCAGAAGCAGGCCAGAGGAGGAGTTACATTCTGAGCCGTAAGATCAATTTGTGTTGTCTTGCACCTTTCCAGATGCTTGGTTGTATGGTTACTATGGATCTACAGTTTAGGAAAGGGTAAATAATACATACTCTATATAAAAATCCCAAACACATGAAGCAAACATAAAAGCAATACATCTATCTGCTGAACATAACATGGAAGTAAGGGGGAAGGACGAGTACTATTGGAGTAAGGGGAAGGAGGAGTACTGTTGGAGTAAGGGGAAAGGAGGAGTAAGGGGGAAGAGGAGTACTGTTGAAGTAAGGGGAAAGGAGGGGTAAGGGGGAAGGAGGAGTACTGTTGGAGTAAGGGGGAAGGAGGAGTACTGTTGGAGTAAGGGGGAAGGAGGAGTAAGGGGGAAGAGGAGTACTGTTGGAGTAAGGGGGAAGAAGGGGTAAGGGGGAAGGAGGAGTACTGTTGGAGTAAGGGGAAGGAGGAGTAAGGGGGAAGAGGAGTACTGTTGGAGTAAGGGGGAAGGAGGGGTAAGGGGGAAGGAGGAGTACTGTTGGAGTAAGGGGAAGGAGGAGTAAGGGGGAAGAGGAGTACTGTTGGAGTAAGGGGGAAGGAGAAGTACAGTTGGAGTAAGGGGGAGGAGTACTGTTGGGGTAAAGGGGAAGGAGGCGTACTGTTGTAGTAAGGAGGAAGGAGGAGTACTGTTGGAGTAAGGGGGAAGGAGGAGTACTGTTGGAGTAAGGGGGAAGGAGGAGTACTGTTGGAGTAAGGGGGAAGGAGGAGTACTGTTGGAGTAAGTGGGAAGGATGAGTACTGTTGGAGTAAGGGGGGGAAGAGGAGTACTGTAGGAGGAAGGAGGAGTACTGTTGGAGTAAGGGGATAGGAGGAGTACTGTTGGAGTAAGGGGGGAGGAGGAGTACTGTTGAAGTAAGGGGATAGGAGGAGTACTGTTGGAGTAAGGGGGAAGGAGGAGTACTGTTGGAGTAAGGGGATAGGAGGAGTACTGTTGGAGTAAGGGGGAAGGAGGAGTACTGTTGGAGTAAGGGGGAAGGAGGAGTACTGTTGGAGTAAGGGGGAAGGAGGAGTACTGTTGGAGTAAGGGGGAAGGAGGAGTACTGTTGGAGTAAGGGGATAGGAGGAGTACTGTTGGAGTAAGGGGGAAGGAGGAGTACTGTTGGAGTAAGGGGGAAGGAGGAGTACTGTTGGAGTAAGGGGAAGGAGGAGTACTGTTGGAGTAAGGGGATAGGAGGAGTACTGTTGGAGTAAGGGGGAAGGAGGAGTACTGTTGGAGTAAGGAGGAATACTGTTGTAGTAAGGGGGAGGAGGAGTACTGAAGGAGTAAGGAGGAGTACTGTTGGTCTCAGAGCTGGACCCTTCCATGGACTGTCAGTCCTATAGATAGGACTATCCCCATTGCTGTATTATTGCTGGATTGGAATGGATGTAGGGAGATCTTGTCCTGTAGGCATAGCACATTATGGTGTCCTGTGTATCTATAGAGGTTGTCACACACCCAGCACTCTCCTGGCCAATCACTGAGTGTATCTGGAAGCCATTCTCCAATCCCGACAGACAGGAGTTTCCCAGGGTAATTCACGGCTGCCTTTTAAAGAGACACTTTTCTTCTCCTTCTGATACGGACTAGCCTTATACATTTCTTATTTATATAACCATCGTATCACAGCTACGTTCTTTTTCTGCATCATCAGCATTCAGGGGTCAGGGCTTGAACAGTACACAGAAATGATCGTTACCCCAAAATAAGCAATCGTTCTATTCTCCCTGGAATAAAATGCCCGTCATTTCCATCTTGTTTGGCTGGATGGTTTCCTCCGGTTTTAATTGAAACTGAAGTGAATGAGATCTGTCTGGTGAAAATGAGAAATCTGCTGTTAGGGAGCAGCCCTCGTCTAACGCTGTAGAGAATACAAGTCAGCAGACCAATCAGTTTACACCAATCTGACTGCAATCAATCAATGACAGCAGGAATGAGCAGGCTTTTCACAGTGCTTCTGAGTAGGGATGAGCTTGGGATCAGTCTAACCCCAGAAATGGGCTTTATTCGATGGGTTAAAGCCCAACTCCGGGAAACTTGAAAATTCTCCCTTGCAGTGGGGTAACGCCTGCATTGCAAAGGTTAAAGTATATTCCAGAATTCACCCTTTCCTGACCAACGACATCACAAAACAACGTATTCACTCTTTCGTTATTTCCCACCTTGACTACTGCAACTCCATCCTCACTGGCCCACCTTTATGGCCCGTACACACGATCCAATTTTATGGCCATAAATGTCTGATGGACGTGTTGTGTCGGATAATCAAACCGTGTGTATGCTCCATCAGACACTTGTTGGCTGAATTAACGACGACAAAGTTGGCTGTTCATGCTCACCAACTGTTGGACAATAAATCTGTTACGTCGGTTTATCCGATCGTGTGTACACAAGTCCGTCCAACTAAAATCCAAAGTACAAACACGCATGCTCAGAACCAATGCTAAACATCAGACATAAATAGCAGAAGTTGGCCAAAGGGTGGCGGTAAAGAGCTGAAAAACCATGTGGTTTGGTGAATGTTGGCTGAAACTGTTGGGCCTTGCGTATGCAGAACAAGTTTACGGCCAACGCCCTACAGACCAAAATCCATGGAACAGTTGGATGGAAGTCCGATCGCGTGGACGAGGTGTTACACAGGCTGTCCCACTTCAGTCTATTATGAATGCTGGTGCTAGACTTATACACCTTACTAACCGATCTGTGACTGCTGCCCCGCTCTGCCAATCCCTTTACTGGCTCCCACTACCCCACCATATAAAATTCAAAATACTAACCACAACATACAAGGCCATCCACAACATCGTCCCCAGCATCACCATCCTAATCTTCAGATATCGCCCAAATCGTCCTCTCCATCCTCCACTCCTCTTCTCCCCGCAGCTACTTCTTTAAACAGTCCCTTCAGCAAGGTCTCAGGAAATGAACAGCACTAGAACACCATAAGCAATGCTCCAGGCAAGCCTTGGCATCACCAGGGGTTAACAGCAACAGTCACAAGGATCCTTCATTTAGGTCTGTACTGACTGCATCCCGGGGTACCTGGTACCTCTAGCTTCAAGCAGAAAATTTCCTCTGTGAACCTTCCAGACTGGATCCCCAGTGAAATCCCTCTCTAGCTTTAGAGAGTTGTAGCAGAGTAGCCCTCCAGCTCTGTCACAGCAGGGGCCTCAATGAATACAGGCAAATCTTCAGCTGGGCAGCCCTTCAGACTGGAAACCTCTCTTCCTAGGCAACATCCCTTGCTGTCTGAGGCTTCATATTATTTATGCACTCTCCCATCCACCTTCTGGGCACGCTCCCCCAGGGATTGGATGGAAGCACATAAATATTCAGGCCGGGGCCAGGACAAGGGGTGGGCAGAAGGGACTGCTGCCCTGGGTGCAGCGTGTATTGTGGAGATGGAGGCACCACAAGTTCCTTCTACTTTAAAGCTGACAGGAATAGTAACAGTGGCATCACTACTTCTGTCAGACCATTGCTGGAAGCAGCAAGGAGAGAGCTGGGAGGAGGTGCAGTTTTTGCTCTCTCTCTCTCTCCCTCCTGGGTGCAGCGTGTATTGTAGGGATGGAGGCACCATAAGTTCCTTCTACTATAAGGCTGGCAAGAGTAGTAACAAAGGCATCACTACTTCTGTCAGCCCATTGCTGGAGGCAGCAAGGAGAGCTGGGAGGAGGTGCAGGCTGTGCTCTCTCCCTCCCCCACCTCTTCATAAGCTTGCCCATAATGAAAGTGGGGGCACAATTTGTCATCTTAGCGCTGGGCACTGGAGGATCTTGTCCCAGCCCTTATTCAGGCTGCCTATTTGACAACTATATTGTGGAATACTCCAGAAAACAGGGGGAAGCAATCAAACCTGCAGCCTGCAGAGCCCAGAGCAGCCCAAAGCAATCCCGCGCTGTTCTCCTGATTACAGGAGCGCCATAAGAACTAAGTTTACCTAACGTAGCTATCAACCTAACCTACAGACCATAGCCTCCAACATGTTCATATACTTCTTCCATCTGAAGTTCCTGGTTGATCCAGCCTGTCCGCCTGTTCTTTTTCTTAAATAAGTACACAAAGTTTAGAAGCTGATCTGTGCTTGTGTGGTCGGTCTGGGTCCCAGTGCTGGTCATCCAGAGGCACTTCATCTTCCATAGTCTGCCCAGCCCAGCCACCATGCCCCCCGCCCATTGAATGCAGTCTCAAGCCCTGAGTGCCAATATAGGCCCAGATTCACATACATTGGCGCATATTTATGCCGCCGTAGCGTATCTCTTTTACGCTATGCTGGTGCAGCGCAGAGAGGCAAGCATCGAATTCACAAAGCAAATGCTCCCAACTCTGCGCCGGCGTAGCGTATATTCGTAGGCGTAAGCCAGCGTAAGTGGAAGTGGGCGTGATCCATGCTAATGAAGCTTGACCCCATGCAAATGATGTGCCGGGCGCCAGACAAGTACTTAAAATTAACTGCGCATGCATCGGGACATGGACGTATCCCCGTGCGCATGCGTACAACCACGTCGGAACAACTGCCTAAGATACGCCGGATTACTGTGTACGCCGTTAACATAACCTACGCCCAGCCAGACCCACGTCGGCCCATATTCACAGACGTCCAACGTACAATACATAGGCTTGTGTTCCCTGGTCCATACCTTTGAATAGGTTGCGCCTCATCTATGGGGAATAACTTTACGCCGAACGTAAAACTTACGCAAACTGCTTAAATCATGTGTCGGGCGCAAGTACATTTGTCAATCGGCGTATCTCCCTCATTTGCATATATGAATAGAAAATCAATGGGAAAGCCACATGTGTCCAGCGTAAATATGCGCCCACTCTACGCCGGCATAGGCAAGTTACGTCGGTGGGATGAAGTCAGTTTTTAGGCGTATCTAAGTTTGTGCGTACGGCACACAGATAAGACGGCGCACATTTGTACTTACGTGGCGTATCTGGAGATACAGGTATCCCGTGACCAAGTCTTTCAGACGAAACGTAGGGAGGAGACGTTCTGACGTCACCGCGTGCTCCAATCGCTCTACCCGGAATACGGGCTGTTTGTTCCAAGCCAGCCGGCTGCTGTGTTTTATGCGCTGCTTTCTCACTCTTGATGTAAGTGCAAGTCGTCTCTTTTTATTCTCAATAAAAAGGGTTTTATGCTATGTGAGGCCTTGTGTTTTATATGTGCCTGTTGATGACCCGTCGGGAGACACTTTACATCTGTAAACCAGGCTGTATGCAGTGGAGCTTCCTTGTGACCATCACCCGGCATCATAGATCGTATCAGGCTTATATATTATGTCTTTCTGGTAAGAGGCTATATATGATTTCGGTGGAGGTTTCATCTATACCACACTTTTCCAAGTTGATTTGTCAGCACCCGTGGGATCACTGGATTATAAACTTTTATATGTTGATGGACTTATTTATCTGTGCACATGCTTAATCAGCATTTCAAATCACCTATATATAATATTTAGCGCAATCTCTATTTTTTGTTCAGCCCCATATGTATTCTGCTACATGTTTTTGGTAAAAAAAATATCCCAATAAGCGTATATTGGTTGGTTTGTGCAAAAGTTATATCATCTACAACTATGGGATATATTTATGGATTTTTTATTTATCTATTTTTACTAGTAATGGCAGTGATCAGCGACTTATAGCAGGACTGCGACATTGCGGCAGACAAATCGGACAGTAAGTGACACTTTTGACTCTTTTTTGGGAAGCAGTTACACTATTACAGTGATCAGTGCACTGTCACTGTATAAATGACACTGGCAGGGAAGACATTAACATCAGGAGCAATCAAAGGGTTAAATGTGTGCCTAAAATGTGCTTACTTACTGTATGGGAAGTGCTTGTACTATGGTAAGCAAAGATCTGTGTTCCTGCTTTGCAGAAACATAAGATCACTACTTTCCCTAATGATAGAACGGCAGTCTGTCTTGTTTACATAGACAGACCACCATTGTGCTTGGGTCCCATAGGACTTTGAGTCTAACCAAAAGAACTCGCTGCTCTAGGTGAGACAGGAAGCCTAATGATATCACGGATGCCCGCCTCAGCTCGCCTCTGCATAAGATCAACACTGAAGAAATGGCTGCACTCCAAGATTCATCAAAATTCTTTTAATTAACGAACGATCCCAAGTGTTACACAGACAGATCCAGACCCGTTGATTGGCTCCCACTGTGTCCAATGGCAGAGGGAGCGGGTCGCTGGAGGTGTGGAAGTTCAGGATCGTGTACAGGTACGGGACTCTGCACAGGAGAGCCGCCCTGTCACCGTATATGTACAGTCTACGGTCGCCAAGTGGTTAATGATGCTTAACCTCTTGCCGACCACACTATAGACAAAATACGTCTACAGTGCAGTCGAGTTATTCTGGTCCTCCCAGAATCTTGCTCCCGCGCGCCCCCTGGGGAGCGATCCCAGAATCATCCGTGACCGCCAGGTCTAGAAGACCGAGCGCATCACGGCTCGCGGTAAATTGCCGCTGATAGTGCCCGTTTACCACGTGATTGCTCCGTCAAATGACGGAGCGATCACTTGTAAACAAATCGGCGTCATGTGATCAGTACTGATCGGTACAGTGTGAGAGGAGAGGGGAGAAAGCGGAGGCAGCAGCAGTGCTGTGGGCTGGATCTGTGACAATTGCAGTCACAGATCCAACCATCCCTGCCAATACTCTGCAATACCCTGTGCAATACTCCAATACCCTGTGCAATACTCCAATACCCTGTGCAATACTCCAATACCCTGTGCAATACCCTGCAATACTCCGCAATACCCTGCAATACTGCGCAATACCCTGCAATACTCCAATACCCTGTGCAATACTCCAATACCCTGTGCAATACCCTGCAATACTCCGCAATACCCTGCAATACTCCAATACCCTGCAATTATCCACAATACGCCCCCCCCCCCCTCCCGCCACCCTCCGGTGCGTTTACCAACTCACCGCTACGATCGAAGCCAGGATAATTTTTTTATTATTTCAGTCTTCCCAGCCTAGAGGTGAGATGTGGGGTCTTATTGACCCCACGTCTCACTGTAAAGAGGACCTGTCACGCTATATCCCTATTACAAGGGATGTTTACATTCCTTATAATAGGAATAAAAGTGATAAAAAAAATGTATTTTTGGGGAAAAAAGTGTCAAACTAAAATAAATAAAGTAAAATGAACAATACATTTTTTTTTTTTTTAAAGCGTCCCTGTGAGCTCGCATGCAGAAGCGAACACATACGTTTGTCCCGCCCACATATGAAAACGGTGTTCAAGCTACATATGTGAGGTATCGCTGCGAACGTTAGAGCGAGAGCAATAATTTTGGCCCTAGACCTCCTCTGTAACTAAAAAGATGTAACCAATAAAAAAAATTAAAGCATCGCCTATGGGGATTTTTAAGTAGCGAAGTTTGGCACCATTCCACGAGCGTGTGCAATTTTGAAGGGTGACTTGTTAGGGATCTATTTACTCGGCGTAACTTCATCTTTCCTATTATGCAAAAACATTGGGCTAACTACTGTTTTTTTTTTTTTAAGCACAAAACAGTTTTGTTTTAAAAAAACGCGTTTGAAAAAATTGCTGCACAAATACCATGCGAGATAAAAACTTGTAATGGCCCCAATTGTATTCTCTAAGGTCTTTGTTAAAGAAGCATATATAATGTTTTGGGGTTCTATGTAATTTTCGAGCAAATAAATGATGATTTTTCCATGTAGGAGAGAAATGTCAGAATTGGTCTGGGTGTTCCAGAACGCCTGATGGGGCTCCCTGCATGTTGGGCCTCTGTATGTGGCCACGCTGTGTAAAAGTCTCACACATGGGGTATCGCCATACTCGGGAGGAATAGCAGAATGTGTTTTGGGGTGTAATTTGTGTTATGCATATGATGTGTGTTAGAAATAACCTGATAATATGAAAATGTTGTGAAAAAAAAATCTTGATTTTGCAAAGAATTGTCATGACGTCACTTCCGGGTTACTCGGCTGCCAATGGCGCCGGATTTAAAAAAATACACACTATTCAGAACCACCATTTTTGGCAATCTGAATACTTTGAAGTGCAAAGGAGGGATTGGAGATCTTTTAGACCCCCGATCTCTCCATAAAGAGTACCTGTCACCACTTATTACTGTCACAAGGGATGTTTACATTCCTTGTGACAGCAATAAAGTGATCAAAAAATGTATTTTTTTAGAAACACTATTTTATATTGTAAAAATCAATAAAATAAATAAGAATTGTTTCTTTTTTTAAAAGCGCCCCTGTCCCCGTGAGCTCGCTCAGCAAAGAAAACGCATACGGAAGTCGCGCTCGCATATGTAAACAGTGTTTGAATTACACATGTGAGGTATCGCCGCGATCGTCAGAGCGAGAGCAATAATTCTAGTTATTGACCTCCTCTGTAACTCTAACCTAAAAAAAAATGTAAAGCGTCGTCTATGGAGATTTTAGGTACTGTAGTTTTGTGGTCATTCCACAAGTGCGTGCAATTATAAAGCGTGACATGTTTGGTATCTATTTACTCGGCGTAACATCATCTTTTACATTATATAAAAAAAAATGGACTAACTTTATTTTGTTTTATATTTTTTAAATTCATGAAAGTACATTTTTCAAAAAAAGTTGCGTTTAAAACACTGCTGCACAAATAACTTGTGACAAAAAAAATATTGCAACAATCGCCATTTTATTCTCTAGATTCTCTGCTAAAAATATATATGTAATGTTTGGTGGTTCTAAGTCATTTTCTAGCAAAAAGAATGGATTTTAACTTTTAAACACCAAATGTTAGAAATAGGTGTAGTCATGAAAGGGTTAAAGCTTTTTTGGGCGTACTTCTCCCATGGATCAAAGGAGTTCAGTTCGTTCTGCACTCCTGTGACCCATTTTCAGCCGACAGCGGCCAGAAAAAATCCTGAAGTTACAGTCGGGATCCACCCTAATGCCTGGACCGGCAGCTGGCTCAGCCTCTTAGCTGTGCTGCTGGGACACTGAGCCAGCCGTTCCCTCCCCAGCCCCATGCGAGCTGGTGACCATAGGCGTGCGCACAGGGTGTGCCAGGTGTGCCCAGGCACACCCTAACCACCCTGAGCAGCACAGATTCCCCCTACTGCCCTGGGTCCCATCTTTCCCCCCAGCAGCGCTGCCAGCTTCCCTCCTCTCTTATCGGCGGTTGCTGCTGGGATGTTTTAGGAGTGGGGAAGGGGCCAGTAAATATGTAATTTACTGGCCCCTTCCCTTTCTGAATGAACATTGTGAGTGATCGGTAGTGTGTGTTTGGGCTTTGGGGTGCACACCCTAATGCAATTGGCTGAGCACACCTATGCTGGTGACTGACAGTCACCGCTCGTTGCTCAGAGCAGAAGGGAGAACTGAGCGACCATCGGTTCTTGATCAATCGGTTCTCAATGCAGAGGAGGCAAGGGACAGATGCCGCATCGGATCGATGCTGCATCCACCTAGGTATGCAGAACACAATCTCTGAACATACTACACATGGAACCTTGAAGCAGATGGGCTACAGCAGCAGAAGACCACGTTGGGCGCAACTCCTGTGAGCTAAGAACAGGAAAGTGAGGTTACAATTCGGACAGGCTCACCCAAATTGGACAATAGAAGATTGGAAAAACATTGTCTGGTCTGATGAGTCTCGGTTTCAGCTGCAACATTCAAATGGTAGCGTCAGAATTTGGTGTAAACAACATGAAAGCATGGATCCATCCTGCCTTGTATCAATGGTTCAGGCTGGTGGTGATGTAATGGTGTGGGGGATATTTTCTTGCCACGCTTTGGGCCCCTTCGTACCAATTGAGCATTGTTTAAACACCACGGCCTACCTGAGTATTGTTGCTGACCATGTCCATCTAGAGCTGCACAATTAATTGTTATAAAATTGTGATCTCGATTCAACCCCCTTGACGATCTCCAATGCAGAGTTTGCTGATTCTTTCATATAACAAGTGGAGAGACTTATCTGCTGTCAAAAGAAAAAATCCGGGCAGTCTGCCAAGTTTTTATCAGGAAACATTGTAACTAATGCTTCCTTCTTATATCAAAGGGATAAACTTCTGTGTGTGTAAAGAAAAAAAATCCAGGCAGTCTGCCAAGTCTTTAACAACCTGAAACACTGTAACTAACGCTTCCTTCTTAGATCAAAGGTATACACTTCTAGTTTACCACTTATGCCGCGTACACACGATCACTTTATGTGATGAAAAAAAACAACGTTTTTAAAAACGTCAATTTCATTGACCGTGTGTGGGGGAAAACGTTGTTTTATGTCTTGTGAAAAACGACAAAAAAAAATTAAAGCATGCTTCAATTTTTTGTGTCGTTTTTCAAAACGTTGTTTTTTGTTTCACAAAAAGTCACCGTGTGTAGCAAAAACGTTGTTTAAAACGACGTTTTTCAACCCGCGCATGCCCAGAAGCTAGTTATGAAGAGAGCTTCAATGGAAAAGAGTGGTGAACGTAACCTTGCTTTGCTAGAGCATTGTGAAAATAACGATGGTGTGTATGCAACATCGTCTTTGAAAATTGAAGTTTCAAAAACGTTGTTTTTTACTTCACAGAAAACTTTTTTTTTTTTTCATCACATACAGTGCAGAAAATAAGTATTTGAACACCCTGCTATTTTGCAAGTTCTCCCACTTGGAAATCATGGAGGGGTCTGAAATTGTTATCGTAGGTGCATGTCCACTGTGAGAGACATAATCCAAAAAAAATAATTCCAGAAATCACAATGTATGATTTTTTTAACTATTTATTTGTATGATACAGCTGCAAAGTAGTATTTGAACACCTGAGATAATCAATGTTAATATTTGGTACAGTAGCCTTTGTTTGCAATTACAGAGGTCAAACGTTTCTTGTAGTTTTTCACCAGGTTTGCACACACTAGAGGAGGGATTTTGGCCCACTCCTCCACACAGATCTTCTCTAGATCAGTCAGGTTTCTGGGCTGTCGCTGAGAAACACAGAGTTTGAGCTCCCTCCAAAGATTCTCTATTGGGTTTAGGTCTGGAGACTGGCTAGGCCACGCCAGAACCTTGATATGCTTCTTACAGAGCCACTCCTTGGTTATCCTGGCTGTGTGCTTCGGGTCATTGTCATGTTGGAAGACCCAGCCTCGACCCATCTTCAAAGCTCTAACTGAGGGAAGGAGGTTGTTGCCCAAAATCTCGCAATACATGGCCCCGGTCATCCTCTCCATAATACAGTGCAGTCGCCCTGTCCCATGTGCAGAAAAACACCCCCAAAGCATGATGCTACCACCCCCATGCTTCACAGTAGGGATGGTGATCTTGGGATGGTACTCATCATTCTTCTTCCTCCAAACACGGTTAGTGGAATTATGACCAAAAAGTTCTATTTTGGTCTCATCTGACCACATGACTTTCTCCCATGACTCCTCTGGATCATCCAAATGGTCATTGGCAAACTTAAGACGGGCCTTGACATGTGCTGGTTTAAGCAGGGGAACCTTCCGTGCCATGCATGATTTCAAACCATGACGTCTTAGTGTATTACCAACAGTAACCTTGGAAACGGTGGTCCCAGCTCTTTTCAGGTCATTGACCAGCTCCTCCCGTGTAGTCCTGTGCTGATTTCTCACCTTTCTTAGGATCATTGAGACCCCACGAGGTGAGATTTTGCATGGAGCCCCAGTCCGAGGGAGATTGACAGTCATGTTTAGCTTCTTCCATTTTCTAATGATTGCTCCAACAGTGGACCTTTTTTCACCAAGCTGCTTGGCAATTTCCCCGTAGCCCTTTCCAGCCTTGTGGAGGTGTACAATTTTGTCTCTAGTGTCTTTGGACAGCTCTTTGGTCTTGGCCATGTTAGTAGTTTGATTCTTACTGATTGTATGGGGTGGACAGATGTCTTTATGCAGCTAATGACCTCAAACAGGTGCATCTAATTTAGGATAATAAATGGAGTGGAGGTGGACATTTTAAAGGCAGACTAACAGGTCTTTGAGGGTCAGAATTCTAGCTGATAGACAGGTGTTCAAATACTTCTTTGCAGCTGTATCATACAAATAAATAGTTAAAAAATCATGAATTGTGATTTCTGGATTTTTTTGGGGGGATTATGTCTCTCACAGTGGACATGCACCTACGATGACAATTTCAGACCCCTCCATGATTTCCAAGTGGGAGAACTTGCAAAATAGCAGGGTGTTCAAATACTTATTTTCTGCACTGTATGTGATCGTGTGTACGTGGCATTAAAGTCTAATGGCTAGATTCACGTAGAGCGTGCGGGCGTAACATATCTCAGATACGCTACGCCAAATTCAAATGTGGGCGTGTTTTATTTAAATTAAGTGTGACCCCATGTAAATGACGTTTTTTACTAACGGCGCATGCGCCGTACGTGGACGTATCCCAGTGTGCATGCTCCAAATTACGCCGCTAAGACTTATTGGTTTCGACGTGAACGTAATTTACGTCCAGCCCCATTCACAGACAAGTTACGCAAACGACCTAAAATGTGAAAAATTCAACGCGGTCCCGACGTCCATACTTAACATTGGCTGCGCCATCTTGTTGCAGCTTTATCTTTACGCCTGAAAACGCCTTACGTAAACGGCGTATCTTTAATGCGACTGCCGGGCGTACGTTCGTGAATAGGCGTATCTCCCTGATTTACATATTCTAAGCGTAAATCAGCGTACACGCCCCTAGCGGCCAGCGTAAATAGGCAGCTAAGATACGACGGCGTAGGAGACTTATGCCGGTCGTATCTTAGCAACATTTGAGCGTATCTCACTTTGAGAATACGCTTAAAGATACGACGGCGCAGATTCTGAGTTACGACGGCGTATCTACTGATACGCCGTCGTAACTCTTTCTGAATCTGGCCATAAATCTTTTTCTGACACTGGCAATATTTTTTGCTCGAAAATTACTTGGAAACCTTATAGATATTTTAGCAGAGACCCTAGGGAATAAAATGGCAATTGCTGCAATATTTTGTGTCGCACTGTATTTGCGTCTTTCAAATGCAATTTTTTTTGGAAAAAATACACTTCAATGAAAAAAACAAGAAACAGTAAAGTTATTTTTTTGTTTTAATGTGAAAGATGATGTTACGCCGTGCGAATCGCGATCTATCTTCTAAGCAAAAAAATAGTGATTCTCATTTTAGCCAGAATTGTCAGGCCTGTCTTTAATGTTGATTGGACCCTGGGCAAAAATGTTCTTGGGGGGGCCCCCCATGCAATTTTGCTCTCCACCTGCTCTGAGACATACATCAAATATTAGCTAGACTTAAAATCAGTTTACTGTATCAGATCAGGCAGTGATTGTGATTGGTTGCCAGAGGTTATAGCATATTATTACCACTTACTAACTGGTTGCTAGAGGTTACAGCACACATTAAGGCTCACTGATTAGTTGCTTGAGGTTACAGCACATGATTTCTTCTTGTTGATTGGTTGCTAGAGATTACTGTACATTAATACTGCTCACTGATTGGTTGCTAGAGGTTACAGCACATCACCTCTTCACTGCAGAGGGGCATGATATACATATGAATGCCGCCCTTATTTTAGGGGTGTCAAATTTAATCGCTGCATCGTGCATCACGATTCGGGTGTCCCCGATGCGGCACCGATGCATGCGACCGTAATAATCGATGTTTAGCCCCGCCCTGTCCCCGCGCCTCCCGGGGGAGAGCGCTCCGTTCAGATGTTACCTTGTGTTTGTATGGTGCGCTCATGTGACTGCCCGGCCAGCCTCTCTCCTCTGCTTTTACGTCTCACGTCTCTCCTGGCGTCAGCCCCGCCCACTGACTGTAACTATCAAATCAGTAGAAAGGCGGGAGGTGCTGACGCCAGGAAAGACGTGAGACTTGAGCTCGCTGCAGATCACATGCCTCCCTATCGCGGGGGTTGCCTTGAAATGTAGCGCGCCTCTGCCAGAACGACTCGTCTCCCCGGCCAATCCCATCGTGTGTTGTGCAGAGGGTGACTGCATGGTCCTGCGGTGCTGGAGGGGCAGATTCTGGTGAGCTCAGCAAATAACGGTTCATGTTCATATGTACTACATGCAGAATTAGGAGCTGTGTGCACACAGGGGGTGGAATGAATGGACTGTATGTGTTACTACAGCATGCTGTCTTTACTTTCCTTTCCAACTTATCTCTTACATACTGTAGTGTCTGCTTCATTACTACTTCACTTCACCACTTTATTTGAGTTTTATTTACTCATGCTTTGTTTTACCATGTGTGACTAGAACTAAGTACCCTACTGCTAGATGATCACCAGTGTATGACCCTTGCACCCGATTTATATACAAAGTCATCAAAATAACATTCACTACTAAAGCTAACCTTCACTTCAAAGAGAAAGTACTGCTCATCCCTCTTCCCAGGACCATGTGTTGTGTTTATTTTTTATTTTGTTTGTTTTACATGTAGAGCAGATATCATTTTTGCCCTTACCAATCTTCCCCCGGGGGGCCCTTACCAATCTTCCCCCGGGGGGCCCTTACCAATCTTCCCCCGGGGGGCCCTTGCCAATCTTCCCCCGGGGGGCCCTTGCCAATCTTCCCCCGGGGGGCCCTTGCCAATCTTCCCCCGGGGGGCCCGTACCACTCTTCCCCCGGGGGGCCCGTACCACTCTTCCCCCGGGGGGCCCGTACCACTCTTCCCCCGGGGGGCCCGTACCACTCTTCCCCCGGGGGGCCCGTACCACTCTTCCCCCGGGGCCCTTACCACTCTTCCCCCGGGGGCCCTTTCATAACGTGGGGTGCACACTATAAGAAAATCAGGCAAATGTATTTTCCTCATTGTTCCCTCCAATCATCCTCTGTGCGCAGAACAGCATGAAAGTACAGAGGAGGAGGGGGGTGCTGTAATCCGGGGACACAGGGGGGGTACGGGCATGTAGTGGAATCTGATGTATCACCTGTGATAAGTCATTGTCACTGCAGGCAGGGACTGGGCTGTATGGAGGAGAAATATAGACCATGCCCTGTAGCATGTCTGCAGTCTCTGATCATCTCCTGTTGCATGTCTGCAGTCTCTGATCATCTCCTGTAGCATGTCTGCAGTCTCTGATCATCTCCTGTAGCATGTCTGCAGTCTCTGATCATCTCCTGTAGCATGTCCGCAGTCTGTGATCATCTCCTGTACTATGTCCTCAGTCTCTGATCGTCTCCTGTACTATGCCCGCAGTCTCTGATCATCTTCTGTACCATGTCTGCAGTCTCTGATCATCTCCTGTACTATGCCCACAGTCTCTGATCATCTCCTGTAGTATGTCCGCAGTCTCTGATCATCTCCTGTAGCATGTCCGCAGTCTGTGATCATCTCCTGTACTATGTCCTCAGTCTCTGATCGTCTCCTGTACTATGCCCGCAGTCTCTGATCATCTCCTGTACCATGTCTGCAGTCTCTGATCATCTCCTTTAGTATTTTGGGGGAGGGCCATGCGCACTTGCACTGCAATCGTAATGCATCGCGGAATCGAATTGAATCGTGGACTTGATAATCGCATTGAATCGTGAGACGGATGAAAATGCACAGCCCTACACTATTAACATATGAATGCCGCAGGCCTCAGCTATTTACATATAAATGCTCCCCTTATTTACATATGAATGACGGTTATTTACATGTAAACACAGGGTGTGCAGGTGAGTCATCTGTAGACAATAGGGCAGAGCTGGGCAGCATTAGTAGCAGCACTTCACACTGACATTTCAGGACACAGCACATGACTAAAACTTAAAGGGACAAGTACATTTAAACTGGGATAGTTGGCAAGTACGAGGCAGCTGCTTTGGGCCCCACAACAATTACAGGGCCCTGGGCAGCTGTCCCTTTTGCCCGGCCGTAAAGACGGCCCTGAGAATCGTGCAGCTCTATGTCCATCCCTTTATGACTACAGTGTACCCATCTTCCAATGGCTCCTTCCAGCAGGATAATGCACCATGTCACAAAGCTCAAATCATCTTACCACTGGTTTCTTGAACATGACAATGAGATCACTGTACTCCAATGGCCTCCACAGTCACCATATCTCATTCCAAAAGAGAACCTTTGGGCTTTGGTGAAACGGGAGATTCCCATCATGGATGTGCAGCCGACAAATCTGCGGCAACTGTGTGACACTGTCATGTCACTATGGACCAAAATCTCTGAGGAATGTTTCCAACACCTTGTTGAATCTTTGCCATGAAGAGTGTTCAGGCAGTTCTGAGGGCAAAAGGGGGTCCAAATTAGTACCAGCAAGGTGTACCTAATAGTGGCCAGTGAGTGTATAAATGCTGTCTTGATATCAGCCTCTGGTACAGCAGCACTTCCATCAGCACTAGGAGCCAGATTCTGCTTCAGTGTACATGTACTTATAAGGAACATGCTGACAGAAGCAGAGATCAAAGCTCATCATTTTGCTGCTGCTCCTTTAATGTCCAATCAGCAGGTTCGAGGTGTGTTCTTCATGCTGTGCTGCTGTTGCCATGGAGGTCAGTGACATGGCTGTACTGTCTGGCAGAGGTGTCTGTATCACAGGAATGGCTGAGCAGAATTACAAATGCTTTGGCAGGTTTAGCAGTCCCATCTATGTATTTCTGATGTGTATTTAGCTGCTTTATTGGGGTTCCACCTGAATACAGCATCCTGCTGGCAATTAAAAGAATCCGCCATCCGTTACTGGGAAACCCAGGAAGCGCATATGGATGCTTGTTTGCCAGCGCTTGCTGCTCTAATCCAGGGGTTCTACTCCTACAGTTTCTTTTTTCCACTTGATTTTTTTTTTCTCTCTTGCCAGCTTTTCTTTACAGCAGGTAATACACAAGTTCTTCTACTTAGAAAAGAAAATGCATTCACTCTTAGACCCCCCTCCCCGAGCAATTATAATAAAACGTCTGCAGATTTGCATGCAGGCAGAACATAGCACAGTGGTACGCTGTTGTGTGCCCACAGAAATAGGAAAATGCCGTTAATGCAAACACAAGGAGAGGTGCTGACTGGCCAGGAAGGGACGGACTTCTGCATGCACAGAGGGAAAGCCATTCAGCGTGAATGGTGTCTGAAAACACAAAGCGCAAACTCCTGTCTCCCTGCACTAAAAACACAATCTCGGTAATTATAGCCTTGGGCTTTTAGAATGTTTGGAGATGTCACATCTGAAAATTGCAGCGGTTTTATCTAGTTGGGATAATCTCTGAGGGACCTCTAACCACCTAACTGAACCAGTTTTACTTATTGAGCAGCAGGTAATAAAAGAAAAAGATTTGTATCGTATTGGAATGAAAGCAGCATTGAATAATAGAGATTGTATTTATTGTCAGGTGCCACATTATTAATATGATGATATAGCTTTTGTAGCCTTTTTTCTGCAGGGCGATTTGGATATACCCCTGGGTATACGTGTGCTAATCTCAACAGCTTCGGCTGCTGGAAGTTAAAGTGTAAGTTCGCCATAAAACTAAAATCCCTGCACCTACAGACATCCACGATCTAACACTAACCCAGGGGCATTGCTAGGTGGCAAAAAGACCAGGGGCTTCAGCAACGGGGGGGGGGGGGGGTATTACCTGAGGTGCACTGACCTACCTGACATGCACTAACCTACCTGACGTGCACTGACCTACCTGACCCACACTGACCTACCTGACCCACACACTGACCTACCTGACACATACACTGACCTACCTGACACATACACTGACCCGCACTGACATACACTGACCCGCACTGACATACACTGACACACACTGACCTACCTGACACATACACTGACCTACCTGACACATACACTGACCTACCTGACACATACACTGATTTACCTGACACAGACACTGACCTACACATCAGGGTTTACTTCCTCTTTAATACCTTTATTTTCTGCCCGAGCCACCACGGCCGTTCTATTCTCCTGCTGGCTGCTGCCCTTAGGCACTGCTGTCCGTCCGTTTAAACACTCAGGGCTATTGAGCCCACATTTGGGGCTCCAGCCTCAATAGCCTCAGCTTAATGATGCTTATGCACTAACCTTTCTAGCCCTGTAAAGAAGAAATCAGTATACATACCCTTTTTGAAGCTGACCCGGTCCGGTCTCCAGCGGCAGAAGCTCTTCAGAGGACACAGCCGACAACGGTTGTGAAATGAATGGGGAGTGACGTCACCCATAGAGTTACTATGGGGCTTCCGTTGTCAGCTGTGTCCTCTGCACCCGACTACACAGAGAAGCTGCAGCTGACAGCTCAGCACGGGGTCAGGTCAGATCGGCTTCAAAAAAAGGTATGTATACTGATTTCTTTTTTACAGGGGGCTAGATAGGTTTGTGTTAGATTGTGGATGCCTGTAGATGCTGGGATTTTAGTGTTAAGAAATATAGAAGCCTCTTATTTTGGTTCTTTTAGGGCTACAGGCACACTGGCCATTAAGTCCATGTTCGTCAAATCTTGGCACTTTTGGGTGCTCAGGAAGCACAGTTGCAGCATACAGCCTCGCTGCCAGCAGCCTGTCAAAATGGTTGCCAGGCTGAAATACATGGCGGCTGGTCACTGTACCAAGTTGTACTTGCGTTAGGGAAATCAGGGACATATGCCTGGCAATGCAGAATACCTGAATTTGGAGCATTTGTCCCTGAACACATACAGGACTAAATGAAAAAGTGAACTGGTGAACTAATTCCCTTCACCCTCCATTCTCTCTTCTTTTTTTAGTTTCTTTTGAATTCCCACGATTCTGAGGAGGGCTGCAAGATTCTGGAAGATACCTTGTAATTGAGTTACATGACCCCATAGGAAATAAATACCGGAGCGCAGGAGAATTATTTCTGTTGGGGTATAACTAAGAGACATGGAGGGGTATAACTGAGAGACATGAAGGGGATAACTGAGAGACATTGGGGGTATAACCGAGAGACATGGAAGGGATAATCATAACTGAAAGACATGAAAGGGATAACTGAGATACATTAAGGGGTATAACTGAGAGACATGGAGGGGTATAACTGAGAGACATGAAGGGGTATAACTGAGAAACATGGAGAGGTATAATTAAGAGACACAGAGGGCTATTACTGAGAGACACGGAGTGCTATTACTGAGAGACACGGAGGGCTATTACTGAGAGACACGGAGGGCTATAACTGAGAGACACAGAGGGGTATAACTGAGCAACATGGAGGGGTATAACTCAGCAACATGAAGGGGTATAACTAAGAGACATGGAGGGGTATAACTAAGAGACACGGAGGGGTATAACTAAGAGACACGGAGGGGTATAACTAAGAGACACGAAGGGGTATAACTGAGCGACACAAAGGGGTATAACTGAGCGACACAAAGGGGTACAACTGAGAGACACAGAGGGGTATAACTGAGAGACACAGAGGGGTATAACTGAGAGACACAGAGGGGTATAACTGAGAGACAGGGAGGGGTATAACTGAGAGACAGGGAGGGGTATAACTGAGAGACAGGGAGGGGTATAACTGAGAGACATGGAGGGGATAACAGGCAAGGCCAGATATTGGGTGTCATTCCCATACTACGCAGGGAAGGGAACTAGGCATCCCCTGCTCCCTCCAGCACTGTCTCTCCTCTGTACTACTTGGAGGTCATTTTGGGTGGGACTCTTGGAACAGATTCTCCAAAAACATCTGAGTGAAGTTCACTGAACAGAACAATGTACACTGCTGGACTTGTTTTCTGTCACATCATCACACGGGAAGTGTCATTATGCCAGTGGGGGGGAGAGAGAGCTGGAAAGACACAACAAGGTCACAGGAAGAACTAGGGCTAGCTGTATGAAACAGTTGAAACTACAGTTTAGGTAAAATAGGAAATCAACCAAGAACAAGTTCTCTATAAGCTATAGTCTAGCTGCTTAAAGAGACAGAAAAATGAGAGAAAGAAAGCAGGATGGGCGTGTATAGGGCCCAGCAGTTTTATCTGTGTGTCTTAGGGAGTGATTCTAACTGTTAGGGAGCGTGGCTTACTGTGAGGCCCTGTACACACGGCCGAGGTTCTCGCCAGAAACCAGCGAGAACCTCGCTGGGAGCTGCATTCCAGCGAGAACCTCGGCCGTGTGTACGCTCTCTGCGAGCCCCGCCCGTCGGGAAACCCATCGAGCAAATAGAGAACAGGTTCTCTATTTGCTCGACAGCCCGTCGGGATGAATGGCTGGTTGCCTTTCCCGACGGGCGGGTCGCCGAATCTGACGGCCGGCAGAGAACCTCGACGGGCGGAACGATGTGTTCTGCCCGTCGAGGTTCTCTGCCGTGTGTACGCCGCATGACACGTCACTGATCGCTGCTCCCGATGAGAGGGAGCAGACGATCAGTGCTGTGTCACTAGGCAGAATAGGGAGATGTCTTGTTTACAAAGACACCCCCTGTTCTGCTGTTCCGTGACCCGATCGCGGGACACCGGTGGACATTAAGTTTGCGGATCCCGTGGGCACGGTCACGGAGACTGCGGCGGTCATGTGCGCCTGCTAGGGGGAAGGTTTAAAGCAACGTATATATACGCTTTGCCCGCCCGTGCCATTCTGCTGACAAATATCTATGTGAGGCGGTCGGCAAGCTGTTAATAAACAAGGAAAAAATAATTGGTAAAATGCATTTGAGAAGGAACGGGGATTCAACTAGCATGCACGTAGCCACCGCCATGTGCAAGCTTCTTCCTTGTGGGCAGAGATGATGAAGAGAGAAGATAAAACTGTATCACCTGTAGTAGTCCAAACCGGGTTGGGAAGAACAGGTACTATGTGCAGGGCTGTCTTAATGAGAGGGCACACCTGGGCACAGCCCAGGGGCCCCAGCTGCATGGGGGGCCCCTGCCCTTTCCACAAAGAAGCTGTCCTTAAGCCTGGACCCTTAAATTTGGGCAGCCTGGCCTGCCCCTCTACATCCTAGATATCCTCCCAGCACTCTGACCCCTCTACACCCTAGATATCCCTTACCTACTTGATTTCTGTTTACCTGCACTTTCTCCATTGTAGGGGCCCCAGAGCATTACTTTTCCCAGGGGCCCATGATGCTATTAAGATGGCCCTGACTATGTGAAAAGCCTAGGGGAAGTGGTAAAATTCCTCGCTGGGAATAGTCTAAAGCCTCATACAAGCGGTATGATTGTTGGCCAACCAAGTTTTTTATCAAAAGGGCGTGTGCCTGGATCTTGTCTTGCATACTAACGGTACACAATTCTCGTGCCACAAACACGAACGTAGTGACGTACTACAAGGAATTTCAGCTCTTGAGCTCCAGCCTTTGGGCCCATTGTGCTAATTTCGTGTTTGGTGAGCATTGATTTCGAGCATGCATGTTTGTACTTTCGACTTTTGTGTGACGGATTTGTGTACCGACCATACCAAAATCATACGTCAAACTGTTGTCCGCCGAAAATTTACTAACCTGTCATCCAACATTTATTGGCAGAAAATTGGACAATTGTCAAAAGGAGTGTACTAACTGTGAAGCCCCGTACACACGGTCGAGGTTCTCGGCAGAAACCAGCGAGAACCTCGCTGGGAGCCGCATTCTGCCGAGAACCTCGGCCGTGTGTACGCTCTCGACGAGCCCCGCCCGTCGGGAAACCCGTCGAGCAAATAGAGAACAGGTTCTCTATTTGCTCGATGGCCCGTCGGGATGAATGGCTGGTTGCCTTTCCCGACGGGCGGGTCGCCGATTCTGACGGCCGGCAGAGAACCTCGACGGGCGGAACGATGTGTTCCGCCCGTCGAGGTTCTCTGCCGTGTGTACGCCGCCTAAGATTTTAGGACAACAGTCTGTTAACAGACAAATCTGATACCCATTTCTATAGACCAGTGATGGCGAACCTTGGCACCCCAGTTGCTTTGGAACTACATTTCCCATGATGCTCATCCACTCTGCAGTGTATTTGAGCATTTTGGGAAATGTAGTTCCAAAACGTCTGGGGTGCCGTGGTTTGCCATCACTGCAATAGACCAACCTGATCCAAAGACCCATTCACACTACAACACTGTGTGCCGCAATGCACGCAGTTTGATGCTTTTAAGGCATACTGTGCTAGGCAGCCCACTCAAAATGTAAGAGCTGCAGTACACTTTAACGGAGGACAATTTAGTGCAGACTACATTATTTTACAGCGCAGTGCACCTCGAAACATATCATACTCAGAGTTGCTGAGCATTGCAGTAACAGACACACTTTAACATGCATTACTGCAATGGCCAGGTGTGAACGGCATCCTAAGGAGTGACACTTACAGTGTGTGCTGCTAAAATCTGTCCGCTAAGCATTTTGTACATAATTATGCAGACACAGTTTTATCTGTGGTTGCTGGCAGCCATTAGAAGAGATTTGTGTAGATAAAATCGCATTAAGTAAATCTCCCCCCAAAAAAAAGAATAATCTGACTTTACAATTACATATTGAGACCACACAACATGTAAAGTCACACTATTCCTTTTCTTTTCTGATTTTCTGATTTATGGATGTGGTACCAGGGTGGGCGTTTTTTTTTTTTTTTTAAATATAATCTCATTTGGTAAATAGCATCTAGGAAATGCTGTGGTTATGCATTCTGGAAACTAGAAAAGCATTCTGTTGACTGTGTTAGATGGACAGGATATTTAATAGACACAAATGTGTTATCTAGGCAATGGATAAGGAATTCTGTATATACATGATCAGTGTGGCAGCCAGAGCTGTATCCTGGCCTAGGCCAACAAGGCCCAGGCCTAGGGCAGCACTTTGCAGGGGGGCAGCACAAAAAGAGTCCCGTCGGCTTGCGCTACACTGTTAGGAAAATTAGTCTAGCGCCCCCATAAAGCGGCCACGCTGCTTCTAGTATGCGGCCGGCCGGCAATCCGCAACTGTGGGGGGGGGGGCTCACTTCCAATTTTGACTGTTTTGTCATCCTGGACCACAAACCTTCCTCACTGTGCTATATGTTTCTGCTGCACCATCTACTTAAAGTAGAACTATAGGCAACACTTTTACCATCCCTGTCCCATTACGAAGATTTCCCTTCACTTCCTGCTCTATGGGCAATCAGGAAGTTAGAGGAAATCTAAGTAAATAAAGGGAACCCATTGCCCCCCCCCCCCCCCCCCAGGCCCTCAGAACTAGTGTCCTCACTCGAACATTTCAGGGCGGGTCTTAAACAACACAGGGTGTGGCCGTGACAGGAAGGGGTGGGTCATATTTAAATTAGGGGGTGCACGAGTTTAGTCAGGCCTAGGGCAGCACAAAACCTAAATACACCTCTGGTGGCAGCCAGTAAAAAATGGGCACGTTTCTGCTGCCAGTAAATGCCAGTAAGAGGAAAAGGTTGCCAGTAAAAAATATGGCTGTGACGCTCGGCTCAGAACTGTGCATAGGCAGCTCGGGTCCGGAGTCGGCTGAGACCATCCAAGTGCCTGCTACAGTGTGTTTGGGAGGGGGGGGGGCAGGTCTGGTGGAGGCGGTGTCTGAACGTGTTGTGTGATGTCATGGTGCAAGGGAGCCAAGCGGCCGGAGCCCTGTGTGTGGGTCTGCAGGACAGGAGTAAGGCAAGCCAGGAACAGGACTGTCAGTGCTGTTTGGACTGGAGGGGACTGGGGGAACCACCTGGCATGGAGAGAGACCGTCACTGAGACTGTTTGGTGTGTATTACTAGAGGGTTTTTTTGGGGGGGGGGGGAGTGCATGTGATCAGCACAGGGCCAATCAGCAAGGTCCAGACAAAGGGTCATGTGTCCTGCAGCTTCATAGACAGCCAGAGGAGAATGAAAACTCCTACAACCTTTAACCAGTGCTCTGCTGAACACTGATAGAAGTCACAAGACTGCTATATACTGCTGATGAGAAAAGGTAGTTAGCAGTTTATATTAACTAAACTATTTCCATGTCCTGTGTACTGTGGGAGACCAGATATAGTGAATGCAGGGTCCTGGGTTTAGTAACACTTTAAAGCGGAGTTCCACCCTTAAAATCACTTTTTTCATTACATCCAGCATACTGGTGTCAGCGCCAGTATGCTGTTTTTTTTTTTTTTTAATGCTCGTACTTACTGTATATCACAACATTGAATTCCAGGCGCACCGCGGAGTGTCGCCGCTATAAGGCCTCACGCCTTCCGGAAACAGCCGATTAGCATTCGGCTTTTACTCGGCGCCTGCGCACAGACCCAGGAGCTGACTGCGCAGGCGCCGTATATAGCGCGTCACGCCCTCCGAAAAAACCCGAACTAGGACCGGCTATTTTCGGCGCCTGCGCAGTCAGCTCCTGGGTCTATGCTTAGGCGCCGAATGCTAATCGGCTGTTTCCGGAAGGCGTGAAGCCTTATAGCGGCGACACTCCGCGGTGCGCCTGGAATTCAATGTTGTGATATACAGTAAGTACGAGCATTAAAATAAAAAAAAACAGCATACTGGCGCTGAGACCAGTATGCTGGATGTAATGAAAAAAAGTGTTTTTAAGGGTGGAACTCCGCTTTAAGTTTAACCTTATACAAAATACAGGTTCACTTTAAAGGGAATTCTGCATCTCTGCCCAAATAGAATATCTACCTCATTAAGCTTTGTCACCGTGCAAGTGAAAGGCGGAAGATTGCTGCTATACAGCCAAAAAACAAAGGCCAAGGGGAAACATTATCCAGTGTTGCAGAATAATTAGGCCTAAATTATACTTGACTTTATTTCCCTTTTTAGAAATGTTAAAAGAGCACTAAAGAAACTGCGTCGCTAAAAATATTTTACAGTTAGTCTATATCGGGCACATTTAGTGCAAAGGGCAAAGCTATAATGCAAAGTTCAGATTTCTCCTTACTGTACAAGTATCAGTAATAGAGCAATTTTGTTTGGTTGCTATGGGTTACTGCAATTTGCTCATTGCCTTAAAGGGGTTGTAAAGGATTTTTATTTTATTTTTTCATAATAAGCATCCTTTACCTGCAGACATCCCTCTTTTCACTTCCTCATTGTTCGTTTTTGCTCAGAAGTTGCTCTATTTCTTCTCTGTTCTGTTCAGTTCCTGCTTGTCTGATTTTACTCACCATCGTGAAGGGAGACTTTACTGCGGTGGTCAGTGACGTGCTCGCCCTCTCCTGGGAACTACATCTGTGCGGCAGGATGCTCTCTACGTGTTAGAGACTTCAAGGAGGTGTGAATTACTGGGCGTGACGCAATACATACTGGGAAATGTAGTTCTTACATGAACAAGTGATGCAAACCAGGAAGTAAATGAGAGAACAGAAACTAGAATGCTGGAGGTGATATAGATGAAGGAATTTAATAGATATTTACTCGTTTGTTAACAGAATCATTACACTATTCTGTCTGTCTACCATGCAGACATTTTTTAGGCAATTTTTTTTTTTCTTTACAACTCCTTTAAGCTGGCTATACAGTATAGAATTTTTTTTTTATTCAATTTCCTTTAGATTTACTTTCAGTTATGTAGTGCTAGGGCCTTTCTGATTACATACAATTTAAAAGTGTTTAGGTTTTACCTCGTATTATATGATTTTGGTAAATCTAAAGGAAAATTGCACAGGAAAATTGTATAATGTATGAATTTGCACATAGCAGCCTGGATCCTCCTCTTCTCGAGTCCCTCTTCTGTTCTCCTGGTCCCTCCCTCCTGTTCAGTGTCCCCACAGCAAGCAGTTTGCTATGGGGGCACCTGAGCCGAGTCACAGCTGCACAGTTTAGGAGATATTTACTGTATACGCTTGCGCAGATGTCATCAGCGCATGCGTACTGAAGAAAGGGCAAGATTCTACAGGGCCCATGCCGTGACCGTCGGCCCCCGCCCGGAATTGCGCAGGAGTGGCGTCACGTGACTCTGGGGCAGTCACAAAGCTGGAGTTCACTGCCCTGGAAGGCAGAGGGGTGAAGATGGACGCGGCCACCGAGCGGGGACGTCGCTGGCTTTGTTTGCTAGTATGCATCATTATGCTTTTTCTTTACAGGGAACAAAAGAGGTTTACTTCCTCTTTAGGTAATGCATTGAGTATGCCCCTTTTTATATATTTTAGATTTTTTTTTGTTATTATATTCATTTTTAACCAGATTTTTAGTGCAGATCTCTGGTTGATCCAAGCATGTTTAATTCCAGTAACTGGTAACTGACTCCTATTACATCTTATAGTAGAAGTATGTCCAAAGCTTTTTTCACTATACTTCTCCTATGGATTAAATGAGTGCTACATCCATTTAGGTGAGTATAAATGTTTAATCAAGGACTTCTATTTTAAATTTGCTGGAAGTTTCAACTTTTGCTATACTGCTAAAGGGTCACTTACCAAAGACAAACAAAGAAAGACACAAAAGAAGAAAAAATTCTACATGTAAAGAGCGGATATTACAACACTTTGAAACAGATTTAACTTTATCAATGGGAATTATCTTTATGCCATCAATAAGAAACAAGCATAAAATAACATTGAGCCGAATACAGCTGATATAATTAAGTGAATAAATGCTTAAACGAATTATGTTTAAATAACATATTTTTGGCAAAGACTTTACACGTAATGCCAGCTTTTTCTTTTTAAACCAGGACAAAGTTTGGAGTTTTAACGAACTTGGCCACAGTCCATCCTAATTAACCCTACGGGATTTAGCGGCAGGGAAATCGCTGCAGGAAACAATTGTTCGCTTGTTATTCTCTTTATAAAACGTGTTGACCCAACTCAGGACCGTATCCCTAATTCTGTTAGGTCTAACCACGAGCTCCAGTTTATTTGGATTTCCACCTCTTTAGTAGAAAAGATTATCTCATTTGCTGAAAATCCTATTCACTATTGTGCTTTGCTTCAAGATGGCTTGAATGTGAAGAACATCAAGGGGAAATGTGTTCACTTCTTCCATCCACATAGGAAATTACTGTATATCTGACGTTAGGTGTTATAGACAAAAAGGGTTTAAGGTTCCAGGGAACTTTGCACACAGCACGTATGGGGTCAGTTAGAAGTAAGCAACACATTTTAAATTGCATATGTTGGTATGGATAAAATATAAAACAGATATTCTGTATACAACTCACTGCCCAGGTGCCAAATGTCATGATTTATTTTATTCCAGGTACTTATATAGTACCATCAATTTAAGCAGCGCTTTACATATATATTGAATGTTCGCATAAGTCCCTGCCCACAAGGAGCTTACAATCGAAGGTTCCTAACTCACGCTCATATGTAGCGCACACCTTAAGGTGCCGCAAGTAGAAAGGAATTCCCCACCATGTACAGCCAGGCACACTACATTTTCACAGCACACTTAAGGCAAGGAACAGTCCAGTGCTTTGTTTTTTTGTATTTTTTTATGGGTTTACCTTGGAAAGAGAGAAGTGTAATATGTGATGCCCACATGACTTTAGTAAAACTTTTCAGGGATAAACTTCTTCTGTACAGCTATTTACACTCCTCAGCTTTCTCCAGCACAACACTTGCTTGAAGCACTTCAACTTCCAGGACCAGCTGGCACTGTTCGAAAGGTAGAAAATACCGTTTACAGGCAGGGACCGCAGGCCCCTTGTTTGTGTAGCAAAGACCAAGTGTCCTTCTGTGGCTATTGATCCCAGCACCACCTCTTCAGGCATGACCAGCCAACCTGGCTACCACTGCCCCTTTTTCAGCCCTCTTGGCTAAACTTCCACAGTCCTCCCAGACTGACTCTGCATCCATCTCAGACTGCTCTCACCCAGTCCTCTTATGTTGCCTCTCAGTCCTCCTTGACTGTAACACTCACCAGCCCACCTGGCAGTCTTCGTCCCTGGAGATTTGCCAGGCAGTGCTCTCCTCCTGCTCTGTGCCTTCGGTCAGGACACCCCTATTTGTTGTAAAGATGGTCCCTTTCATACCCAAGCTCCCAACGTCACCCCCCAGACTAGGGGGTTACCTTCAAGGGTCTCCGACAGCCTCCTAACACTCCATTTCTAGCTTCCACCCAAACTCCACTGCACCAGCTGGGCTGACCCTAAGTATTTGAGGGGCCTAACCCCTGGCGACCCATCTGTTGGGGATTGGTCAGGGCCCTCATGAATATTCCAGGCAGCTCCTCCTCACCTCCATTCCCATTCTTCTGGAACTTTCCAGCATGTTCCAGAAGTAGGGGGAGGTCTCAGAAGTGCTGCCTGTGAGTCATCCAGCTCATCCTGAGTCACTCACCCGAACCCAGGAAAAACACATAATTTTCCTACACTAACAAAAACCTATTCTAGCAGTTTAGAGGGTGTTACGCAAACATATACTTACTAGGGCCAATTTAGACAGGAGCCAATTAACCTACCAGCGTGTCTTTATAGTATGGGAGGAAACCCACACAAGCATAGGGGGAACATGCAAACTCCATGCAGGTAGTGCCATGGTTGGGATTCTAACCAATGGCCCTAGTGCTGCTAAGCAGAAGTGCTGACCACTTAACTGATGTTGTGTTTGATTCTCCACAACAACAGCAAAACAGCACACCACTGTGGACAAAAGGCCTTTCACAACTCTGGCAAAGTTCTCCTGGAGCTAGTTCATGTTGGCAATGGCTGCTGCCAGACTAAAGATGGATGTAGATTAAAGCTAGAACCAGTGACGGCTGGTGCTCAATATTTTAGAGGGGACAGCAAGCCAACAGCACCCCCGGCAGGAGAAAGGGAGACCATCCACCCACCCCCCCGCAGAAGACGTACGGGAAGGCCGCGATCAGCCTCCCCCCGATCAGCCCCCCCCCCATGCGGGGTACGGACAGACTGGAAGGCATCAATCTGAGGTCTCCTTACCTTAGTAGGCAGATGACGAGTCCTGGCTGGGATGACACACTATTCTCCTCTCCTCCTTCCTCCACTTACCGAGCCGGGGAGGGTTGGATGTGGCTGCGGGTGAGCTGTCCCTGCAGACCTTGCTCCAGGGCCGCTGCTTCTCCTCCTGGCTGAACAGGAAGTGGGTCCTGAGACCCCTAGCCAATCGGGTCTCAGGACCCACTTACTGATTGGCCAGGAGGAAGATCAGAAAGACAATAGCCAATATTAATTGGCTATTATCACACAACTGGGTGGGTTCAGGCTCAAAGCACAGTGCCAATTAGAGCCTCAAAATTGATTCTGACACCCCTGCAGTGTAGAATATTCTAAAATATTTTCATATTTTATTTTAAAACTGTTTAACCACTTCAGGCCCGCGCTACCGTCGGATGACGGCAACAGTGCGGGCCTGAATATCCAACATGCCGTCATTTGACGGCATGTCCTTCAGGCGTTCAGGAAGCCCTGTGTTGTCCGTGTCCCTTGGACACGGCCAATCACAGATCGCAGCGAACGGCCAATCAGAGTGGCCGTTTGCGATGCGATCTGTGGGCGAATGAGAGATGATCTCTCATAGATCATCTCTCATTGCCGTTTTACACAGAGACAGCGTCCTGTCTCTGGAGAGGAGGAGCCCGATCTGTGTTCCTTCCTACATAGGGACACAGATCGGTCACCCCCCCAGTCACCCCCCCCCTCCCCCCACAGTTAGAACACACCTAGGATACACATTTAACCCCTTCCTCACCCCCTAGTGTTAACCCCTTCAATGCCAGTCACATTTATACTGTAATTAGTGCATATTTATAGCACTGATCGCAGTATAAATGTGAATGGCGCCAAAAATGTGTCAAAAGTGTCCGATGTGTCCGCCATAACGTCGCAGTACCAATAAAAATCGCAGATCGCCGCCATTTCTAGTAAAAAAAAAATAATAAAAAATAATAATTCTCTCCCCTATTTTGTAAGCGCTATAACTTTTGCGCAAACCAGTCGCTTATTGCGATTTTTTTTTTTTTTTTTTTTTTTACCAAAAATATGTAGAAGAATACGTATCGCCCTAAACTGAGAAAAATGTATATATTTTTTTTTAATTGGGATATTTATTATAGCAACAAGTAAAAAATAGTAGCGTTTTCAGAAGAAGCTGTGCAATGTCATCCTTAGTATTTCTCTCAGTACATGTTTCTTCTTACCTCCAAGTATGTCTTTGGACTGTGGTAGAAAATAGAAACAACTAGTGCAATCGAATACAAACATGGTGAGAAATTGGGACTGGTAGTCATTTGTAAAGTGAACCACTAGAGATTTGGTTATCTCTATACTTGACCTACACATTCCATGCATGCTAACAAAACAGAACAGTACTTAATAATGATTATTATATCTTAGTGGATGGAGCCCTGTATTTAATAAATGCCCTGTTTACAGCATATTTCAGACCTTCTCAGCACAGGTGTTAGTGGGGTGTTCTCTCTGAAAGGAAAATACATTTGTGGCCCCCTTCAGATTTTTCCATTGCAGTAACAGGAGGTTAAAAAGGAAGTAAACTTCCTCTGCAAACTTTTACCTACAAGTAAGCCTATAATAATGTTTGCCTATAGGTATTGAAAATATCTCCTAAGCCTGTACAGTTTAGGAGATATTTCCAGTGCATGCAGCCAGTGACATCACTGTCTCATGCGCTCTGAAGGAACAGCCCACGTGTGCCGTTCTCTCCGAGCCTGTGCCGTGAACATCATAATCGCGGCTACTGCCGAACACAGCTGTCATTGGCCAGAGCCCGCAAACTCGGAAGAAGCCTCGGGAAAGATGTCGGCCCTGACAGAGGTGTGCGGGGGACCGCTGCAATAGCTTTGTTTTAAGGTATTTTATAATTAGCTAGTATTTGCAACCTGGCACAGTAATTCAATCCATGGTGCAGTGTGTTACAATGCCATTCATTTAGATGCACAACTACAGTAGCTGGCAACACGCCTGTGCTGCAACTCACCATAGCACACATACTATATATTGTGGTACGCTGCATCAAAAATAGTTATATCTTTGTTTCTGTGTATTAAAGTGCACTTCCTACCCATTGAAAATAAATGGGCTACCTTAACATGCACTATCACCTTAAAGTGGAAATAACCCATTGTTTTAACCGTTTAAAAAAAATTGTTACATTTCCGGCATGTGCCAGCACGTGCCACATGCTCTCAACAATTCTGTCAATACATCAAATGGCTGGTGTCATGACTGATTACATGTGCAGCAATATGGCAGGGTTTAGTTATCACTTCTGAAGCTGTATTCTCTTAATTTTCTAATATCATGCAAAAAAAAAAATTTGACAATCATCCATCTGATATCCTCACCGTGTATACGAGACTTTAGGCTCATTCACAGCAACTCACAAACCAAAGCTGGTGTGGACTGGTGTCCATTGTGTAGGCCCAGTGCTTTGTGTTTTTTATTGGTCTATGCAGATCAACATCTCAACTTATGTGTGAATGAGCCCTTAGTATGGTAACACAACAGCTATCTGTCAGGAAAATCTAATCTGGGCAACATACTCTTCCCATCAAGATCTATTGATTGAGTCATTTCCGCAGTCTGAGGTCACCCATAGGCACCAAGATCATCATCCCCTTTAAAATAAGGTGGACCAACCAACAATTACATGTTCAATATAGATATCTTCTGGAAGTTCATAAAAATAATAAACCAGCTAAGACTGCCCAGTTTTCAGCCAGATGAAGCAATGAACTTTCATCTCTAGCAAGTCCCTGTCATGTTGGCCTTTCTGTCTGCAGAACATTTGATTGAACAGATCAGAAAACCTGTTGCTCTTGCTCAGCTATAAGGCTGTGTTTACACTGATATGACACAACTGTTGTACAACTATCATCCTACTTTGCCCTGCTACATCTGTCCTACATTTGGTCCTATTTCCATCAGACTTGAATGAGCAAGATAAGATTTCCAGAGTAACATAAATTCTTTATACTGCTGCTGTAATCACCGTGTCCGATGTCACAAGTCGGATGGTTAGGACAAGGATCCAACTTTGAACCGACTTCAATGATATTCAATGGGCTGAAGTTGGATCAAAGTAGTGCAGGAAGCATTTTCAAATTCGGACCGACTTGTGTCGGACCAGTTAAGATGGCTCACATAGGGAATCATTGATTTGTACACTTTATGCATCATGAGCATCCAATGTTGGAGCGTTTGTCATACAAGTGTGAACCCAGCCTAAGGCCCTGTACACACAGGCAAGAATCTCATCAGGAAAAAAACGTTGTTTTTCCTGACGAGATTCTTGTCAAGAATCTCTTGCCGCCAGAGTGTACAGACTCTTGTTTTCAAAAGAACCGCGGTTCTCGTGAAAGAAAAGAACGCGGTCACATTCGATGCCATCGCCGGCTTGCTTCACCCTACCTATGTCGTGGAAGCTACCGCGCATGCGTCAAAGTCATTTCGAGCATGCGCAGGTTTCCATAGCGACAGGTTAGTATACACACTCTCGACGAGAAAAAAGAGCCCAGGTTCTCTTTTTTTCTCATTGAGATTCTGGCAAGATTTCCTGACGAGAAACCTGAAAGCCTCGTACACACGAACGGTAAGTTTTCTTGCTGTTTGTTGCAGAGAAAACCGGTTGTGTGTACGAGGCTTATGGGGCACCAGAAACACCTGTCAGTGACACTTACATTCTTCTCCTCTTCTGTAAAACTGAACATTGGTGTTCAAGGGACCAAAGGTGGTCATTGCGCTCACTAAGGTTTTTTTAGGCAGCTAAAAGCTGAAAATAATTCAATGTGTGTTTGCATACAACCAGCATAATTACCTGAACCTTGATATTAGCTGGAACAGGGAGAATGCTTATGATGAGAGTAAGTAAGTAGAGTTGATGACTTGTGCTGATGCTCTTTTATTGTTCAAATACCATATTGTGGGTGGGGAAGTGACGCCACTGTATTTCATGTCTGTAGTAGAGAAAGTTGCTTCACCCTTCACCCATCACCCTTCTTACATCTGTGATTTATTTTCTTTGTAGTCTTTGGAAATTTAAAGGCCAAGTTTTTAAATTTGTCATAAACTGGTCTATGCAGACAAGGGCCCAGTAGTTAAAAATTCACTTTGCCATTTGTAAAAATGTTATGCAAATTCCACACCTGTAGGTTTTTTCTGTCACTCATGATGTCTAACTAAAATATTTCAAATTTTTACATTCCTACATTCTGAGCATTGAGCACTTGCCCCTATTTTGTCAGATTTGGCAACCCGTCAGAATTGGTAACAGAAGTGAGGTTCCGTCGCCGCCATCTTGCTACTTCCCACACTCCTCCATAGTAAGGATACTCTGAGAAGGGGGAAAGCGGACATCTTGTTACACACACCGGAATTTTCTATTCTACGCTTATTTTTAACAGGAAAGTGAGTTTATATAGTGAAATACAGTACTTACAACTCTGTTTTACTGTTAAGATGTTGAATTTTAAAATCTGCGGCAAACGTGCGGATCTTAGGCCGCGTACACACGACCGAGGAACTCGTCGGGCGAAACACATCGTTTTCCTCATCGAGTTCCTTGTTCGGCTGTCGAGGAACTCGACGAGACAATTTTCTCCATTTCCGTCGAGGAAAAAGAAGACATGCTCTCTTTTTGGCTCGTCGAGTTCCTCGACAGTTTCCTTGATGAAAAACGTACACACGACCGGTTTCCTCGGCAGAATACGTCTCCCAACAAGTTTCTTGCTGGATTCTGCCGAGGAAACCGGTCGTGTGTACGTGGCCTCACAGGTTTGTCAATCTGACAGAAGTTCGCCGGTTTTTAAAATTCAACATGTAAACATTCACAAGCACAAGTACTGTTTTGCACTGTATAAAGTCAGTTTACTGTTAAAAAAACATGTACAATGCAAAAGTCCAGTGTGTGTAACAAGATGTCCGCTTACCCCCTTTTCAGTGTATCCTTGCTATGGACTGCGTTGTGTAGTAATATGGCAGCGACAAAACGTCACTTCCGTTACACATTATGGCGGGTCGCCTAATCTGATGAAATCACTTCCTGATTCATAAGTTGGGCATATGCAATGCACTCTCCCCTGTTCTAGCAAAGACTCTAGTCCCTGCCTGAATTCTCACACTGTCATAGAATCTTTCCATTTTAAACTCTGGGCTACAACAAAATGGTCACTCAGTCTCCTCCTTTCAGGACAACTAAAGAGATTATCACTTTAGTCATCCACAAAGAAGAGGGCTTAGCAGCCATTTTGTTGTAGCCCATTTTAGCCAGGACATAGAATGTAAACATTAGGAGTATTTTGGGCAGGATCCATGTGTGACAGAAATTGCCTACAGGTGTGACATTTTCATTAAACAATAATTTTACAAACAGCATTTTGTTTTTTAAACCACCATCGGCATGGGGCAGTTTAATGTAAAAGGTGAATTTAGGAATAGTACATAAAATTCTTATTCACTAAAAACAACTGATATAAGAAAAACCCATGGTTTATTTTGAAACAATAAAGGATAGAAATTTGTATTTCAACAACTGGATGTCAGGCTTGTAATTCCTACACTTAAAAATGTCCAGAAATATAGCAATTTGTCTCCTGTTAGAACATTTTTGTATGGTTGTAGATAACCACACTCATCCCTACCCTCTTAGCTGTTCTTGGAAGTGTTAAAACCTTTCTATATCAGGGAGGAATAGTTCACATACCTCTATGTGATTTATAGCAAGTAGAAGTCAGTTTTGTGTTTTGGCACAGCCAGTCTCCAATGTTGTGCAATTAAGATAAGAAAAAGAATCTTGTTTCCTAATGCAGATCTCTCCAACATAGACTCACAAGGGTGGCACCATCTAAATTCTTGAGTAAGGGTCATAATTGACGTATATATTTTAGTTTGAAGGCCATTACTAGAGCTTAAGTCCAGAAGCCCTGGCATTCGTGGTTCATCTCAAGGTCAAGCATGCATCTTTTCAAGTATAACGAGAGTAGATCCGTGGCGATCAATCTACCAGAATCCATATATTTGGATAGAATTTCTTTCAATGCATAGTAGAGCTGCACGATTCTGGCTAAAATGAGAATAACGTTTTTTTTTTGCTAAAAGATAGATCATGATTCTCGCAGCGTAACATCATCTTTCACATGGGCTAACTTTACTGTTTAGTTTTTTTTATTATTGCATTTGAAAGACTGCTGGGCAAATACTGTGTGACATAAAATATTGCAGCAATTGCCATTTTATTCCCTAGGGTCTCTGCTAATATATATATAATGTTTTGGGGTTCCAAGTAATTTTCTTGCAAAAAAATACTGATTTTAACTTAAGAAACAAGTGTCAGAAAAAGATTTAGACTTTAAGTGGTTAAACTTCCTGCATTTACACACAGAAGTAAAGAAGGAAGCGTTAGTTACAATGTTTCCTGTTAAAAACTTGGCAGGCTGTCCGGATATTTTCGTTTGAGCTGAGTGAGCAGATAAAGTCTCTCCACTATATATTGAAAGAATTGGTTATATGAAAGAATCGGCAAACTCTGCATTGGAGATCATCAGGTGGGTTGAATCGAGATCACGATTTTTTAACTATTAATTGTGCAGCTCTAATGCATAGTGCCAATGCTCTTGTGAACTTCTCTTCTCCCTTGATAATTACACATATTCTCATTTTCTTCATGATTTGATGCTTCACATAATAACACAAATTGTGTTATAGCAGAAATCCAATAACAATTGCAGCAGATAAAAAGCACCACAAATGCCACATAAGGACCAGTAGGCCTGTATGTGGTCAATATTTGTTTTAATGCACCAAAATGTTTACATTTCTAATTGAAGCTGATGATGTCAGAGGGACTGCAATCTGATAAATGCTATGTACTGTAGATAGCGCATGTACATGCCTAGAGAAGAGGGACCTCGGTATGCTTGAAGTGGAGATGTAATGAGCTGGGATAGCAAACCACTGGTGGTAAGCAGCAGCTAGTTATTGAAAGTCAACTTTAAAACACTTCAGAACACATGGGCAATGTGTACTATTGGGGAAATTTCCCTTCACAGAGAGGCAACAAGAAGTTAAAGGAAAACTTCCAAAGTGAGTGCTATTCCATCTTTAGACATTGTCCCTAAAACAGATGATCCCATCGGAAAATCTCCCCATCCTTACATTCTTCTAAGGATAACCCCAACTTTTTCGATATCACCTCACTTTTTTTCAATCTGACAAAGGTCACCAGTATAAATAGAAGGTTTAATTACACAGACAATAATACAAACTTGACAAAGGGTTTAACCCTCTCCACTCTAAGGTTTTTCCTTGGTATACACTTTAATGACTTTTTTCAAAGTTGCAAGCTGAGGGGCTGTGATCCATTATTCATACTTTCATAGTATTTAAATATATAAATAATATGAACTGAAGTGAAGATACTGTACATATAATACAGCCCTGGAACTTCACACGCAAAGGTGTGAAGCTGGCCATAAGATCTGAAGCACATCAGACTTTGACGGTAGACCAACAACACTTTGTCAATATGGAGTTTGTATACAGTCGGACGTCCTACTTGTATGCAGGTTGCTCACCCTGGCCCCAGTAAAGGCAAAGCTTTCATCTTGGGACCTGATGAGCAAAGTTTGTGGCGCCATGCAAGCCAAAGTGGACCACTTCCCTAGATCTACTGGAAGACAGGATGTCAGGATGTCTGTGTACCACTACAGAAGGTTAACTTGTTTGAATAGAAGGATCAGCCCATGAACATGAGAGGTGGCTAAGTCATAGGGTTCACATGGTCTAGCTTATTCTATATGACTAAGCCTTGATGGCTGGGTGGAAACACAGCACTGAGGTATGGTTTTGGCAGAGACATGTAGGCTGAGGCCACCTTTTATTTTCTGTCTAAACGGGCTTATCAGGAGAGCAGCGATCCTTCTCTTGATATGAGATATCCCTCTTGGGAGCCATATTGCCTTGCTCTCTTTTTCTCCATATTTGTCCTTTTTTACATCTGATGGATTTTATAGTGTGAAAACTTCCTCAAAGAGATGGGATTTTTTAGGGTGAACACTTCCTCAAAGAGAAGGCATTTTGTAGGGTGAACACTTCCTCAAAGAGAAGGGATTTTGTGGGGTGAACACTTCCTCAAAGAGATGGGATTTTTTAGGGTGAACACTTCCTCAAAGAGAAGGCATTTTGTAGGGTGAACACTTCCTCAAAGAGAAGGGATCTTGTAGGATGAACGAGTGAGAAAGTGCGCTTAGGAAGAAATGTATTAAGGACTGCAGCCCCCCAGAAGAAGATACCTCACGAGTGAAGTACCTGAATAAATGGTATGTGTGAAAGGGGTAGTGGCGCTGTCCCACACCCTATAGGTCAAAAGGGTAAAAGTGTCAGTGTATTGACTAGTGAGATAGGTACTGCAAATTATAAATATACAATAGAGTGCAACAATATTATAACAACATTGAATAAATGGTATGTGTGAAAGGGGTAGTGGTGCTGTCCCACACCCTATAGGTCAAAAGGGTATAAGTGTCAGTGTATTGACTAGTGAGATAGGTACTCCAAATTATAAATATACAATAGAGTGCAACAATATTATAACAACATTGAATAAATGGTATGTGTGAAAGGGGTAGTGGCGCTGTCCCACACCCTATAGGTCAAAAGGGTATAAGTGTCAGTGTATTGACTAGTGAGATAGGTACTGCAAATTATAAATATACAATAGAGTGCAACAATACAAAATAATAAACATTTGGTGATAAAGTGCAAACTTAGTAATAAAAATAAAAAGTACAGTCCATGAAATTGCAAAAATCCAAACATATATCACGTTGATAGATGTGCAGTAATTTTAGATGTAGATTTCCATCAAAAAAAGGTGTACTGTAAGTTTGTGGTATCGCTGTGGTCCGGTGCTCCCCCACCAGGGGTATTAGGCGTGTAGTCACAGATGGGTCCCAGCTTCCTCCAGTGGTGCTATCCGTCCAGGGAAGATGTGTCCTTTAGATTAGTCAGATCCTCATTCCACCGGAAAAAAGGAAGAAATAGGCTCCCATAGTGTAGTAAAAAAGGAGTTTTTTTTTATTATGCACAATCCAGGTGCATTACATAAATGAAATGATAATGGGTACAAAATGCATGTCCAATGATAAAAAGGTTAGCAATGTGGTATGAAAGGAAACAAACACCACAATCAGCAAGGTAAAAAATGATAAAATGAAAAATAAAAACAAAAATAGGTGTCCTGTCAGAAGCTCTCAGCACGCTGCATCAGTTTCCTCCGTCGGGAGTGGAAGCGCTAGCGTGCGTTCCAAACAGCCCAGATGGCAAACCGGAAACCTGCGGGTGCGTCTCTAGCGTGCTGACATGCGTCACTATGCTCACGCTCGACGTACGTTTCGTAATGAACTTTTTCAAGAGCGGCTCTTGAAAAAGTTCATTACGAAACGTACGTCGAGCGTGAGCATAGTGACGCACGTCAGCACGCTAGAGACGCACCCGCAGGTTTCCGGTTTGCTGTCTGGGCTGTTTGGAACGCACGCTAGCGCTTCCACTCCCGACGGAGGAAATCACCCTGCAGGGGTGATTAGTTCTGGTGAGTGGGGAACCTGGTGGGGGAGCACCGGACCACAGCATTACCACGAACTTACACCTTTTTTGATGGAAATCTACATCTAAGATTACTGCACATCTATCAACGTGATATATGTTTGGATTTTTGCAATTTCATGGACTGTACTTTTTATTTTTATTACTAAGTTTACACTTTATCACCAAATGTGTATTATTTAGTATTGTTGCACTCTATTGTATATTTATAATTTGCAGTACCTATCTCACTAGTCAATACACTGACACTTCATCAAAGAGAAGGGATTTTGTAGGGTGAACACTTCCTCAAAGAGAAGGGATTTTGTAGGGTGAACACATCCTCAAAGAGAAGGGATTTTGTGGGGTGAACACTTCCTCAAAGAGAAGGGATTTTGTGGGGTGAAAACTTCCTCAAAGAGAATGGATTTTGTAGGGTGAAAACTTCCTCAAAGAGAATGGATTTTGTAGGGTGAACACTTCCTCAAAGAAATTAGATTTTGTAGGGTGAATACTTCCTCAAAGAGAAGGGATTTTGTAGGGTGAACACTTCCTCAAAGAGAAGGGATTTTGTGGGGTAAACACTTCCCCAAAGAGAAGGGATTTTGCGGGGTGAACACTCCCTTAAAGAGAAGGGATTTTGTAGGGTGAACACTTCCTCAAAGAGATGGGATTTTGTGGGGTGAACACTTCCTCAAAGAGAAGGGATTTTGTAGGGTGAACACTTCCTCAAAGAGATGGGATTTTGTGGGGTGAACACTTCCTCAAAGAGAAGGGATTTTGTGGGGTGAACATTTTCTCAAAGAGAAGGGATTTTGTAGGGTGAAAACTTCCTCAAAGAGAAGGGATTTTGTGCGGAGAACACTTCCTCAAAGAAATTAGATTTTGTAGGGTGAACACTTCATCAAAGAGAAGGGATTTTGTGCGGAGAACACTTCCTCAAAGAAATTAGATTTTGTAGGGTGAACACTTCCTCAAAGAGATGGGATTTTGTAGGGTGAACACTTCATCAAAGAGAAGGGATTTTGTGCGGAGAACACTTCCTCAAAGAGAAGGGATTTTGTGGGGTGAACACTTCCTCAAAGAGAAGGGATTTTGTGGGGTGAAAACTTCCTCAAAGAGAATGGATTTTGTAGGGTGAAAACTTCCTCAAAGAGAATGGATTTTGTAGGGTGAACACTTCCTCAAAGAAATTAGATTTTGTAGGGTGAACACTTCCTCAAAGAGATGGGATTTTGTGGGGTGAACACTTCCTCAAAGAGAAGGGATTTTGTGGGGTGAACACTTCCTCAAAGAGAAGGGATTTTGTGGGGTGAACACTTCCTCAAAGAGAAGGGATTTTGTGGGGTGAACACTTACTCAAAGAGATGGGATTTTGTGGGGTGAACACTTCCTCAAAGAGAAGGGATTTTGTGGGGTGAACACTTCCTCAAAGAGAAGGGATTTTGTAGGGTGAACACTTCCTTTAAAGAGAAGGGATTTTGTGGGGTGAACACTTCCTCAAAGAGATGGGATTTTGTGGGGTGAACACTTCCTCAAAGAGATGGGATTTTGTGGGGTGAACACTTCCTCAAAGAGAAGGAAAGCGCCAGAGAGAGCAAGCAATTAAGGTTGGATATGAAGCCACTTTTAGACCAGCATGTGTGACACATATATTCCATACTTAAAGGGGTTGTAAAGGTTTATTTTTTATTTTCTAAATAGGTTCTTTTAAGCTAGTGTATTGTTGGTTCACTTACCTTTTCCTTCAATTTCCCTTCTAAATGTTTTTTTCTTTGTCTGAATTTCTCACTTCCTGTTTCTCCTCAGTAAACTTGCCCCCATCATCCGAACCGTTCTGGATGGGGGTTAGTCAGCCAGAACAGCTTACTGAGGAGGAACAGGGAGTGAGAAAGGGAAATCGAAGGAAAAGGTAAGTGAACCAACAATACACTAGTTTAAAGAAACCTATTTAGAAAATAAAAAATATGGACCTTTACAGCACCTTTAATTCTTGTTAGTAAATCAATAATCAAAATTGGTATCACATGTATTTTCTATACAGGGTTACAGAAGTTACGAGAGGCTTCAGGGTGTTCTTATTATTCGTCCACATAACTCTTTCTCCATGCCAAGATTTGAAAGTGAATAATGTTTAACAATTTTTTTGGCCTTGCTAACCATTTATTTGTTCCAGGAAACACATCATTAACATTTTGGAATTATAATTTAAAGAAAACGATTGTGTTGTACTGTATACATAATATAAAGCATAAATCAGCTCTGGTGGCTTTAACAAATATCCTTACACCAGGGGTGTTTAGCCACTTCAGCCCCAGAAGAATTGGCTGCTCAATGACCAGGCCATTGTTTGCAATTCACTGCGTCGCTTTAACTGACAATTGCGCGGTCCTGCGACGTTGCACCCAAACAAAATTGATTTCCTTTTTTACCCACAAATAGTGCTTTCTTTTGGTGGTATTGGATCATACCTGCAATTTTTTATTGTTTGCGCTATTAACAAAAAAGTGCATCAATTTTGAAAAAAACACAATATTTTGTAGAAAAAGGTAGAGGGTATTGGGATTATCACGGTGCCAACAGAAAGAAACCAGATTCTTAGTCCTAAGAACCTGGTTTCTTTCTGTTGGCACCGTGATAATCCCAATACCCTCTACCTTTTTCTAATCATTTTAAGGGGATGAGGTGCCGTATTTAATTAGGACATTCGACCACTAACTGTCAAATTTCCACAATATTTTGTACTTTTTGCTGTAATGAATATCCCCATTTAAAAGTGCAATAAGTGTATATTGATTGGTTGGCGGCGATCTGCGTTTTTTATCAGGACCGGCAACATTATGGCAGACATATCGGACACTTTTGACAAATTTTTTGGACCATTGGCATTCATACAGCGATCAGTGCTATAAAATGCACTGATTACTGTAAAAATGTCACTGGCAGGGAAGGGGTTAACACTAGGGGGGGGGGATCAAGGGGTTAATTGTGTTCCCTAATGTGTGTTCTAACTGAAGGGGGATGGGACTGACCTAGAGGAAATTACAGATCGTGGTTCCCAGCTATTAGGAACTCAAGATCTGTCTTTTCTCAGCTCACAGAACAGGGATGTGTTGTTAACCTTTTGAAGAGCGAGGGCCACTTAAGTAATCTGGTAAATGGAGGTGTGCCACAATTAACTATGGTGTTTTACCACCCCCTAAACTGCAAATCTAAACTAGCCCTTACTGTCCTGAGAACCGAACCTGCAGAATGAAAGTCTATAGCCAACTGCAGCTGAGGCGCAGGTGCATTGCGCTGCATCTGTGGATCAGTATTAATAAGGGCTAATATGCCCATTGCAAAAGCACAGTGTATGTGATGTTTAATACACTGATCTTATTATCCTCCAGCTTCTGCTGGCATCGCTCTCCAGGCTGCTAGAAAGGTCCCAGATGAGGTGCACTTGGTATCACACCACCTGGGGAAAGAGCCAGCGCTACAGAGGAAGCATCGGCTTATGAGGCTCCTGCTCCCTCTGCAGCCTATTGCTTCCTCTGCTACCAGCACCAGCTCCATGCGCTCTAATGCTTTAGGATGGCTGGTCGGCAACCCATGGATCATGATCTGGGCTTGCTGACATCATCCCAGAGCATGAGGTCACAGGCCACTGGTTGAGCACCCATACCTTACACCTTCACAGAGAGATAACTTCATGTAAGGCATGTACAATTCTTACACAGTGCTGTATAGTAGTTTCCCTTCTCAGCAGACCTGTTACAAGTAGCTGGTTGTCATATTTACATTGGAGGACACAGCCATATAATTCTTGATGATCTCTAGAAGAAATTTAGTTTAGCTTAGATGTAGATGTGGAGGCTGCATTAATTTCCTTTTTCCTGGTATTTTTTTCACCTGGTAATCCTGCAGAGGACACTCCTCCTGTCCTAGGGTAACAACGCTAACTCCTTCACTATATCTATGGAGGAACCGTAGTTGACACCCTAGGCTGCTCACCTGATTCTGACCTCAAAATTATCCTCCTATCTTCATCTCCATTACATGGGGCAGGGTAATTTGTAGTTTACAGACATTGGGGTCGATTTACTAAAAGCAGACAGACTGTGCATTTTGCAAAGTGCAGTTGCTCTCTGCAAGTGCAATTGCTCCAGAGCTTAGTAAATGAAGTAAAGCTTTACTTTGCAAAGAATATCCTGTCACATGCAAGGGAAATAAATAATGCATTTTGCTAGCACATGTATGGATGATGGAAGTCAGCAGAGCTCTCCCTCATTTACTAAGCTCTAGGGCAATTGCACTTGCAGAGAGCAACTGCACTTTGCAACATGCACAGTCTATTTGCCTTTAGTAAATCCACCCCAATGGCATTTAAGGAAGATAACATTTTATATGACCTCAGTTTAAATCACAAGAATTGACAACAACAAGACATTTCCTGGGAAATCAACAGGTATCTTTTGCCCTTGCAGCAAATGTTTTAGACAAAAAAAAGAGAAAACAAATGCAGCCACCACATCTGAGGATTGGTAGGATGCAAAATAACACATTTTTGTTCTTAGGTTTAGATATCCTTTAAAGGGGTTGTAAAGGAATTATTTTTTTCCCTAAATAGCTTATTTTACCTTAGTGCAGTCCTCCTTCACTTACCTCATCCATCGATTTTGCTTTTAAATGTCCTTATTTCTTTTGAACTTCCTGTTCTTCTGTCTGTAACCCACCACCATAATGCAAAGGCTTTCTTCCTGGTGTGGAGAAAGCCTCTTGAAGGGGGAGGGGGCGAGCAGACAAGTCAGGACACTCTCTACTTTGCAGATAGAGAAAGGAGCTGTGTGTTAGTGGGCATCCTGACACTCCTGCTCGCCCCCTCCTCCCTTAAGAGGCTTTCTCCACACCAGGGAGAAAGCCTCGCATTACGGTGGTGAGTTACAGACAGAAGAACAGGAAGTGAGGATTTCTCAGAAGAAATAAGGACATTTAAAAGCAAAATGGAAGGATGAGGTAAGTGAAGGAGGACTGCACTAAGGTAAAGGAAGCTATTTAGGGGGAAAAAAATCCTTTACAACCCCTTTAAGTGGGCTTAGAAAAACAAGGGAGATCAGGGCAAAGTATATTCATGTGATAAAGAGCAAGCAGAAGAGCCAAGTGACACCAAGTGGTTGAGTTACTAAAGGCAAATAGACTGTGCACTTGAGGTAAAGATTCACTTTGCAAAGAATACCTATTCACATGTAAGGAAATTTTTAAAAACCTGCATTTTTGCTTGCACGTGATTGGATGATAGAAGTCAGCAGAGATTCACCTCATTTACTAAGCTCGGGAGCAACTGCTCTTTCAGAGTGCACAGTCTGGCGTTGATTTACTAAAGGCAAATCCACTGTACACTAAAAGTGCACTTGGAATAGCAGTTGCTGTAGATCTGAGGGGAAGATCTAAAATGAGAGGAAGCTCTGCTGATTTTATCATCCAATCGTGTGCAAGCTTAATTGCTGTTTTTTTCTTTTCCTTGCATGTCCCTCTCGGTTCTACAGCGACTGCACTTCCAAATGCCCTTGCAGTGCACTTGTAGTGCAAAGTGGATTTGCCCTTAGTAAATCAACCCCAAAATGTTGTGAAAAATGTTATCACCATCCTAATCCACATCAAATACCACAGCAGGGGTGGCTATGTTTTAGGCAGTGGGATTATGTAGTGCGACTTTGGTTGCATTTTTAATGTGCTTTACATATTCTATGGGGCCAAATTGCATCAAAGTAGCACACGACCCTTTCCCAAAGTCACATTGCAGCTGTACTGCATTGATGTGCATGGGCACCATTGGAATCAATGTTATTTCCATTGCCTTGCAGATTCAGGGAGTCCAGAGTCGCATCATAAATCACATCAGTGTGATCCTTCATCGTGAATTTAGCTGATTGGCCATTTATATTATTATGCCTTGTGTATGCTTTGCTTTACTGTGTACATTATCACCATTCACATTGACCCCTTAACCCTTGATGCTGGAGCAAGGGCTCATGCAGTAGATAAAAGTTAATTTTCCTTTTGAACCAGAGGAAGACCACACAGACACAGAACAAACAGGCCTTAGACTGATAACATCCCTGGTGGGGACCGGAGCCAGCGCTGCAAGGCCAATCCAGCACTGTCCTGCTCTGGAATGATCACATGACATGCCAAAATCCTGCAAAACTGAGCAGTGCAGCGTCTCAGGGACACCATTTTTATTATTTTTAGGAACATTTTTAACTTAAAATAATACATTGCCTGGAGCTATCTGACTTGCTCAGAGTAAAGAATTGCAATACAAGTAATCTTTCTCCTCTGCTTGCCCTCTACACGTCAGATCCATGCCCATGCAGCAAAGAGGAAAATAAAAAATATTTCTGTTGCCACAGGTAGACATGCTACTTAGAATATAGAGACACAACAAAGTAACCACTATTATACAAGGACGCAAAACCTTTTTCTAAGAAGCACCAAGGTCATTTACATGATATTTGGTGATTACAAAGAGCGCTTTGTTTTATGTCCCAACAGGCCCAGTTTTAGGTGGAGTGACGCAGTTTTATATATTCAATTGAAGCCATATTCAACAGAATATTCGCAATGTTCTTAGATTGACTCGCAGTCCCTAGATTCCTCTGCAAGATCCACACAGGACAGTGCTTACATAGTTACATAGTTAGTCTGGTTAAAAAAAGACACAAGTCCATCCAGTTGAACCATAAAAAATAAAATAATAACAATAATAATATCATACAATCCCATATTCCCAATTCTGTACCCACAGTTGATCCAGAGGAAGGCAAAAAAAAACCCAGCAGAGCACGATCCAATTTGCTAGAGCAGGGGAAAAAATTCCTTCCTGATCCCAGAAAAGCAATCCGATATTACCCGGATCAATTTTACTTATAAATGTTATATACATTTAAGAAAGAATCCAAGCCTTTCTTAACCACTTGCTTACTGGGCACATATACCCCCTTCCTGCCCAGACGAAATTTCAGCTTTCAGCACTGCGTCGCTTTAAATTAAAATTGCGCGGTCGTGCGACGTGCCTTACAAACAAAATTGACTTCCTTTTTTCCCCACAAATAGAGCTTTCTTTTTGGTGGTATTTGAGCACCTCTGCGGTTTTTATTTTTTGCGCTATAAACAAAAAAGATCGACAATTTAAAAAAAAAAAATAATGGGCCAGATTCAGATACAATTACATTGGCGCAGAGTATCAGAGATACACTACGCCGCCGTATTTTACCAGGCTATACGCCGAATTCTGGTAGATTTTGTCCCTTACGGTACGGTGGCGTAGTGTATTTCTCGCCGCGTAATCGAAATACGCGATTAGGGGGCGTGAAGCATTTAAATTAGGCGCGTCCCCGCGGCGATCGAACTGCGCATGCTCCGTTCAGACATTTCCCGCCGTGCATTGCGTGAAATAACGTTGTTACGTCATTCGTTGTTTGAGTAGCGTCGTTTACGGACATTCCTATTCCCGGACGACTTACGTAAAAAATAAAAGAAAAACGTTGACATTCGACGTGGGAACGACGGCCATACTTAACATGGGCTGTCTAATTTTAGACCAGCAAAAAGCTGGTATAATTTTACGCAGCAAAAAGATGACTAAAGATGCCGTAAGAGATTGCGATTGACGTTTGTAACTTCGTGGATCAACGGCGAAAGCTCATTTGCATACCCAGACGCGGAAAACGACGGGAACTCCACCCAGCGGCCGCAAATTTATTGCAGCGTAGATCTGAAGGCGTACGAACACGTAAGCCAGTCGGATTGAAGCCCGCAGCCGTATTTTCATGGTTTGAGGTTTCAGAGTAGTGAAAAAACACGCGTAATTTGAAAGTACTCCAGTCTAACGCGAGTTAGACAGGAGTAAGGGCTCTGTGAATATGGCCCAATATTTTTTACTTTTTGCTATAATAAAAATCCCATTTTTAAAAGTTTAGGCCGATATGTATTCTACATATTTTTGGTAAAAAAAAAAAATCGCAATAAGCGTATAGTAATTGGTTTGCGCAAAGGTTAAAGTGGCTACAAAATAAGGGATAGAATTCTGACAATTTTTTTTTTTTTTTTTTTTTTTTTACTAGTAATACGGCGATGTGCGAATTTTGTCAGGACTGTGATATTGCGACGGACACATCGGACACTTTTGACACATTTTTGGGACCATTCACATTTATACAGCTAACAGTTCTATAAAAACGCACTAATTACTGTATAAATGTGACTGGCAGGGAAGGGGTTAACACTAGGGGGGTGAGGAAGAGGTTAAATGTGTATCCTGGGTGTGTTCTAACTGTGTGGGGTGAGGGGACTGACTGGGGAGGTGACCAATGCTGTGTCCCTATGTACAAAGGACACAGCATCAGTCTCCTCTCCCTGACAGGACGTGGAGCTCTGTGTTTACACACAGAGCTCCACGTCCCTGCTCTAAAACTGCCGATCAGCGGGTACCTGACGGACATTGCGACCGCCAGGCACGCGCCCAGTGGCCGGAGAAGACGATGCCGTCAAATGACGGCGGCTGGGATATTCAGATCCCCTTTGCTGCCGTCATTTGACTATACACGGGGATTCAAGTGGTTAAAGCAATCTACTGAGATGGCCAGAACCACCTCTGGAGGGAGTCTGTTCCACATTTTCACAGCTCTTACAGTGAAGAAACCTTTCCATATTTGGAGGTGAAATCTCTTTTGCTCCAGACGTAAAGAGTGCCCCCTTGTCCTTTGTGATGACCGTAAAGTGAATAAGTCAACACCAAGTTCACTATATGGACCCCTTATATATTTGTACATGTTGATCATATCCCCCCTTATTCTCCTCTTCTCAAGAGTGAATAAATTCAGTTCTCTAATCTTTCCTCATAGCTGAGCTCCTCCATGACTCTTATCAGTTTGGTTGCCCTTCTCTGCACTTTCTCCAGTTCCCCGATATACCTTTTGAGAACTGGTGCCCAAAACTGAACTGCATATTCCAGATGAGGTCGTACTAATGATTTGTACAGGGGCAACATGATATCTCTATCTCTGGAGTCCATACCTCTCCTAATACAAGAAAGGACTTTGCCCATTTGGAAAACACAGCTTGGCATTGCATATTATTAATAAGCTTATGATCTACCAAAACCCTCAGATCCTTCTCCACTATAGGTCCCCCAGTTGTACTCCTCCTAGTATATATGATGCATGCATATTCTTAGCCCCAAGAGCATAACTTTACATTTATCAACATTAAACCTCATCTGCCACTTAGTTGCCCAATTAGACAGAGCATTGAGGTCGGCTTGTAAATTGAAGACATCCTGCAAGGACGTTATTCCACTGCATAGCTTGGTGTCATCTGCAAAGACAGAAATTGTACTTTTGATCCCAGACCCAATAACACTTCTCTGGTAGTAGAGGGGCTCCAGAACACTTTAGAATTCATGTACCTGGGGATTTCTCCTTTATGGAAATCAATGTGAATGCAACTCAGAAGCCATTTAAAGCTATTCCTTGAACAACTCAAAGCATTATATACAGTAGCAATCCAGAAACACAAGAAAGTATACAGCATTTGTATTTTAGGGCATACCTGTAGGTAAAATGAACCTGCACAGTATAGGAGATATTCACCCTTCATGCAGCCGCTGACGTCAGAGGCGCATGCACTTTGAATGGAGTGACGTCATCACAGCTCTGGCCACTTACAGCGCCGAAGCCTGCGAACCTGGAAGAAACGCTGAGGGAACATTAGCTCCTTCAGCGGTGACCGAGCGCGCTGCAGGAGCTTCGTTCTAAGGGAAGTATGTGATGCATACTAGCACATTATGCTATTGTCTTGCAGGTTTTTTTTCTGGGGGGGGGGTTCAGCGCATTAAATCATTTTTATTTATTTTTATAAAAAAGATTTACGAATTCCATACATCACATTAAAGACCAAGACAACATTCATAAAATAAACAGTAGACGTAAAGAAAAAAAAAAAAACATTTAAATCTCCTACACAACAATACATACAATGCACACATATAGTAAAAATAAAAGGGGTGTATATCCTATATATCTTTATCATATCAACCATATATATCATATTTATTTTTAGTCCCCAAAGAGGGGGAAAGAAACATCATGAGAGGCGGAGGCTTCTTATATCCTAAATAGTTTAGATGATATTTCTTGCAGATATTTCTTTCAGGGATGAATCAGACCCACATTTTTGCCTGAATTCGGACCTGAAACTTAACCAAAGACACACAGGACCCCTGTGCAATACGCCCCGCAGCCATCACGGAGAAATGTAAACCGGCTCCATAGAGAGCCAGTCACACAAATTACGAATTCGTGTCTTACGAATTGGATGTGGTGAAACACCACATCCAATTCACACTAGTGTGAACCCAGCCTAAGGTTTGCAGGCCTCTCTCTAACTAATCCTTACCTCACACCGCCACCCTTTCTCCTCTACCCCCTCCATCACTCCTAACCACCTCTTACTACATGTGTCTATAAAGTGACCAAAAACCACAAAAAGTAAACCAAAAAAACATTCTTTTGTGACATTAGGTGAAATTATACTCTCATCTTCCTCCATAATTCTTCCCTTGCCTTCCCACACCTTTATCCCTCCCTGATTACCCCATCAGGCCCATAATGGACATGCTAATCAAGTAAGTATATCGCTATCCCAAATTACAGTGCATGTGTGTCTTGTATTACTTTAAAAGTTCTCCCACCCATTAACCCCACACCATAAAGGGGAACGATGGAAGTGAAGAAAACAGAAAGAAAGAAAAAAAAGTTTTCACTCTTCTTCCCTTTTGGAAAAGGGTGGAGATGAGTGTCTTTTTTCCAACCCCTGTCTCTTTTACATTTTAAGGGAATTCCTCTGCCTCTCCCTCTCTCCTCTACTCCAATGTATTTTCATTGTCTACATATCTTGTGTAAACCAAAACTAACTTCTCCAAGTTCTATAGAGGATTGAATAGAAGTCATTTTGTAGATGTGTCAACTCTTCCATTTTTCCAGTTCTATCTACCTACCTCTCTAAGCCATTCCAACATAGTTGGTGTTTTCTTTGATTTCCAATATTTCAGAATTAATACCTTCACTGCGTTCAACAAGAATGGAATAATAGACCTTTTTTTTATTTTTTCCTTGGCTCAGTAGTAGAATGGAAAAAACATCGCCAGGGGGCTTGCCCAATTTCAAGATTACTAATCATCTTAATTAGACTTTCTCCCATTATGACTGAATCATTGGACAATGCCACTAACTATGGACATGTGTTCCTTCAACCCCACATTCACTCCAACACTCCAGTGACTGCATTGGATTGATCGCATGTAGTTTTGAAGGAGTATACAGCATTAGATAATGCATTAATGATTCTGTCTGGATTACGTACCAAAAGCGGTACAATTATTTGCATGGAAGTTTGGCGTTTTATACTGTAGGCCTGCAATTCTTAGGAATAACTTGCTTAAATCTGTCCAAGACATCCCGGGTATGATAAAGTTTGAAAAACAAAATCATAATTTTTTATATAATAAAAACTATAAATAATTATAACAAATTATAATAAAAAATATTCAATAATGTAATCAACTCAAAAACACTGAAATTTGCTCAGTTTTGTCGCTGTCATTATTTATTTTTTTTATGACAAATTTCCCCACAAATCGCTATCGCTCAATTCTGAAAGTAATTATAATTTATTATCGCTGTTTTCTAGCTGATCTAAAACCATTTTTGACATAAAGGGACACTTTTGGTTGTTACAATCTACAGTTTCCAGGCAGAAAGAACAGTTTTTATTATATAAAAGGACATGTAGGGCACAGGACAGACCACTAGGGACAAGGGGGGTGTATTTTTTACATACAGTACTGTAATCTATAAGATTACATTGTACTGTATGTAAAGTGTTTGTTTACCTTTTAAATTTGGCGCCGTTCTCCGCTCTGCGTCGTAACGTCGCAAACGGAGATACACAGAATCGATCGCTCACACAGCGGGGATGCATCGCTGGATCAGGAAGAAGGTAAGACAGCGCGCGCTGCAGGCTCTGCATGGCTACCCCGAGCGTGACTCGGGGATACCGATCTCTGCAAAAAAAAACACCCCGAGTCACGCTCGGGGATACCGCCAGGGAGGTTAATTGAGGGGGCTGAAAATTGAGTAAGAAGCAACATAAGCGCTTTTATAAAATGTTTGCACATTTCTCTTGTACAAATCTCTACATGAGACACAAATAAAGATTATGGTGGAGTAAGAAAATACACAGAGATTTAGCTCCAAAGGAAAGTTTACAAAAGAAATGTATTGAAGCCTTAATTTGTATATAAACTTAAAGTGGAACTATGACCTTCAATTTAAAATTATTCTAAACCTTCTTTTCAAAATAAATAAATAAACATGTCATATTTATCTGCTCTGTGTGATGGTTTTGCACAGAGCAGCCCCAATCCTCCTCTATCTAGGGTTCCTCACCATAGCTCATGGCTCCTCCTTTTTGGTAATTGGCACCATAGGAAGCTACTTCCTATGGAGGCACTTGTGTGGGCTTGATCCCGTGCCACGCTGCCTGCCTGTGTATATATACACGGACAGCAAGGCTTGACCCTGCTCCCTCATCACAGTATTTGATTGACAGCAACAGGAGCCAATGGATCACGCTGCTGCCTCTCTGTCCTGCTTGGAGAGAGAGAGAACAGTGACCATTGCTGCTTTCTGGCACAGTGTTGGATCAGGACCAGGTAAGCTGTGGGATCCTGATTACAGAAGGTTTTATACCTTAATGCAGAGAATAATTGATTGATAACTCAATTGTATAGCAAGTTGTAAAATGTTTTTTACCTTAATGCAGGTAATGCAAAGGTAAAACATATTTAGCTTTAGGACCATTTTAAGTTTTCCTTACCTGCTGAAGTCAGTTATACTCACTTGAGTTCCCCCATCCAGGTCCCTCACTGATAATGTTTTCAACTGTTGGAACTGCTAGTCCAGGTCCCTTCACTCCCCTGGGTCTGGAAACTGCCTGCATGGTGCTGACCCCCAGAAGAGAGAAGTGTCCAGCACTAGATGATCGTTTTTGGAATTGAGAATTTGGAAAAAAGTTTTTTGACCCAGCTAACTTTTATTGCGAAGTTGGGCTTTAGAAAAGAAAATGTAATATTTTTCAGCTTGCCAGCCCTTAGACAAGGTGGTTTCCTTTTTTAGGCTTTTATTCCTCGCTAGCACTTCCTGTCCTAGGGTGAAAATGCTTACTCATCATGGAATATTTACCAGACCAAAAGGTAGAAAACAATAGAAGTTCATTGTCGGGGTTTACATATACTTTGAAGGAGAAGTCCAGCCAAAGCTCGTTTGGCTGCACTTCTATGGATCACAGGGGTAGAATTTGTTTTGCACTCCTGTGACCCGTTTTCAGCAGAGAGCGGACTAAAGTCTGCTCTCTGCTGACATCATGGATATCAGTACACGTCATCACAACATTAAAGTCTGGATCCGCCATGTGCCTGGACTGACACCCACCTCAGTCTCTCATCAAGCCGCTGAGAGCCTGAGACAGCCCGCTCCGCCCCTCCACTGCACAATGCTTCAATGAGCGAGAATGGAAAAGAATGGAGAGCTGTGCCTGAGGGCTCGTACACACGTCCGAGAGTCTCGTCAGGAAAAACCTGTTTTCCCTGACGAGATTCTTGGCATGAAACTCTTGCCGCCGGAGTGTACTGACTGTCATTTCAAAAGAACCACGGTTCTCTTGAAAGGAAAGAACACAGTGACGTCATCGCGTATGACAAGCATGCGCTCGTCACATTCAATGCCGTCGCCGACATCTTGCTTCACCCTACCTATGCCGTGGAAGCTTCCGCACATGCGCGGGTTTCCCACAGCGACAGGTAAGTATACAGAAAAAAGAGAGCAGGTTCTCTTTTTTTCCCGTCGAGATTCTGTCCAGATTTCCTGATGAGAAACCTGATTGCCTCATACACACAAATGGAAATCTCGGCAAGAATCAGTTTTCTTGCTGGTTTTTGCCGAGAAACACGGTTGTGTGTACGAAGCCTTAGGCCGCGTACACACGATCAAACATATCAGCTGAAACTGGTCTGCAGACCAGTTTCAGCGGACAGATTTGATCGTGTGTACGGGCTAGCAGACAGGTTTCCAGCAGACAAAAGTTTTAAAGCATGCTTTAAAACTTGTCTGCTGGAAACCCGTCTGTCCGACATGTCCGCTGGTTAGTACGCCTAACCAGCGGACAAAAATCCCCCGCATGCGTCAAATGGATTCGACGCATGCGTGGAAGTATTTTACTTCCTGGTTCGGTGATGTGGCGGCGTCAACATCACCGCCACGTCACCGCGCTGTCTGTCAGCGGGGATTTTGGTTTGATCGTGTGTACACTGATCAAACCAAATCATCCCAGGAGACATGTCCGATGAAAACGGTCTGTCGGACCGATTTCATCGGATTTGTCTCCTCGTGTGTACACGGCCTTACAGTCTGCAGCTCTCTGCTCACGGAGCTCTGAAAAACGAGCGATCGGGGGCGTTCAATCACTCAGATTTCAGTGCAGAGGCGCCAGGGGACAGATGCAGCATCAGACCGATACTGCATCCACCTAGGTAAGTATAAATGTGGGAAAAAAAGAAACCCCATACTTCTCTATTAACAAAGTAGGGTGCTGAAGCAATAGGATGGCAAATATTTTAAGGAGTATTTATAATAGGAAATGGTGTCCGAATATTCACTCACTGAATGCTCACTGAATATCTTTACAATTATTGTACAGTTTGCCTGCATTTTACGTATCATTTATAAAATGTAGAGCGTAGTGTGGATCCTGTGATGTGTTCTCTGCATAATGCTACAAAGAACAAGCCTGGATAGGAAGAGAGCCCCGTCACATTACCTGTTAAAGCAAGAATTAATGGGGCTTACCTTGCTTGGGAGGAACATTTTAAAAGCAGCTGTATGGCATTTCGGGACTAAGCAGGGTCCCTATTTCATGGCATTATTATATCATATGTGTAAAGCTACATGTGTATCTGCTCTGTGGACTTGCAGGAAATGATTGAAAACATTTGGCAAGTTAGTAACATTTCAAATGTATCACAATAGTTTCCCCACACAAATTCACTTGGATAAGCAGACTGGAGTGAAGATAGGACCGACTGACACGGACATATACTAATCCATCAGTTATCCTTAATTGTAGGACACGTTTCTCTGGACCTTGAAGCTTGTAATCACTGATGGTACTTCCCAATGCTGCAAATAAAGAGCAAGAGACAGATCTAGATAGAACATTTTCTTTAATTCTGCCAGACAATCAAAGAAGGCAAACCCGGACCTCCCTTATCTGGTGCTCGTCTGCATGGCCACTATGGAGAATTTAGCCACCATGTTTTTATGATCCACTCTAGCTTAGATTATATGGTGTTCCATATGAGATATCTATATATAACCCCCTGAAGAAGATCAGTACGATTTAAATGATCGAAACGCATTGGGGATCCGTATGTGGCAGCCTAATCGTTAACTGCATATGGTCAATGTGAGATATAGATATGTATATGTGAACATCATATATCAATTGCATACCAGAGCTCTTAATGTTATCCCTGTATGTATTGGATCCATTTTTCCTCATCCTTTATGTACAACAATTTTTGATACTTATTAATAAATACATTTATAAAAACTTCATTCAAGAGTCTACAATTTTTTAAGCCCTGGGAGTCTCCTTTGACCTTTTCTTTTCTAATAGTATTGGCCTAGCAGCAACAGTTTGGACATTTGGACCCTATTTTTGTCCACAGATCTAATATTCAGTACTTTAATTAAAATGACTCTGCTTAATCAATTGTTTTACTTTAGATCCACTTCAATGGCTGCTTCTAAATAAGAAAAGCCACAGATTGTTTACAAATGATAATGTTTTGCTGGATTTTATGACATATTAAACATGTATTTTAAATGACACAAAACTTTATAAGTCAGGTCTGTCTTTTTTTTAGTCAGGTAAATACTGTATGAAATATAATTTCAAATCCAGACACTAGATAGAGCTCTGGTCTCTTTTTACAAGACCACTGAAAATGCCAGTTGTTACAGAGTTCAACAGCTCAAGCTTCAATTAGGCACTCAAGTTAATGACTGATAACAGTCATTAATAATCTCCCTCAGCACGTCACCCTGTGTAAGATGAGTCTGTATGAAGTGTCATTCAATGACAAATGTAACACCTCATTCTGGGCAGCAGGTAAAGAAGACTCCAAGTAGCCAGGCCCAAACTAATATTCAACTGTCCCTGTAGTAATGTAGACTTACGTATATTTACAAGCTTGGGTTTTGTTTCTCCGAGCCATATTAGTGCTCTAATTCTGTGTATGTCCTTACCAAGGCTGCAGATATTAGCTCTACGCAGATCTTTAACAATTATTTACAATTCTTTGCATAATTACACCATTATAATGGTTTCCTGATGGAATGTTGTGGACCTGTGGTTGTTTGAATACAGTTACTATGTGGAACATGTTTTATCGGCTGATTAAATTAACAGAGTGGAAATGAATGCAGTAGTCTGCATCCTCAGGAAGCTACATGTAATGCTGGGTGATGTCAACTCTTTTTAACAAAGGATCACTTGGGATAGCCAGGGCCCTCAAATTTTCTTAAAGAGACTCTGTAAAGTAAAACAGTAAGACCCCTTTCACACTGAGGAGTTTTTCAGGCGGTTTAGCGCTAAAAATAGTGCCTAAATACCACCTTAAAAACTCCTGCCCTGCAGTCTCAATGTGAAAGCCCGAGGGCTTTCACACTGAGGCAATGCGCTGGCGGGACCGCTCCAGAAGTACTGCACCGCTCCTTCCCATTGAAAACAATGGGATACCGCAGCTATACTGCAGAGGCGCATTGCCGGCGATATTAACCCTTTTTCGGCCGCTAGCGGGGGTTAAAACCTCATTGCTAGCAGCCGAATACAGCCGCAGTTACGCAACAATTCCGACGGTATAGCGCCACTAAAAATAACGGCGCTATGCCGCCACCGCACCTCCTGCCCCGGTGTGAAAGGGGCCTTAGAGAATGCTAAAAGGATAGTAGATTTTCACCTCTTCTGCTGCCCTCATTAATAGAGAGAAACCTCCACCTGAAGACTCCTGAAGAGTCCAACACTTCTGGCAATGTCAAATTTCTGGCCCCTGCTGCACTGATGATTCTATTCTGCAGCCTCTACATTGATACTATGGGCCAGATTCAGGTAGATGAGAGCATCTTTGCTCCAGAGTAACGCTTCTCATTTACGTTACTCTGAAGACCCTTTCAGCGCAAGTCCTGTAATTCACATAGCAGTTGCGCGTAAACTTGCGCCAGAGTAACGATAATGCGCTGGCGTAACCCGACGCAAGTGGAAGTGGGTGTGATCATATGTAAATGATGGGCGGAGCCCAGCGCAGAGGCTTACGTTCAGCGCATCAACCACGGAGCATGCGCATGAGTGCGGCTCCACTCGCCCCCTTTGTGCGCATGCTCACAACTTCCGTCGGCACCACTTCACGGGAAACGTCAGCGCAATGCTTCCGTTGGGCGTTTAAATGCGCCCGTAGAAGCGCCATTTCGGCACTAAAGTATATCCTGTTCCCCCTCCCCGCAGTGAAGTTACTTTTGTTCTGAGATGGCTGCTCCCGTTCCCCGCAAACACACAGGAGAAAGCTGAACTTTAATGGCCAGGAGCTGTCAGCCGTCATCTCGGCTATGGAGACCTATGATGTCTTCCTCCATGGCTGTAAAATTTGACGACAAGCATGGACAGAGGTGTTGTCCTGCAAGTGGGGGTGCTCAGCTAGCTCTTATCGTCGGTAACGCTGCTGTAGCTGCTCTCCTGCTGACCTGTGGCCATCTGGAGTAAAGATAAAGCAGCCTTTTGTAGAAATAACTTTGCGCCGGACGGACGAGATACGCGCGGCGCATGTAGCCAGCGTGGTGCATCCGTTCGTGAATTGGAAAAATCCCTCATTTGCAATTTGCAGGGGAAATCAATAGGCGCGACTGATGCGCCCAACGAAATTAAGCGTGACGATACTCTGCGTCGGAACGTTCCGCCAGTCGCAAATGACCCGTTATTGGGCGCATCTAGTTTGGTGGGTACGGGCACATAGAAACGACGGCGCATCATCACAGTTACGCGGCGCATATCGAAATACTCCAGCGCAAGTGTTCCTGAATCTGGCCCTATGTCTTGTGGTGACATATCACATATGTATGGAGGAATTTTTATCTTCCACGGACTAATTTTGGATAATATTTTAAATAATGCTGTGATAGTGGTGTAGAAGATCTTAGTGCAGATCACCTTGCAAAGATAACGTTTGTAAAGGTCCATCAACTGCCAATGGGTTGGTGATTTCTGTATGAGGCATTTGAATAATTTGGGTTGGTGTATGCTCTGCCCTTTACTGAACTAGCAAATGTAGGCCCATTCATAAAAGAACCTGTTGCATTGTAACATGTATATACATCATATTGGACTTTTTTGGACTGGCCTATGTAGTGATTGCATAACTTATAGTCTTGGAGGGATCCCAGTCACAAAAGTTGGTGGAAAAAAAGATACCAGAAATTCTAGTGTGGGTATTAGGGACTGGACTTGAACCCCTGCTGTGTCTGGCAATAATTGTTCTCGCTGAGCTACCTCAGATGCTGGATAGTGCCCTGTCTGATCCATTGGACAACCCAGCCCTCTGCCTTGACTTCTGCTGAACTATGAACTCTTTGCTCCACCCATGAACTTCTTGACTTAAGCAATGTCTCTGCACTTCCTGTTTGCCAGATTATTGTGCTCTCTTCAGCCAGTATCTCGCTCCCGTCTTCCCTGCTGCCGTCCATATTTTTCTACCCCTCGTTATCGACCCTTGGCTTCTTCCTCAACTATGCTTCTGCCTGACTCCAACCTGCAACTATTTGTTACAGACCTTTGGATTGTTTTATTGACTATGTTCTGTTTGATCCTTACTTGCTTATCTGCTTCTGGACCTCGGCTTGCTCACCTCCTGGTGGGGCGATTTTGAGGGCCGTGACCTTGTAGTAACACGCAGAAAAATCTATCTCCACCAGCAACTGGCCTTCGAGTCTGACCCCTGATCGTGAAAGTGCTGTGGGTAGAGTTGATTGGAGAAGTTACTAGAAAACTTAGTGTGGATAGTAGAGGGGAGAGCTGTTCTAATTAACATATGCAATTGCAAATATAGCATGGGCAATGGAAGTGGAGGTGACAGAACATACATTTCAGGGTGCAAAAAGAGGAGATTTGACAGAAAACATATCATATAGGGTTAATGTCCCTGTATGGTACGTGATGACACCAAGGTTCTGCCTACAAACTGAATCTTTGAGCACAGGAGTAGAGCATTGGAACAGGGTGTAAGGTAAGTGATAGAGCCTCTGCCTTTCTCTGCCTTCTTTTTAATGCTTCTGGAGTTTGGCTTTAAAACTTTCTGTCAACCTTTAAAATGACTGCATCTGTTATTAGGAAAAGTTAGTAGAAAGGAAAAATTGTAATGGAAAAAAAAGCACTCAGGGGTTTATCCAATCATATTTTATGTATCAGTTTTTCAGGGTCTGTGTAATGGGGGAAACAGTGGGGGGGTGTCCCTTTCCAATATACTTTGTGCTGAAAGCTGTGCCTGTTTCTCATCTTAAATCGGTATTAAACCTATAAGCAAACATTTCTAATATTGCAGCTTACAAATTCTTAAGCCCCGTACACACGGCCGAGGTTCTCGGCAGAAACCAGCGAGAACCTCGCTGGCATCCTGATTCTGCCGAGAACCTCGGCCGTGTGTACGGATTCGGCGAGCATCCCGTTGGGAATGCCGTCGAGCCGAAATAGAGAGCAGGTTCTCTATTTGCTCGACGGCCCTTCAGGATGAATGGCTCGTCGCCTTTCCCGACGGGCTGGTCGCCGAATCTGACGGCCGGGCGAGAACCTCGACGAGCGGAACGATGTGTTCCGCCCGTCGAGGTTCTCTGCCGTGTGTACGGGGCTTTAGACGTGATGGCTGAATTTTTTTCTTCTATTTTCACCTGGTTATCCAGCCAGTAAGTCTGATGTTTTTCAAAAGAACAAGCTTTCCTGCAGAATATATCAGTTACAGGGATGAGACAAACCATTTAACACTAGCTCTAACACTAGCAGTGGAACTTACAATGAACAGCTTTTATTTATTTATGTAAAACCTTTATCTTAAAAGAAATTAAGGAATAAGCTCCTAATAAAGTGTTAATTGGAGTTTGGCTTCAATTGGTTTGTGTATTTAAATCTGCTAGTCCATCTGACACTCCCCTCCCCCAGACTGATAATGCTGCTGTCCAAAAGTGCCCCCCTGTGCTCCTTCACCCAGAATGGGGATGCATGGTAATACATGAGTTGTGTAACTGGCCAGATCCCCAGGTGAAAGCAGAAAGAAAAAAGCCTAAAACATTCAAAAAGAATGCAGCCACTGCATCTAATGATTGGTAAGCTGTAATACAATACATTTTTGGTTTTGGGTTTAGTACCTCTTTAAAGCGGAGTTCCACCCAAATATGGAAGCTCTGGTTATCTGACTCCTCCCCCCTTTCCAGTGCCACATTTGCCACCTTTCGGGGGGGTGGGGGTACCTGTTTTTGACAGCTACCTGTCCCCACTTCCGGCTGCCCCTGTCGCCGTGCCATTCATAAAGCGCAGCAAGCTTCGTGCATGTGCAGTCTGTGAGGTCTGTGAAGTCGCAAGGCTACACTACTGGTTTCCCTTGCAGACAATGGCGGCGGCAGCACCAGAGAGCTGATGGAAACATCAGCTGGGGTGCCGACATCGCTGTAGTCCAGGAGGGGTATGTGTCCTAGTATTAAAGGGGTTGTAAACCTTTGTGTTTTTTCACCTTAATGCATCCTATGTATCAAGGTGAAAAAACATCTTGCAAGCACTGCCCCCGAGCCCCTGTTTTACTTACCTAACTCCCGAATTTCCGAGGGCGTGATCCCACGTCGTTCTCCCCATGCCTGATCGGCTCTTCATTGGTTATATTGAAAGCAGCACAACTATTGGATCCCGCTGCAGTCAATCAAATCCAATGACGCGGCCACCGGGGGCGGGGCCGAATCATAGAATAGGCGGCTATGGACGCCAATTGTATGGCATGGGAGCGCGCCTGCAAGGTAACCCCCTCGGGAGAGAGATTTTCAGAGGGGGTTTGCTCTTATAGGGAGTAGCCGCGAGAGCCACCGTGGGTTCCCAGAAAAGGACAATCGGACCACTGCACAGTGGAGGAAAGTATGATATGTTTGTTATTTAAAAAAAATATATATATATAAGCTTTAGTACCACTTTAACAGTCAGCAGCTACAGTGTGTAGCTGCTGACTTTTAATTCTTTGCTTGGGGGGGTGGTGATCGGTACTCCACTTTAAGCCATCTATATACTATGCACATTTTAGCCAGTTTCTATATGCCGCTGGTACCAGCTGTCACACTGGATAGTGTGAGATTCGTCTATCCATGCCGTAGAGTGTGGAACCGTAGAGTGTGGATGGAGGATTCTGTTAGATTTGTTTGCATTCAGAACGCAGGCATGGAGATCTGGGATCTGGGTAAACAACTACACTACTCTAACCAAGATTTGTTATGTGTGTACAGCAATCATGACACCATAAATCTCTACCCATTACTGTTCTATATATTGCAGACGAGTCTGGAACTAGTGAGGTTAAAGCGGAATGAGCACAGCGCTGTGACCTCTCCTCCCCGTCTGTCATCACCAGATGATTAATCTTGGAGCACAATCCATCACACTTCCACTCGATTTGCACACTTAGTTGCTGATGGAGCATGTATTTTGGAAACTTGTTTGCTTTTATCCGAGTTCTGCCTGAAATGTGAACTGGATGTGGGTGCAGCCATTGGAACCTCTTATTTGTATATCTTTATGTGTGGTTTTGGTAAAGGCAGGGCTCTTTACAAAGAACATCCAAGTGGACGTCTGTTCGAACTTTGGCCAGGGGCCAGCAGTAATCCAGCTGTGCGTCTACAGTAGGTATTAACTTCAAACATTAGGAATCAGTTTCATGGCTATCTATGGAGAGTTTCTGGCCCTATGTACCAACGAAGTTAAAGAGAAGGCAAATGAATGGGGTGATCTATAACTTAAAGGGGTTGTAAACCTTTGTGTTTTTTCACCTTAATGCACCCTATGCATGAAGGTGAAAAAACACCTTGCACTGTTTGGCCCCCAGCCCCCCCCCCCCCATTTTACTTACCTGAGCCCCAAATTTCGGTGGGCGCGATCCCACGTCGCTCTCCCCACTGCTTCTTGGCTCTTCATTGGATAGATTGATAGCAGCGCAGCCATTGGCTCCCATTCAGTTCAACCACAAAAAAAATAAACAAACAAAATAAAAACATAGTACAATCCCATACACACAACTCTATACCAACAGTTGATCCAGAGGAAGGCAAAAAAAAACACAGCAGAGCATGATCCAATTTGCTACAGCAGGGGAAAAAATTCCTTCCTGATCCTCCAAGAGGCACTCGGATTTTCCCCGGATCAACTTTACCTTTAAATGTTAGTGCCCAGTTATATTATGTACATTTAGGAAAGTATCCAGGCCTTTCTTAAAGCAATCTACTGAGCTGGCCAGAACCACCTCTGGAGGGAGGTGTTATTTAAAAAAAAGTGAACCTTTAGTGCAGTGGCGTAACCAGAGTCATGGGCGCCCGGGGCAGATTTTTTTTTACGCCCCCCCCCTTATATAAACATGATATCAGGGCTGCAGTGTGGAGCTCCCTATTAAGCTATGGACCGGGCCGGGCCAACACTCTTCTCCAACGGAGTCCCAGCCTCAGCCTGTGGCAGAGGCAGGGTGTGCGCTGGGGAAGACTTGGGACAGGCTCTGCTAAACCATTCTCTCCCTGCATCACATCCCTGCTTACTTGCTTGGCTGAGCAGGAGTCCCTGCAGGCGCCGCCGGACTGCAGAGCACGTCACAATCTTGGAGCCTCCACAGTGCGCGCCGGTGTTATGCCAAACAGGGCATCCCCTGCATCCTTCCAGGCATGCCTGTGCCGGCCGCTGGGAGGTACCGGCGGGGGGCTGTGCGCTCAGTGGAGGAGCCGCTCACTATACTATCCGCAGAGCTGCCGGTCACAGGCTCCCCCTCAGCTCAGCGCCCGGGGCAGACGCACCCCCTGCCCCCCTGGTTGTTACGCCACTGCTTTAGTGTAACTTTAATGTGATTGTAAACGCTGATCTTGTAAAACAACCTTTTTCGTTTAAAATATAAATTTAAAATATAAAAAATAATACCTGGTTTCCCTTTTTTTTTATTTTATAAGTGATCACATTCCCTCTGTTCCCAGCTGCATTAGAGATGGGCGAGGAGAAGCAGCATCACATTGATCTTCCCAGGGAATGGTTGTGCAGCGGGGGGCGTGCCAGGACAAGTTCCCAGCATAGATAGAGAACTGACCACAGTGGGCTCTCCTGCTTAGTGAGGTCAGTTTTTAATAGGAAAGCGGAGGGACTGACAGGAACAGAACATGGTACAGCAGATACATATCAGGAATATGAAATGTTGGGGTATCAAACGCTTTAAGTATAACATGCTACATGGGGGGGGGGGGGGGTCCATTATAGGGTTATGGGTTTCACCAGGCTTGAAAAAAGTGTGTAATGATTATTCAACTTCCATTATATAACAATAGCAGAACGAAACAGCTGAAAACTCATAAAAGTTTTGCATTTGACTTGACTACAGGGGAACAACTAACCTGCTCTCCCCAATTTTATTTGCTCTGAGAGTGTAAAAAAAACACAGGTTGATGCATTCCATGGTTCAAACACCACCCTCTGCAGCCATTCCTGCATACACTAGAACATGAAAGAGGTGATGTACAACAGAGAATCATGTGACAAGAGGCGGGAGGGGGACCAGACTGTGGCCATCAGGAGTACAAAATGCCCCAGCATGAGCGAGAGTAAACAATTTGTGTCTTGAGGAGGAATTGTGTCCTATCATTGGTGTCATTGGGCCCCAATGTGATGCCATTGGTATGAACTGAGTCCCACTGTTGGTGTCATTGGTAGGAATTGTGCACTTCACTCGTGTCAGTAAAAAAAAATAGTGCCCCAAGGTCTGGATAAGAGCAAGTAAAAGGCCACATCCAGCCCCTGGGGCAGTTTGGAGACCACTGCTCCACATAGTTGAAGGCAAATCTAAAATAAATTTATTAAGAAAGTTGTATAATGTATGGCCAGCTTAAAGGAGATGAAGCGCTCTCTTGGATAGGTGCACCAACCTAAGGGTGCTTGATATAGTGCAGGGATATGCAATTAGCAGACCTCCAGCTGTTGCAAAACTACAAGTCCCATCATGCCTCTTCCTCTGGGTTTCATGCTTGTGGCTGTCAGAGTCTTGCTTATGGGACTTGTAGTTCTGCAACATCTGGAGGTCCGCTAAATGAATATCCTTGATATAGTGCAAACCAATGTAGCAGGTGCTTCAGCACTGAACTCCAACCTCAGGGGGCACTTTAGCATTGACCACAAACATGAGGAATCACTTCACCATTGGAAACCAACGTAGAGTGCACTTCAATACTTATATAGGTAAAAATTTACATAGTAGGCGAGGCTGAAAAAAGACACAAGTCCAATCTAGGTGTGCGCTTTTATGTCAATAATACATTGTATATCCCTGTATGTTGTGGTCGTTCAGGTGCCTATCTAATAGTTGTTTGAAATTATCAATGTTCCCCGCTGAAACCACCGCCTGTGAAAGAGAATTCCACACCCTTACCGCTCTTATGCCGCGTACACACGATCCAAAATAGATTTTTTTTTTTCGACTGAATTTTGGCTCAAACTTGTGTTGCATGCACCCGGTCCCACAAATGTTGTCTGAGATTCCGAGCGTCACGAACGTGGTGACGTACAACACTACGAGCCGAGAAAAATGAAGTTCAATGATTCTGAGCATGCGTTGAATTGATTCAGAGCGTGTGTTTTTTTGCATACAATACAGACGATCGGAATTTCCGACAAGAACTTTTCCTGTTGGAAAATTTAAGAACCAGCTCTCAGATTTTTGCTGTCGGAAATTCCGACCAAAGGCTCACATTGAACTTTTCTTGTCGGACATTCCGACCGTGTGTATGCGGCATTATAGTAAAGACCCCATAACACAGTTTAAGGTTAAACCGCTTCTCTCCTAATTTTAGTGAATGGCCACGTGTCTTTTTAAATTCCCTTTTACAGAAAAGTTGTATCCCTATTGTGGGGTCACCAGTACGGTATTTGTACATTGAAATCATATCCCCTCTCAAGCGTCTCTTCTCTTCTAAGTTCAGTGCTCATAACATTTTACTCATCACTAAGCTCCTCCAGTCCCTTTATTAGCTTTGTTACCCTTCTCTGAACTCTCTCCAGTTCCAGTACATCCTTCCCCTGAGGACTGTTTCCCAGAACTGGACCACATACTGACCTCCAACACTAGGGAGCACTTTAGAATTGACCATGAACACCAGCGAACACCAACATAGGTTGCACTTCAACACTGACCACGAGAATCAGAGCAGCTTTCGTTGTTGCTCACGAGCAGGGCAGCCATCACACATTTTTGGGCCCCTTACACAGCTTTAGACAGGGCCCCCCTGGAGCAGAGAACCAGTGAGGGGGGGGCTTGGTGACAAAAAAAACAAGTGTAATCTCTTCTCTCCTGACGCGAGATAATAAGCAGGGGGGATGGGGCCCTGGGGACTTCGGGCCCCTTACAAATGTAATGCAAAAAATAAAACAGGAGGGGGGCCGACCTGGCCTGTAAGGGGCCCTGGAGACCATTGGGCCCCTTACAGGTGTAATGTAAAAAATAAAATAACGGGAGGGGGGCCAGCCGGGCTTGTAAGGGGACCATGGGGCCCCTTACAGGTGTAATGCAAAAAAAAACGGGAGGGGGCCAGCCGGGACCCTGGGGACCATCGGGCTCCTTACAGGTGTAATGCCTGTACCCCCCAGATGGCGGCCCTGCTCATGTGGACCAATAATGTGAGGCAAATATCGCCAGAGGGGATACAGACAGCAGTAAAAACCCAACAGAGGGTCTAATACCTGTATTAAAAAACTTAAAAAAATACACTTTAAAGGAAACCTATACTGAGGAGGTGGGGGCTGCACCTGCTGAGCTAATTGCATGTCTCCCATTCTAATCCAATGTCTTCAATACTATCTGCGCTTCTGATCAAAAACAAGTGTGCAAAACATAGTATTCCGGGAAAGAGGTCAGCAATAGCAGCCTTTCCGCTGAAGGGCCATGGCCCCATTATTTACTTTTAACGGCTGGTCAGAACTGGGACCTCTGGTAAGTGTATCTCACTGCTGGATTCCCCCAGAATATATGAGAAACGATCTTATGATTCAGCTTGCTAGCTTCCAGGCAAAACTGAAATGTGTAGAGCTGTTGGGTGGCATTTCCCGTTCCAGTTATTCTATGGCTCATGCACTGCTGTGAAAAGCTGCGGGTCTCCAGCATTACATTAGACCGCTCAGGAATGCACATTTACTGTGAGGATACACACATTCTATGCACTCCCAGGCCACAGAGCCCAGGAAAATGTTCATATGTCTTGGTCCTTAAATTATGCAATCAGTTATAGCGAAGACTTGGCAGATTAACATGAAAACAATGTATTTTGCATTATTTTCTGCACATTGGCCAGATTGCTGAGGCTTTCTTTCCTTGTACACAATGTTCACGCAGTTTCAAACTGAAGTTGTTTCATACAATATGTTCCCATGCTGGGTTGCTGGAGAGGAAATGCTTGACATGTTTAAATGGTATTCGCAATTATGTATTTACAGAACTTTATTTAATAAAATGATTTGTAGATTCTCCCTTTGAAGGCCATTTGTTTTAGACAGGGCTGTCAACATAAAGTAAACCTTAAAGGAAGTCTATAGTCACAGCATACACTTTCCCTTTATAACATCGGCATTGTAATAACAATAAAAACAATAGTTAGAGTTCATAATCCAGTATAAGCTTACTTCTTACTTAAAAAATGTCCTTTCATATTGTGAGCGCTGCCTGTCTGCTGGTCATCTCTTTCCATAACCTCCTGGATTCCCGGCATGCTTTGCAGTTTCTTCTCTGCTATTTGCGTTCATTTTCTAAGGACTACATATCCCATGGTACCTTGCTGCTTGCAATCAGTAATTCCCGTACTGACTCTGCCTCCTGAAATTCCTCCTCTCTGCACCTTTCTAGTTCAGAAGGTAGGCTCTGTGAAATGCAGTGCCTACTCACAAAAAATTTCAAGGAAGTAAATATGTGTGGCCCTTCACAAGGTAAGTTTAACCACTTCAGCCCCGGACCATTTTGCTGGTCAATGACCGGGCCACTTTTTGCGATTCGGCACTGCGTCAATTTAATTGACAATTGCGCGGTCGTGCGACGTGGCTCCCAAACAAAATTGGCCTCCTTTTTTTCCCCACAAATAGAGCTTTTTTTGGTGGTATTTGATCACCTCTGCGGTTTTTATTGTTTGCTCTATAAACAAAAATAAAGCGACAATTTTGAAAAAAAATGAAAATGTTTTACTTTTTGCTATAATAAATATCCCCAAAAATATAGAAAAAAAAAACGATTTTTTTTCTCAGTTTAGGCCGATACATATTCTTTTACATATTTTTTGTGAAAAAAAATCGCAATAGGCGTTTATTAATTCGTTTTTACTAGTAATGGCGGCGATCTGCGATTTTTATCGGTACTGCGACCTTATATCGGACACTTTTGACACATTTTTGGGACCATTGTAATTTTTATAGCGATCAGGGCTATAAAAATGCATTTATTACTGTAAAAATGTCACTGGCAGGGAAGGGGTTAACACTAGGGGACGAGGAAGGGGTTCATTTTATTCCCTAGGTGTGTTCTAACTGAGGGGGGGGGTGGGACTGACTAGGGGAAATGACAGATCGCTGTTCATACATTGTATGAACATGCGATCAGTCATTTCTCCACCTGACTGGACACACACATATCCCGTTTCTCGCTTTCTAACGAGCGATCGCGGGTGCCCGGCGGTGATCGCGCCCGCTGGGCACGCGCGTCAGCACCAGTGGCTGAAATGCAAAATCACGTAATATTACGTGATTTTGCGCAGCTGACCCGACCTGCTGCCGTAAAACTGCGGCGGCTGGTCGGCAACTGGTTAAAAGGAGAAGTAACTTTTTGGCTACACTTCTCCCATGGATCACACAGTTTTTCAGCCTACAGCAGGCTAAAGTCCACTGTTGGCTGACATCACTGAGCTGGTCCAGGCTCTTAAAAGATATATGGTTGAGATCCATCCAGAAGCCTGGACAAGCACCTGGCTCAGCCTCTCAGCTATCCGCTAAGAGCCTGAACCAGCCCCTCCTGTCTCCTCCACACCACAGCGTTCCTGTGAGCACTGGAGGGGCAGAGCAGAGAGCCAGACTGACAATCTCAGCGGAGGGGGAGAACTGAGCGATCAGCAGTCACTCAGTTTTCAATGCAGAGCCGGCAGGCTGCATTCACCTAGGTGAGTATAAAATGTTTTTTTTCATACTTCTTTTACTACACTTTAGGATTGTTCATATTAATAGGAGAAGGCTGGAAAAAATTGAAATACAATGTGGAAATCAATACATCATTATACATTTTGTCCATAGATACACTTCAAAGTTGATCTTAAAGTTGAACTTTACTCACCTCCACTCCAGTGAAGCAGCGTCCCCAAGCTCCTCACCTGGCCCCTGACATTGGCCAAGTGGAGATGACATCACTCCCGAGCATGTGCAGGAGTTCAGTCAGATTCGTCAGTACCGAATTTGTAAAGTAACACGCGCGTGTGGCAGACAGGCAGGTAAGCAACTTGAATGTGGAAGAGACAAAGCATGTCTCTTCTGCATTAAAATTCCTGCCTGTTCACCCTTTTTATTTCTGGCCTAAAGTTCCACTTTAGGGCTCTTTCACACAGAGCGGATCCGTAAAATCCCCGCTGATCATCCGTAAATCCCCGCTGAGCTGTCGGCTGCCTATGGGGAATCGGATGAATACGGACCGTGTGTCCGTATTTATCCGATCTGATCCACCAGACGGAAGAAAAATAGGATTTTCTTCCGTCCGAAAAACCGGATCTTGACGGAGGCGAATGATTACGGACGTTAGCGGATGCATCATCCGCTAACGTCTGCGATCCCATAGGGATGCATTGTGAGTCCGTAAAACGGACATTTGAAAAGCGGACCGTTCGTCCATTCGTGTGAAAGGGCCCTTAAGGAAAATGTAAAAACACCAGTGTATGTAGTTGTGTATTTAGGAAACAGCTATAAATGTGTTTTTTAAATGTGTTTTTCACAAACTGGGGAATGGAGGGACAGCACTAGGGACCAATCAGGCTCTGCTACAGGAGCATAGGCTGACAAGCAACATGCTGATTGGTAAAGAGCAGCAGCCCTTTACCACGTGATCGCTCTGTCCAATTACGGAATGAGCACTTGTCAACAAACTGGTGTATTTCTGGTTCAGCTCTCTCCTCTCCTCGCACCGATCAGTACAGCATGTGAGGAGAGGAGGGAGACCAAAGCACTACTCACCCGTACCTAACCTGTGCCTCATTCATGCCCATCTGTGACTCATGTATGCCTCATTTGTGCTTCATTCATGCACATCTGTGCCTCATCCGTGCCTCATTGATGCCCATCTGTGCCGTATCCATTTCTCCTTCATGCCCATCTGTGCCTTATCTATGCCATATTCATGCCCATCTGTGCCTCATCCATGCCCATCGGTGCCTCATTCATGCCCATCTGTGCCTCATCCATGCCCATCTGTGCCTCGTGTATGCCCATCCATGCCACATCATCGCTCATTCCGTGTCTCATCCATGCCTCATCTATACCACATCCATGCCTCATCCGTACTTATCTGTGCCACATCAGTGCTCATCCATGCCTCATCTGTATCTCATCCGTGGTCATTCATGCCACATCCATGCCTTATTTGTGCTCATCCATGCCACATGACTGCTAATCCGCTCCACATCAGTGCTCGTCCATGCCACATCAGTGCCACTACAGTGCTTATCAGTGCCCTATAGTGCCTCACAAAAGTGGAATAGGTAGTCAGGAAATTTGATTTGTAATTTTATGTCCCCTAGAGCACCTGACGGTATTGGGTCTCTGTTTGTGGCCACGCTGTGTAAAAGTCTCACATGTGATATCGCCATACTCAGGAGGAGTAGCAGAATGTATTTTGGGGTGTAATTTGTGGTATGGCCATGCTATGTGTTAGAAATATCTTATAAATGGACAACTTTGTGAGAGAAAAAAATGTGTTTTCATTTTCTTTCCACGTTTTCCAAAAACTTGTGGGAAAAAAATGACACGTTCAAAAGACTTAGGCGGCGTACACACGGCCGAGGTTCTCGCTGAAAACCAGCGAGAACCTCGCTGGAATGCACATTCCAGCGAGGACCTCGGCCGTGTGTACGGTCTCGGCGAGCTTCCCGTAGGGAAGCCCGTCGAGCAGAAATAGAGAGCACGCTCTCTATTTCCTCGACGGCCCGCCCGGAAGAATGGCTGGTTGCCATTCCCGACGGGCGGGTCGCCGATTTCGACGGCCGGCAGGGAACCTCGACGGGCGGAACGATGTGTTCTGCCCGTCGAGATTCCCTGCCGTGTGTACGCCGCCTCATAATGCCTCATAGAATATTTGTTAGGGTGTTTGCTTTCCAAAATGGAGTAATTTTATGGGCATTTTCCTTGTCCTGGTGCTCCAGGGCCTTCAAAATCTGATCGGTCATCAGGAAATTATGTAATTTATGGAATTTATGCTCCTAGTACGCCTGGAGGTGCTGCTACTTTCTATGTGGCCAGGCTGTGTAAAAGTCTGGTGGTATCGCCATACTCAGGAGGAGTAAAATAATGTATTTAGCAGTATAACTTTTGGCCAAAATTTATAAAGAAAATTACTAATTTGCTAAATTTTATAACCGGGACGAAGAAAAATGCATTTCAGTGGTAATTAAATACCACCAAGAGAAAGCTCTATTTGTGTGGGGAAAAAAGAACAAAAATGTCATATAGTTGCAGTGTTGCATGACTAATTGTCATTTAAAATGCAAGAGCTCACGCCCCAGCGCCTACATGGCATTTACCCGACCCTGTCGGCCAGCTGCTGGAGATGCTCTGGTACCCCAGCAGATTTTGCGCACATATTTTGGGATTGCCCCCAAATTATAGACTACTGGAGGGAAGTGACTCAATTTATTCATGGCCTAACCACCATCCCTATTCCCCTAACAGTTAGTGTCTGCATCCTCGGCCTGGTGGAGCAATTGGCACTTGCTAAGGCCACACGCACTCTCATAGGTATCCTTCTTTTTTATGCAAGGAAAGCCATAGTCCTGAGGTGGAAGTCCACTACCCCCCCCACTTTGACTACATGGAAGCGGTTGGTCAATGCAACTGTGCCCCTTTACAAGGCGACGTATCTGTCCCGAGGATGCCCTAAAAAGTACAAAAAAGTCTGGCATCTGTGGATAGACTCAGAATCCACAACAGACGACCGGCCCCCTGGGGAATAATTGCTCAGGTAAACTCCGCTGGTACCTACTTGTAACACTCCGTGTTGAGACCCATATTCTGAGCTAGTTAGGGGAGACAATGTATTGAGGAGGTGACATTTGTAATTACTCCCAAGGGCCCCTCCGGCCACTAACCCAATTACTGCGGAATGGGAGGAGGCTTGACAAGGTGCAATAGCTCCTAGTATATTCCTGATATGTGCAATCTGAGAGGTGTCTAGGCAGTGTGTAGTTAGGTATGCCTACTGTAATGGTGTGAAAACTAATGTTCTGTTGTTTTTGTTGTGTTTCTTATTTTTTTTTATTTTTATCTCTGTTCTTATTTGTGCACGTTGCCACGTGCAATGTTCGGCCGGGGTATGCCCCTATGGCCTTGTTTTGTAACTCACGATTTTAAAAATACCTTAATAAAAACAATTAAAAATATAAAATAAAATGCAAGAGCTGAAAATTGGCCTGGTTAGAAAGGGGGTGAAAGTGGCCAGTGGTCAAATGGTTAAATATACTCCAAACACAAATGTTACCCCTTCCACCCCCCCCCCCAACCTAACGCCTAAACCAAGATTAAAGTAGAAGAGGCAATAGGCATTTTTTCTATTTTGGATAGAGTAAAGAAGGGGTCATAACCCTTGTATGTTGTTTTTTTGTCCCGTTGGGGAGATTTACCCATAGCCAAAACAGGAAATGCCTTTAGTTATACAGTAATACCTTGGATTGCAAGTAACGTGGTTAACGAGCGTTTTCGCAATATGAGCTATTACTTTAAAACAAATCTGACAATAGAAGTCAATGTGGAACGAATTATCTTCATTTCCATTGACTTATATGGGGAAACTCGCTTTGATATGTGAGTGCTTTGGATTACAAGCATTCTCTTGGAACGGATTATCCTCGTAATCCAAGGTTCCACTGTACTTTAAAGTGGGTAATATCTGATGGCTGCTCTGGGCTCTGTTCAGCTGCACAGCAATGCACAGCCATAGGAGGGCATCACAAGTTGCAGTCAAAGTACAGGATCCATGTTCAGGTTCCCCCACTATCTGTCTAGTTTTGTTTGAATATAGCCTTTGACTGCGGTTACTAAACCCAGGACCATGCATTCACGATATCTGGTCTCCCACGGTACACAGAACATGGAAATACAATTATTTTAGTAAATATAAACTGCTAAATACCTTTTCTAATCAGCAGTATATAGCAGTCTTATGACTTTTATCAGTGTCTGGTTAAAGCTTGTTGGAGGAGTTTTCATTCTCTCCTGATTGCCCTGTGAGGCTGCAGGACCCCTAGCCCTCTTGCCGCATACACACGACCATTTTTTGGGTTCTAAAAAATTATGTTTTTAAAGGTCTAGAAAAAACAATGTTTTTTTTCAACCCGATCATTAAAACGGTGTTGCCTACACACGATCGTGAAAAAAAAAATGCTCTAGCAAAGCGCGGTGACGTACAACACGTACGACGGCACTATAAAGGGGAAGTTCCATTCGGATGGCGCCACCCTTTGGGCTGCTTTAGCTGATTTTGTGTTAGTAAAAGACGATTCGCGCTTTTCGGTCTGTTATAGCGTGATGAATGGGCTTACTTCATTAGGAACGCTAGTTTTACCAGAACGAGTTCTCCCATCTAATAACTTGCTTCTGAGCATGCACGTTTTTTTCACATCATTAAAGCCCACACACACGACCATTTTTTACAACCTTAAAGTGGAGTTTCCATCCCAAAACATTTTTTTCATTATTGTGCTCATTAGACCTAAAAAAGGAAAAAAATAAAAACATTTTTTACTCCTCTGGAAATGCCTGTTGCTAAGTGGTCCCACAAAATCTGCCTTTGAAATCACCTAGGATTCTGATATCTCCCTCTAATGCTCCTGGGAAATGTGTGTCATCACTTCCCAGGATGCAGTGCGCTGTCCAATTATCACTCCCCATCCAAGACTTCCAGGAAGTAAGTGCTTGTGGGCTTCACAATGCCCACAAACAAAATGACAATGGTGTGGACATAAATAACTATGCGGAGCGGCGGGGATTGTAAAATAGTAAGTGACCGGATTTATATTATAAAAAATGCTAATTGTAGTTGGAACTCTGCTTTAAAAACGACAACGTTAAAAACGCTGTGAAAAAATAGAGCATGTTCGAAATTTTAAATGGACATTTTTTAGATCGTGAAAAATGCTCTGGAGCCCACACACAACGTTTTTAATGACATTAAAAAAAAAACGTAATTTTTTAGAACCCGAAAAACGGTCTTGTGTATGCGGCATCTGTCTGGACAGTGCTGATTGGCCCTGTGCTGATAACAGGCACTCTCCCAAGAAATAATAAACTCTCTAGCAATACACACCAACGTGAGCATGTGCAGCTTGTCTCCAAGGCTCTAACAAGGAGATGGTTTGGGGAATGTGGAAGAAGGGGAGGATCAGAGAAGACAGGATCAAACATTAACCCCCTTAGGTTCCACAGTGAATATAACAAGCAAGATTTACTGAATATACAGACTGATTCCACTGTTGTGGGTTTAGTAAAACTTAAATACGCCCCCCCCCCCTCCCAATACCCCATCTGCCTCTACATGTATATGCCCCACAGCTGTTCTTGTTTCCCAGTAGCTGGTTCTTTTTTTTATCTTTAGAGTCAGTGATAGGATGGAGGAATGAACAAACATAAGTATGCATGTGCCATACCTAGCCAATCCCAGTAGAAACTAAAAATCACTCCAGTAAGCACAGTTATTTCAATGATTGCGCTGTCTTCAGGGTCCCCTGCTGAGTGGCTGCCCTGCTGCTTATTGAACAGCATTGCTCAGCATGGGCGCCCATCAGAGAACGCTTTGCATTTTCTTTGCAAGAGCAAGTCAGCTGGAAGGACTTTTCTTAATCTTTACTAAAATCCTCCATTGGTGTTGAGTAGGTCCATGACTGACTTCCTTCCTACCACCGCATTTCACTCTCCTTTGCAGTCCCATGCAAACCATCTGGAATTTTGGATGAGGCTGAAGATGAGAATGTCTATACTCTCTTTATCATGGGAAAATAAAAAATATCATGGGTGCAATCTGGTCTACTTCCATGTCACTAACTTCTTAAGTTAAAGGGGTTGTAAAGGTACAATTTTTTTCCCTAAATAGCTTTACCTTAGTGCAGTCCTCCTTCACTTACCTCATCCTTCCATTTTTCTTTTAAATGTCCTTATTTCTTCTGAGAAATCCTCAATTCCTGTTCTTCTGTCTGTAACTCCACACAGTAATGCAAAGCTTTCTCCCTGGTGTGGAGTGTCATGCTCACCCCCTCCCTTGGACTACAGGAGAGTCAGGATGCCCACTAACACACAGCTCCTTTCTCTATCTGCAACATAGAGAGCATCCTGACTCTCCTGTAGTCCAAGGGAGGGGGCGAGCACGACACTCCACACCAGGGAGACAGCCTCACATTACTGTGTTGAGTTACAGACAGAAGAACAGGAAGTGAGGATTTCTCAGAAGAAATAAGGACATTTAAAAGCAAAATGGAAGGATGAGGTAAGTGAAGGAGGATTGCACTAAGGTAAAGGAAGCTATTTAGGGAAAAAAATTGTACCTTTACAACCCCTTTAAGTTTAAGTTGTGGTGGGGATGAGGAGGACTGTGTTTCTTGTTGACCTTGTGTGATGGATATTTTCTATGCAGATACTGTATTCCGAGGCTGCTCTCTAATATACAAGATCCATATCTATGTCCTTGTAAAAAAAAGCTGAATATCAATAGGAGAAAGATTACCGTCCAGATAGATTTTTTTCATCATGTGTGTACAATAAATTATCCAACGCATTTTGGGGTTTCAAAGCTCCCATGATGGCTTACATGTGTGCAAATTGAGTACAGTCTGGAGAGTAATTGATATAATTCAGAGGAGAAAGATTTTGATCCTTCAGGTTGGGTTCACACTGGAACGCGCAGCGGCTCACAGCAGGAGTCCGGTGTCTTCATTTACCATTTCAGGTCCGATTTCAGCCTGAATTTTGGACCAAAAGATGCAAAGAACTCCTGTGCACTTCGCACCGGAGCCGCTGCGGAGATGTGTGAACCAGTTCGATAGAGAGCCTGTCACAATCTCCTGCTATGCGAATTGGATGCAGTGAGAAACAGATCCTATTCGCATAAGTGGGAACCCAGCCTGAAGCCTCTTCCCAGTCTTCATAGAGCAGTGTTACCAACGAGTGAAAAGAATTTGCCGGACCAAAACCTTTGAACCATCAAACCCAATTTCTGTTTTATTGAACGCATTGACACAAACTATGAGGCACTAATCCTCCCACTGATACTAAAGATGGGGCACTATTCCTCCCAATGACGCCAATGACGGGGCACTATACCTCCCACCGACACCAATGACGGGGCACTATTCCTCCCATTGGCACCAATGACAGGGCATTATACCTCCCACTGACACCAATGACAGGGCACCTGATCCTCCCATTGGCACCAATGATAGGACACTATTCCTGCCAATGTCCCCAACGATGGGGCACTATCCCCCCCACTGACACCAACGATGGGGCAGTATTCCCCCCACTGACACCAACGATGGGGCAGTATTCCCCCCACTGACACCAGCGATGGGGCACTATTCCCCTCACTGACACCAACGTTGCGGCACTATTTCTGATCCAAGAAAAAAGGAGGAAAGAAGACCCATCTCAGGGATAGCCTTCCTGGCAAAGCTGTCAGAGGGAATAGTCTGTCAACAGTTGCAATGTTTTGTGGAACAACATGGGTTGCTGGCGGAGCAGCAGTCAGGGTTCCGTCCCAGTCATGGTACGGAAACTGCAGTAGTGGAGATCATGGATGACCTACTGTTTGAGGCAGATGCAGGGCAGACCTCCGTCCTCGTCTTATTAGATCTTTCGGCAGCATTTGACACCATCGACCACAAGATCCTAATGCGTAGACTAGTTGAGGTCGCGCATGTTAGTCCAGAGGCTTTAGGTTGGTTCATAGCCTTCCTAAAGGGTAGAGAATTCAAGGTACGACTGGGCCCATTCTATTCAGGCCCAGTACGCCTTGGTTGTGAGGTACCTCAGGGTTCCCCCTTATCTCCCCTCCTCTTTAACATCTACATGCGTCCTCTGCTGGATATGATAAAGGACCGTGGGATGAGATGTCAGTCGTATGCTGACGATACCCAGTTGTATACCAGGATTGATGCCGGAGGGCTGGGGGACGAGGTGGATCTTCTGGAGACTCTCGGGGCCATCAAACAATGGATGGCCGACAATTGTCTCCAATTGAACCAGGCAAAGACCGAGGTACTCCGGACGGGATTGGCCCAGAACTTACACTGGGTGTTGCCTTGGCCGGACGAGGAGGGGAGATTCCCTGTAACTGCCGAAAAGGTGAAGACCCTAGGCGTTCTGCTGGACTCCGGTCTGTCCCTGGATGCACACATCGGCAGTATTACCCAGTTATGTTTCCTCAAGATGAGGCAGTTGTACAAGGTTGTACCCTTTTTGTCAAGCTCCGCCAGAATTGCTGTAGTTAGAGCGCTAGTCTTACCCCATTTGGATTACTGCAATGCTCTTTTCATGGGTTTGCCTCAGACCCAGATTAGACGCTTGCAGAAAATCCAAAATCAGGCAGTTCGGCTGGCACTCAGGCTACCAGGGCGGACGTCCACCTCCACCCACCTGAAGAGCCTCCATTGGCTCCCAATACGGGAGAGATCAGAATTTAAGGTTCTTTGTATTGCTTACAAAGCCTTTAATAATCTGGGCCCATGTTACATCCGCAAGAAATTGCGGCGACAGTTTGTGACGAGAGCCTTACGGGCCACGTCACAAACTAGATGAAAAAATGGGGGGGCAGAGCTTTTTCAGTTCAAGCTGCCCAGTTATGGAATCTGCTTCCATGCCACCTGCAACAACAGGAGAAGTACCAGGTATTCAGAAAAGATCTGAAGACCCTGTTGTTTACTAGGGCCTTTAGTGGTTTGGGGTGAGATATCTCTTTCTCTATCTTTTCCCCTTCCCCTTTTTCCCTTTCCTTCCTTTCCCCCCTCTTCCTTTTTTGTTGTTTTTATACAGTTTTTAACGTTTTTATAATGTATACATGTAGTACCGAGTGTTAGAATGTCTATATGTTTATTGTAACCGCCACTCAATTTTATGTTGTTTTTAAAGTTTGTTTTCTTGGTATGTTTCTGGTAACGTGACTGGATGGGAAGCAGGCGCATCGATGCAAACATGTTTTGTGAATTATGCGCCTTGTATAAGAAACAAACAATGAACAATAATAATAATAATAATATTTCTCCCACTGACACCAATGACAAGACACTCCCAATGGCCACAGTGTGGTCCCCCTCAAGTCCAAAGGACTGTGAGCTGGCCCTTTGTAGAAAGTTTGAAGACCCCTATTGTAAACAGATTATGGTTTTATTTGGGGGGGGGGGGGGGTGCCAGCATAGTATAGTACCGTTGATGGACAGCATAATAAAGTAAAAAAACTGTGATTTTTTTTTTTTTTTTTGGCAATATAACTCTTGATTGATCTTGCAGACCAGACTCCTTCTCTCCCCTTTAATGTAACCCTGTGTGAGATCCTGACCTTTTGCTCCGCATTCTCCTACTTAGAAAGATAATTTATTATGATACAGCAATCCATCATCCAATCAGCTTCAATCTTCACCCTGCCTTCATCCCATATTTCTAATTGCAGGAATTCTTTGGCAACACACCGAGTACAGCCTGTAACACCAGTGGAATAGATATAGCTTATAATAGTTTTATTTTTTTTATATATATTTTGGTCACATAGCATTTCTGCCACATATAACTAGTAAATGTAGTGTACTATTACTCCACACATCTTATATACTCCACGTTTGTTATTGCAGTATTTATCCTAAAGCGGAAGTTTAGCTACAGTTTTAGTTACATTATTTACCTCTAAAGAAGTATGTCCAATCATGTGCAGAATGCTTGATTCTGTACAAATCTTCACTGCCCCGTCCTCTTCTGTACAAATCTTCACTGCCCCGTCCTCTTCTGTACAAATCTTCACTGCCCCGTCCTCTATTGTACACATTTTCACTTCCCTGTCCTCTTCTATACAAATCTTCACTGCCCCGTCCTCTTCTGTACAAATCTTCACTGCCCCGTTCTCTTCTATACAAATCTTCACTGCTCCATCCTCTTCTGTACAAATCTTCACTGCCCCGTCCTCTTCTGTACAGATCTTCACTGCCCCGTCCTCTTCTGTACAGATCTTCACTGCTCCGTCCTCTTCTGTACAAATCTTCACTGCCCCGTCCTCTTCTGTACAAATCTTCACTGCTCCATCCTCTTCTGTACAAATCTTCACTGCCCCGTCCTCTTCTGTACAGATCTTCACTGCCCCGTCCTCTTCTGTACAAATCTTCACTGCCCCGTCCTCTTCTATACAAATCTTCACTGCTCCATCCTCTTCTGTACAAATCTTCACTGCCCCGTCCTCTTCTGTACAGATCTTCACTGCCCCGTCCTCTTCTGTACAGATCTTCACTGCCCCGTCCTCTTCTATACAAATCTTCACTGCCCCGTCCTCTTCTGTACAAATATTCACTGCCCCGTCCTCTTCTGTACAAATGTTCACTGCCCCGTCCTCTTCTATACAAATGTTCACTGCCCCATCCTCTTCTGTACAAATGTTCACTGCCCCGTCCTCTTCTGTACAAATCTTCACTGCCCCGTCCTCTATTGTACAAATTTTCACTTCCATGTCCTCTTCTATACAAATCTTCACTGCCCCGTCCTCTTCTGTACAAATCTTCACTGCCCCGTTCTCTTCTGTACAAATCTTCACTGCCCCGTCCTCTTCTGTACAAATCTTCACTGCCCCGTCCTCTTCTATACAAATCTTCACTGCTCCATCCTCTTCTGTACAAATCTTCACTGCCCCGTCCTCTTCTATACAAATCTTCACTGCTCCATCCTCTTCTGTACAAATCTTCACTGCCCCGTCCTCTTCTGTACAGATCTTCACTGCCCCGTCCTCTTCTGTACAGATCTTCACTGCCCCGTCCTCTTCTGTACAGATCTTCACTGCCCTGACCTCTTCTGTACAAATCTTCACTGCCCCGTCCTCTTCTGTACAAATCTTCACTGCCCTGTCCTCTTCTGTACAAATCTTCACTGCCCCGTCCTCTTCTATACAAATCTTCACTGCTCCATCCTCTTCTGTACAAATCTTCACTGCCCCGTCCTCTTCTGTACAGATCTTCACTGCCCCGTCCTCTTCTGTACAGATCTTCACTGCCCCGTCCTCTTCTGTACAGATCTTCACTGCCCCGTCCTCTTCTATACAAATCTTCACTGCCCCGTCCTCTTCTGTACAAATATTCACTGCCCCGTCCTCTTCTGTACAAATGTTCACTGCCCCGTCCTCTTCTGTACAAATGTTCACTGCCCCGTCCTCTTCTGTACAAATCTTCACTGCCCCGTCCTCTTCTGTACAAATCTTCACTGCCCCGTCCTCTTCTGTACAAATCTTCACTGCCCCGTCCTCTTCTGTACAAATCTTCACTGCCCCGTCCTCTTCTATACAAATCTTCACTGCTCCATCCTCTTCTGTACAAATCTTCACTGCCCCGTCCTCTTCTATACAAATCTTCACTGCTCCATCCTCTTCTGTACAAATCTTCACTGCCCCGTCCTCTTCTGTACAGATCTTCACTGCCCCGTCCTCTTCTGTACAGATCTTCACTGCCCTGACCTCTTCTGTACAAATCTTCACTGCCCCGTCCTCTTCTGTACAAATCTTCACTGCCCCGTCCTCTTCTGTACAAATCTTCACTGCCATGTCCTCTTCTATACAAATCTTCACTGCCCCGTCCTCTTCTGTACAAATCTTCACTGCCCCGTCCTCTTCTGTACAAATCTTCACTGCCCCGTCCTCTTCTGTACAAATCTTTACTGCCCCGTCCTCTTCTATACAAATGTTCACTGCCCCGTCCTCTTCTGTACAAATGTTCACTGCCCCGTCCTCTTCTATACAAATCTTCACTGCCCCGTCCTCTATTGTACAAATTTTCACTTCCCTGTCCTCTTCTATACAAATCTTCACTGCCCCGTCCTCTTCTGTACAAATCTTCACTGCCCCGTTCTCTTCTGTACAAATCTTCACTGCCCCGTCCTCTTCTGTACAGATCTTCACTGCCCTGTCCTCTTCTGTACAAAGCTTCACTGCCCCATCCTCTTGTGTACAAATCTTCACTGCCCTGTCCTCTTCTATACAAATCTTCACTGCCCCGTCCTCTTCTGTACAGATCTTCACTGCCCCGTCCTCTTCTGTACAAATCTTCACTGCCCCGTCCTCTTCTGTACAAATCTTCACTGCCCCGTCCTCTATTGTACAAACCTTCACTGCCCCGTCCTCTTCTGTACAAATCTTCACTGCCCCGTCCTCTTCTGTACAAATCTTCACTGCCCTGTCCTCTTCTGTACAAATTTTCACTGCCCCGTCCTCTTCTATACAAATCTTCACTGCCCCGTCCTCTTCTGTACAGATCTTCACTGCCCCGTCCTCTTCTATACAAATCTTCACTGCCCTGTCCTCTTCTGTACAAATCTTCACTGCCCCGTCCTCTATTGTACAAATCTTCACTGCCCTGTCCTCTTCTGTACAAATCTTCACTGCCCCGTCCTCTTCTGTACAAATCTTCACTGCCCCGTCCTCTTCTGTACAAATCTTCACTGCCCCGTCCTCTTCTGTACAAATCTTCACTGCCCCGTCCTCTTCTGTACAAATCTTCACTGCCCTGTCCTCTTCTGTACAAATCTTCACTGCCCCGTCCTCTTCTGTACAAATCTTCACTGCCCCCTCCTCTTCTGTACAAATCTTCACTTCCCTGTCCTCTTCTATACAAATCTTCACTGCCCCGTCCTCTTCTATACAAATCTTCACTGCTCCATCCTCTTCTGTACAAATCTTCACTGCCCCGTCCTCTTCTGTACAAATTTTCACTTCCCTGTCCTCTTCTGTACAAATCTTCACTGCCCCGTCCTCTTCTATACAAATCTTCACTGCTCCATCCTCTTCTGTACAAATCTTCACTGCCCCGTCCTCTTCTGTACAAATCTTCACTGCCCCGTCCTCTTCTGTACAAATCTTCACTGCCCCGTCCTCTTCTGTACAGATCTTCACTGCCCTGTCCTCTTCTGTACAAATCTTCACTGCCCCGTCCTCTTCTGTACAGATCTTCACTGCCCTGTCCTCTTCTGTACAAATCTTCACTGCCCCGTCCTCTATTGTACAAATTTTCACTTCCCTGTCCTCTTCTATACAAATCTTCACTGCCCCGTCCTCTTCTGTACAAATCTTCACTGCCCCGTTCTCTTCTGTACAAATCTTCACTGCCCCGTCCTCTTCTATACAAATCTTCACTGCTCCATCCTCTTCTGTACAAATCTTCACTGCCCTGTCCTCTTCTATACAAATCTTCACTGCCCCGTCCTCTTCTGTAAAAATCTTCACTGCCCTGTCCTCTTCTGTACAAATCTTCACTGCCCCATCCTCTATTGTACAAATCTTCACTGCCCCGTCCTCTTCTATACAAATCTTCACTGCCCCGTCCTCTTCTATACAAATCTTCACTGCCCCGTCCTCTTCTTTACAAATCTTCACTGCCCCGTCCTCTTCTGTACAAATCTTCACTGCCCCGTCCTCTTCTATACAAATCTTCACTGCCCCCTCCTCTTCTGTACAAATCTTCACTGCCCTTCCTCTCTTCTGTACAAATCTTCACTGCCCCGTCCTCTTCTGTACAAATCTTCACTGCCCCGTCCTCTTCTCTACAGATCTTCACTGCCATGTCCTCTTCTGTACAAATCTTCACTGCCCCGTCCTTTTCTCTACAGATCTTCACTGCCATGTCCTCTTCTGTACAGATCTTCACTGCCATGTCCTCTTCTGTACAAATCTTCACTGCCCTGTCCTCTTCTCTACAGATCTTTACTGCCCTGTTCTCTTCTCTACAGATCTTCACTGCCCTGTTCTCTTCTTTATAGATCTTCACTGCCCCATCCTCTTCTCTAGAGATCTTCACTGCCCCGTCCTCTTCTCTACAGATCTTCACTGCCATGTCCTCTTCTGTACAAATCTTCACTGCCCTGTCCTCTTCTCTACAGATCTTCACTCCCCTGTCCTCTTCTCTACAGATCTTTACTGCCCTGTTCTCTTCTCTACAGATCTTCACTGCCCTGTTCTCTTCTTTATAGATCTTCACTGCCCCATCCTCTTCCTGCTGCTGAACTTTTGGAAATGTGGTAGTTAACAGCTTGGGGTCTCCATGCTCAGCTGCACTGAAGATATTGTGAAGGGCACACATCCCTCTTCCTCCATTGAGAAATTGAGTTCTTACACATAGTACACTGCCTGAAACATTATCTGTAAATAGAGGAGAGTCTAATCAGTAACTTTATTGATGTCTGTTTCCCCATTAGGGATATTCACCCTCTGTATTTGTCCTGTTTGCCATTATCATTAAAATTGAGATTAAACGAAAATCCTATATTTTGGCTTGTCCCCAGAAAAGTAAGAGGGAAAATCTTTCAGTTTGGACGAAACTAATCCCATTAATTTTCAGGGATTTCCTCTCACTTCCTGTTTGGCTATGGGACAGGAAGTGAGGTAAATCTCCCCAATGTGAAAAAGATGGCAAAAATAAAGCCTACAGGGGTTATAAGCCTCCCTCACTCTATCAAAAATAAAAAGGTTTTGCCTATAGTTCTACTTAAAGTGTTACTAAACCAACAACAGTAAAATCAATGTGTTTATGCAGTAAAGCATGTTTGTTATACTCACTGTGGAACCTAAGGGGCATTGTGTAAAAAGGCTGTTTGATCCTAAGTTCTCTGTTCCCCTTTCTTCCACAGTCCCCAATCCATCTGCTGATAGTACAGAGTCTTGGGGGCACTCTGCACAGTTTGGTGTGTATTGTTAGAGCGTTTTTCTTTTTTATTGAGAGAGTGCATGTGATCAACACAGGGCCAATCAGCACTGCCCAGACATAGTCAGGGGTCCTGCAGCCTCATAGGAAAATCAGGGGAGAATGAAAACTCTCCTACAAGATTTAACCAGACACTGATAGAAGTCACAAGACTCCCTTTTTGGTTGCTATGGACAATCTCCAGTTTCCAGGCAGAAAGAAAAGTATTTATAATATAAAACTGCATGCAGGACACTGGACAGACCACTAGGGACAAAGGGGGTGTGTAAGATTACAGTATACTGTATCTATACTGTATCTATACTGTGTTTTTCACTTTTTGAATTCGGCACCGAACTCCGTCCCAGTGCGTCGCAATGCTCGCAGGGAACGGAGCTCGGCACTGTGAATCGAGCGAGACACGGTGGCTCTCAGATCACAGCGTGGAGACATCGCAGAATCCAGGGGACAAGATAAGTAACCTCTAAATCAGGGATACTCAAACTACGGCCCTCCAGCTGTTTCAGAACTAAACATCCCTTGAGGCATTGTAAAACTCTGACATTCACAGACATGAATAGGCATGATGGGAATTGTAGTTCCTGAACAACTGGATGGCCATAGTTTGAAGACCCATGCTCTGTCTACATGGATCCTGCGATGCAATCCCGAATCTGGCTCGGGGTTACCGCTTTTGGTATGAAAAATTCACCCCGAGCCACACCCGTGATTACCGCTAAAGAGGTTAAAGCGTCAGCATACCAAGACATTTTGGACAATTTCATGCTCCCAACTTTGTGGGAACAGTTTGGGGACGGCCCTTTCCTGTTCCAACATGACTGCGCACCAGTGCACAAAGCAAGGTCCATAAACACATGGATGAGCGAGTTTGGGGTGGAGGAACTTGACTGGCCTGCATAGAGTGCTGACTTCAACCCGATAGAACACCTTTGGGCTGAATTAGAGTGGAGACTGTGAGCCAGGCCTTCTCATCCAATATCAGTGCTTGACCACAGAAATGTGTTTTTGGAAGAATGGTCAAACATTCCCATAGACACTCCTAAACCTTGTGGACAGCCTTCCCAGAAGAGGTGAAGCTCTTATAGCTGCAAAGGGTGGGCCAACCCAATATTAAACCTTACAGACTAAGACTGGGATGCCATTAACCACTTAAGACCTGCACTATTATCAGGGCCGTCTTTAATATGGTTTGGGCCCTGGGCAAACATTTTTTTGGGCCCCCCCTCCAGCCTATTTTGGGCCGGGCTGGTTCACATGTATGTGTTTTGGCGGCCTTCATTTGTGCAGGCACAGCAGCCCATTGATTTGAATGGGCTGCCATGCCTTTGTTTCCTGCAGAAAAAAGGTTCATTCAGCAATTTAAAAATCAGCTACCTTGAAATCCATTCTGCTTTTGCACCATGCTACTTACCTGCAGTTCTTGCACACACAAACGCACTGTGTTTTTAAAAGCGTGACCTAAACGTCTAAAAATGCAGCAAGTTTGACAGTGCAGGAACTGCAGATAAGTCACAGCAGACAGCAGAATGGATAGACAGTGCTGTATTTCATTGCTTGATGGGCATAGGTGTGCTGTGTGCGCAGCCTATTACATGAGGCATGCGCTTTTCTTTGCAGGAAACGCAGGCATGGCGGCCCATTCAAATGAATGGGCTGCTGTGCCTGCGCAAATGTGGGCCGCCAAAACACATACATGTGAACCAGCCAGGCCCAAAATAAGCCCATCAAGCAGGTAAATACAGACAGTAATGCCATGTGCTCTGAGGCCTTACTCAGCCTGGACTGCAGGTCTGGTCTGTGATTTAAAGAGCTCCTGTATTTTACACGTGGGGTCCCATGGTGCTAAAGCAGAATGGACAGACGGTGCTGTGACCCCATGCCATGCCATGTGTAAAATACAGGAACTTTTTAAAACACTGAGCAGCCTGCAGTGAATCATTAAATATTATAAAGACTTTGGGCACACTCTACAGAAAACTTCTATTTACAATATAGATTAGCAAACAGTGACATACCTTGAGGTGCAGGACATGAAGAAGAAGAAGAAGTCAGCCTCGGGTAGATCAAACTGGGGATGCTATAAAATCACATTCTAATTCACTTTCATATACAAGCAGCACCCAGTGGCAGGAAGGGAGAAGTGCACGTCTAAAGGGAAGCCAGGGGTGCTGTACATTTTAAAACACTGGGAAGGGAAGCAGTACTGCGTGCCGCTGATGATTTTCAGCGCTGATTTGTGGGCAGCACAGGGGAATAACGGGCGGCTCTGCTTTGGGCCCTGGGCAGCTTCCCCTGTTTGCCCTATGGTAAAGACGGCCCTGTCCATTATGCAGGTTAAGGACCTTTATCCTTTTTGCGATTCGGCACTGTGTCGCTTTAACTGACAATTGCGAGTCGTGCGATGTAGCTCCCAAACAAAATTGGCGTCGTTTTTTTCCCCCACAAATTGAGCTTTCTTTTGGTGGTATTTGATCACCTCTGCGATTTTTTTTTTTTTGCGCTATAAACAAAAATAGAGCGACAATTTTGAAAAAAATTCAATATTTTTTACTTTTTGCTATAATAAATATACCCAAAAATATATAAAAAAAATATTTTTTTTCTCGGTTTAGGCCGATACGTATTCTTCTACCTGTTTATGGGGAACAAAAATTGCAATGAGCGTTTATCGATTGGTTTGCGCCAAATATATAGCGTTTACAAAATAGGGGATAGTTTTATTGCATTTTTATTAATCATTTTTTTTACTACTAATGGCGGCGATCAGCGATTTTTTTTCGTGACTGTGACATTATGGCGGACACATCTGACAATTTTGACACATTTTTGGGACTATTGTCATTTTTCACAGCAAAAAGTGCTATAGAAATGCACTTTTTAGGGCCCTTTCAGATGTGCGGACCGGACCGTATGTCCGTATGTCCGTATTTCATCCATCGTTTTCGGATGAAATACGGACATAGATGTATCCCTATGGGATAGCGGGTGCCAGCAGTTGAACATCCGCTGACACCCGTAATTGTCTGCTTGCGCAAACATCCGCTTTTGCAGACGGAAGAAAACACAATTTTTTCTTCCGTCTGCAGAGCAGATCGGATGAACACAGACACACGGTCCGTGCTCATCTGCTCCCCCATAGCGGAGAGTGGAGGAAAAACAGGACGGTCTCTGCACAGTGTGCCCTGTCATCCGATGGCTCAGCGGGGATTTACGGAGCGATCCCCGCTGAGCAAACGGACACGCGGAGGCGGATCAATACTGATCCGCCCCGTGTGAAAGGGCCCTTACTGTGAAAATGACAATTAGAGTTCAGGAGTTAACCACTAGGGGACACTGTAGGGGTTATGTGTAACCTCACATGTTACTGTAGGGGGGCGGGGCTGGACATGTGACGTCAGTGATCGTCTCTTCCTATATCAGGGAACAGACGATCACTGACACTGCCACAATGAAGAATGGGGAAGGTGTGTTTACATACACCTCTCCCCGTTCTTTAGCTCCGGAGACCGATCGTGGGACACCGGCGGCAATCAGGTCCGCGGGTCGCAGAGCTTCGGACCGGGTCCACGGCTGGGCTTAAAGAGACACGTACAGGTACGTGCTTGTGCCCAGCCGTGCCATTCTGCCAGCGTATATCGGCGTGAATGGGTTCTTCAAGTGGAGTTTCCATCCCAAATTTTTTTTTCCATTATTGTGCTCATTAGACCTAAAAAAGAAAAAAAGGAAAAAAACATTTTTTTTACTCATCTGGAAATGCCTGTTGCTATGTGGTCACACGAAATCTGCCTTTGGAATCACCTAGGATTCTGACATCATCTCCCTCTAATGCTCCTGGGAAATGTGTGTCATCATTTCCCAGGATGCAGTGCGCTACCCAATTATCACTCCCCATCCAAGACTTCCAGGAAGTATGTGCTTGTGGGCTTCACAATGCCCACAAGCAAAATGACAACAGAGTGGACATCGTTTTATAATCTTTTTTTGAATAAGGCTGGGTTCACACTACGATTTTCCCGTCCGTCAGCCGCATACGATTTATATGAAAAAACGTATGCGGCTGAAACGGATTGAACCGTACGTAAACGTATGCGTTTATAAAACGTATACGGTTTCAAAAAGTGCGTACGGTTCCATCCGGTTTTGATTAAAAAAACGCATACGTTTTTGGAATTAGTAAATAAATAAAGATTTTCTTGTTTTGAAAATGCACATGCGCAGACGAAAAACGCATACGGTTTATACGTATGGAACCGCACATATGTGCGTTTTCCATTGACTTTAATGTTAAAAAAAAAACGTATGCGTTTGCCATACGGTTTCAAAAACGGACTCAAAACCGTGGTCGAACACGGTTTTGCGTACTGTTAAAAAACATTTTGCCAGCAAATCGTACGCACCCGGATGCATCTGAGTGCATACGATTTGCAATGCATTGTCTATGTATGCATTTTCCCGTACGGGCCCATACGTTTTCAAAACTGAAATCGTATGCGGCTGACGGACGGGAAAATCGTAGTGTGAACCCGGCCTAACTATGCGGAGCCGCGGCGGATTGTAAAATAGTAAGTGACCAGATTAATATTATAAAAACGCAGGATTAAAGGACATTCATTGAAAAAATGATAATTGTGGTTGGAACCCCGCTTTAAGTGGTTAAAATTCATGTGCGTGTAAAGGCAGGCGTCCCAATACTTTTGACAATACCGTGTATAGCATTTCCTAAACTTTCTAAGGCACCTTCTAAAATAAGCAGAGTCAGCAGCCTAATCTCATCCCTGCTGCGGCTGTACATACAGGCCCTTTCTTGGCTTGGACCTCACATTAGTCATCAAAGCATCTGCATATAATTTACCATTAGGTAACTTAACAAAGTCTGTCATGAAAAAAAAGTTTGCAGAGTGCTGGATTCTTAAACCAGCATGTAACACGTGCTGAGTGATATTTATTTTACTCTTCTTCCTTTCAGTGATGAAAGACCCTTTGAAAGTAAGGTTTGCCCCGGCATAGCAGTTCCTCCAGGAAACACAGCATGTTCAGCGTGGAGGACCTCCTAGTTTCTCATGGGTATAAAGTGTCCAAGAGCACGCTCGCCTCATATCAGCACAGGACTGACGGCTACCAACACCAAGCAGCAGACAGCAGGGCTGCCAATGGGATTTTGAATGGTTTTCAGCCTGACTCAGAGCTGGTTGCTGCAAACCCCACACAGACCAAGGGCCTCTTCGGTGACCATGAAAAAAATTGTGTGAACAAGAGAAGACAGATCTCTGCCGCAGACTATCCCAGGAGCAGTCAGTCCTCGGACTCATCCCATACATCAGAAGTGGGGTATGTGCCTAACCTACATTTCCCAATCGCATGGTAAAAACAATGCGCCACTGTGCAGCCCTCCTCTTGTGTTAGCATTTTTATCATTTTTCATGCTAACTCTCCATTTGCAGAGGCTATTATATTTAGCAAAGTCTATATGGTGATGGTACGCGCTAAACTATCGGAAAGGAGTGCATCCCTGGGAGCGAATCCGTGCATTTGTATGCGGCAGATTCATTTCAGGGTGCTTCGGGTATAGATGATTCTGTGAAATAAATAACTTAGACAAGACCGCAGAATATTTCCGTAATTATTTTCTTTTTTGTAGTGATTTTTTTTGTTAATTTCAGTGAAATTTAGGTTCTTGTGTGCCGGGTATGCCTGACGAGCCGTGGTGGATTTTGGATTTGTGCTGCACTAGGCAAGACTAAAATCGGGCGCCCCCCCATTTACATTTTTCCCATCCCAGTCACTTTAAAATTGAGCACACCTGAGCAATGGAGTCAATTTTATTATACATAGGCAACGCTTTAAAAACCCTATCGGTGTGCCTATAAAGTCCATTTTCTTTTTGATCAATCCATTTCCAACGCTTTAAAAGCTTTTTCAGGTTACCACTTTAGATTCACACAGGAGGTCTGGTGTTAGAATTATTGCCCATGATCTGACGTCCGCGGTGATACCTCACATGTGTGGGGCGATTGCTGTTTGCGTGTGTTCGGGGCCGCTTTTACCTTTACGTTCAAGCACCGGAGGACGGGGGCACTTACATTTTTTTATTATTTTTTTTTTAACTATTAATATATTAATTTTAGTTATTTATTTTTACACTGTTGCTTTATTTATTTTTTAATCACTTTCACTGCTGTCACAAGGAATGTAAACATCCCTGGGACAGCAATAGGCATGTGACAGGTACTCTTTATGGAGCTGTGATAGCAATAGGCATGTGACAGGTACTCTTTATGGAGATGTGACAGCAATAGGCATGTGACAGGTACTCTTTATGGAGATGTGATAGCAATAGGCATGTGACAGGTACTCTTTATGGAGATGTGACAGCAATAGGCATGTGACAGGTACTCTTTATGGAGATGTGACAGCAATAGGCATGTGACAGGTACTCTTTATGGAGTTGTGATAGCAATAGGCAAATTACAGGTACCCTTTATGGAGTTGTAACAGCAATAGGCAAATGACAGGTACTCTTTATGGAGTTGTGACAGGTACTATGGAGATGTGACAGCAATAGGCATGTGCCAGGTACTGTTTTTGAAATTGTGACAGCAATAGGTATGTGGCAGGTACTCTTTATGGAGATGTGACAGGTACTCTTTATGGAGTTGTCACAGCAATAGGCATGTGACAGGTACTCTTTATGGAGATGTGACAGCAATAGGCATGTGACAGGTACTCTTTATGGAGTAGTGACAGCAATAGGCATGTGACAGGTACTCTTTATGGAGTAGTGACAGCAAAAGGCAAATGACAGGTACTCTTTATGGAGATGTGACAGCAATAGGCATGTGACAGGTACTCTTTATGGAGTAGTGACAGCAATAGGCATGTGACAGGTACTCTTTATGGAGTAGTGACAGCAATAGGCATGTGACAGGTACTCTTTATGGAGTTGTGACAGCAATAGGCATGTGACAGGTACCCTTTATGGAGTTGTGACAGCAATAGGCATGTGACAGGTACCCTTTATGGAGTAGTGACAGCAATAGGCATGTGACAGGTACTCTTTATGGAGTAGTGACAGCAATAGGCATGTGTCAGGTACTCTTTATGGAGATGTGACAGGTACTCTTAATGGAGATGTGACAGCAATAGGCATGTGACAGGTACTCTTTATGGAGTAGTGACAGCAATAGGCATGTGACAGGTACTCTTTATGGAGCTGTGACAGCAATAGGGATGTGACAGGTACTCTTTGTGGAGTTGTGACAGCAATAGGGATGTGACAGGTACTCTTTGTGGAGTTGTGACAGCAATAGGGATGTGACAGGTACTCTTTGTGGAGTTATGACAGCAATAGGGATGTGACAGGTACTCTTTATGGAGTTGTGACAGCAATAGGGATGTGACAGGTACTCTTTATGGAGTTGTGACAGCAATAGGGATGTGACAGGTACTCTTTATGGAGTTGTGACAGCAATAGGGATGTGACAGGTACTCTTTATGGAGTAGTGACAGCAATAGGCATGTGACACCAAGATCGGGAGTTTCTGAATGCTTTCAAGTTTTTTAAAACTGCCGCTGATGATTTCCAAGTAAACTGGAAGTGATGTCATTGTTTCCAGGTTACCGTTACAAACAGTCGATCAAAGCCGATCAGTGCGATTTGCATCTCCGATTTCACTGCACCTTCGTTTAACTACTTGCTTACTGGGCACATATACCCCCTTCCTGCCCAGACGAAAATTCAGCTTTCAGCACGGCATCGCTTTAAATTAAAATTGCGTGGTCGTGCGACGTGGCTCCCAAACAAAATTGACGTCCCTTTTTTCCCCACAAATAGAGCTTTCTTTTGGTGGTATTTGATCACCTCTGCGGTTTTTATTTTTTGCACTATAAACAAAAAAAGAGCGACAATTTTGAAAAAAAAACACAATATTTTTTACTTTTTGCTATAATAAATATCCAATTAAAAAAAAAAAAACTATTTTTGTTCTCAGTTTAGGCCGAAATGCATTCTACATATTCTTGGTAAAAAATAAAAAATAAATAATAAAAAAAATTCCAATAAGCGTATAGTGATTGGTTTGCGCAAAAGTTATAGTGGCTACAAAATAGGGGATAGAATTTTGAAAAAAAATGTATTATTATTATTTTTTACTAGTAATGGTGGCGATCTGCAAATTTTGTCAGGACTGCGACATTATGGCGGACACTTTTGACACATTTTTGGGACCATTCACATTTATACAGGGAACAGTGCTATAAAAATGCACTGATTACTGTATAAATGTGACTGGCAGGGAAGGGGTTAACACTAGGGGGCAGGGAAGGGGTTAAATGTGTACCCTGGGAGTGATTCTTACTGTGGAGGAAGGGGACTGACTGGGGGAGGTGGCCGATGCTGTGTTCCTATGTACAAGGGACACAGTATCGGTCTCCTCTCCCTGACAGGACGTGGAGCTCCATGTTTACACACACAGATCCACGTCCCTGCTCTAAAACTGGCGATCGCGTGTACCTGGCGGACATCGAGCATTGAGAAAATCATTTAAGGCTCCACTCACACCTGGGCGTTCCAGAACCACGGCAAAACGCGGGACGCATTTGTGATTCCATTACTTCTGATGACAGCCCAAATCTCTGTGTGATTTTGACATGGTTGTCACAGATAAATCGCAAGAAAATTGCAACGCGCAAAGCAGGAGCTTCTATTTGGTGGGATTTGCGTGACAAAATCACACCGCGACTGGGGTGCCATCAGATGTAATGGCATCTCAAACACACCCCTGTGTTTTTCCACGATTCTGGAACGCCCAGGTGTGAATGGAGCCTTATGCTGTGTACACACGATCGGAATTTCCAATGCAAACATTCTGATCGACTTTTTTTATCGGAAATTCCGATTGTGTGTGGGCTCCCATTGGACTTTTTTCCGTCTGTGTTTAGAAATAGAACATAAAACAAAAAAAAATGCGCTAGTTGATAATAGGTAAGGATTGATAAAGATAATAGAAATATATCATTCAATAAAGAAAACACATTAGGCTGCAGTTGTCGTGGGATAACACAAAAATAATCAGTTTTGCTTTTGTTTTCTGATTAGAAATAGAACATGTTTTATTTTTTTCCGATGGAAAAAAAAAAACGATAGGATATTCCTATCGTCTGTGTGCAACTCCGACGGAGAAAAAAACTCACGCATGCTCAGAATCAAGTCAACGCATTCTCGGATACATTGAACTTAATTTTTCTCGGCTCGTCTTAGTGTTTTACGTCACCACGCTTTGGAACGATCTGATTTTTGACCGATGGTATGTAGGCAAGACTCATGAAAGTCCATCAGCTATCCGATAGTGTGTACAGGGCTTAACAGTTTTTTTTAACTTTGGGATAAAGATTTTAAATAAAAGATGAACATTGCAAGCACCCCTGTTAGTGTTAATGGTCTGTCTCAACCCTTCAGCTGACACTTTTGCATACAACTCTGTTGAAGAAAAAATAAAAATAACACACTGGCTGGATCCCCAGGTGAAAATAAAGGAAAAAAGCTTAAAATAAGAAAACGAATGCAGCCCCCACATTGTATAATCTGCGTTTTAATTAGTGTTTGTTTTTTGGATGAATACTGCTTACATTTATGAGGTTTAACTTCTTGATGAGTGTCAGGACCCCTGCTAGGAGTGTGAAAGGAGACACTTTTTACCCACTTAACCATCAGAGCAACATTTGTTTATGTTTTTTCAGTGGAAAATCTAGGATGTAGTAAAGCTGTATTTATACCATGGTTAATATAAAGCTGGCCATATATGGAGAGAAATTCGCCCGGTTCAGCAAGGGCTGGCCGAATATCGATCCATGTGTGGCCACTGTAGATGTAAAGATCGACTTCTATTCGGCCGCCCTATCAGATATACTTTAGTGGTGTCCCAATACTTTTGGTAATATAGGGCCAGATTCAGAAAACAGATACGTCGGCGTATCTCGAGATACGCCGCGTAACTTCTGAGATGCTCCGGCGTATCTTTTTTCTGTATTCAGAAAACAAGATACCCTGGAATCTAGCTAAGATACGAACGGCGTAAGTCTTATCTTAGTTGCATATTTACGCTGGCCGCTATGTGCCGCTTCCGTCGATTTTCACGTTGAATATGCAAATGAGCTAGATACGCCGATTCACGAGCGTACTTGTGCCCGATCGTCGTATTTTACGTTGTTTGCGTAAGCGTAATTCCGGCGTAAAGTTGCCCCTGCTATATGAGGCGCAGCTAATGTTAAGTATGGACGTCGGGACAGCGTCGTATTGTACATCGTTTACGCCGTTTGCGTAAGTCGTTCGGGAATGGGGATGGGTGTAAGTTACGTTGACGTCGATATCAATGAATATTTGCGACGTGATTTGGAGCTTGCGCACTGGGATACGTTCACAGCTGGCGCATGCGCAGTTCGGAAAAAGCGTCAATTGCGCGGGGTCACGATTCATTTACATGGATCACGCCCCCTACCTGCCCATTTTGAATTAAATAGGTCAAAGTGCCAACAGGTGACCCACAAGAGGAATGTTGGGGCTGCTCTGTGCAAAACACCTGCACAGGGCAGGTAAGTATGACATGTTTGTTATATATTTTTTTTCTTAATCACTTGAAGCCTGAGGAGCTCAGGAGGAGCCACAGTACTAACAATCTGATGTTAGTACATAGAACTAGTGTGTCCCCGCCCGGCAGAACACACCGCTTTCTCAGACATTGGCTGAGAGCGCTGTTAGGGTGCTGATCGGCAGACCTTTTTCGGTCACGCCCCTTCGATAGAAGCTAACCGCATGGCCGTCTTCTGTTGGACTAGCTGCCAAACGCACGTGCCAAATGTCAGACAGTTTTTATTGAACTGGCCGATGCCGCTCAACATTTGGCTGTGTGCATGGCCCTTTAGTCAGTAGAAGATCAAAATTCCTCTGTGTGTGTTAGATGTACTAGCAGATTTAGATTCACTAACAAATCGCTAACACTTTATAAGCAGTTACAGCAACAGATTTTTTATTTTTTAGGGGTAAGGGATTTCCATGCATAAATAAAAGCTGACCATTGTAAGCACCCGTCAGAATGGTTTGTCTGAACACTCTAACTCCTACATTTGCAGGACAGCTTGTTCTTTTTAAAACAAACAACAGACTTACTGGCCGGATCACCTGGTGAAAATATAAGAAGGAAAGCCTAAAAAAGAACTCTAATGCAGCCACCACATCTAAGAATTGGTAAGCTGCAATATAATACAGTAACTGTTTGATTTTAAGTTTAATAAAAGAGAAGTTTGGGGTACTATAAAAACACACACATGCTCACCTCCATGCTGCAGCATCAGTCTGAAGCTGCAGCTGTCCCCCGCCAGCTCCGAGACCGAGAGCCGAGGTGACCACTGATCGCTCAGGTCTCGGCCCGCTCAGAGCGGAGAGCCCTGGCCAGGCTGGGGAGGGGGAGGGGCAGGAGCTGAGAGCATTTTAGCTTGCACGTGTTTGCATGATAGAAGTCAGCAGAGCTTCATCACATTCACTAAGCTCCAGGAAAAATTCCCTGGCAAAGTGCAACCTTCATTTGCAAAGCGAATAGTCTGTTTGCCTTTAGAAAATCAACCCCATGGTGTGAAAATGCAGTCTTGTCATTGGTTTATGGTACCGTTATTTATACAGAGTATTGAAACATAGTGAGAACACCATAGATACCAAAGGATATGAAGTGTACATTATCTGATATGTTTATTGGTGATATACAGTTTCTCACAAAAGTAAGTACACCCCCCACATTTCTGTAAATATGTTTATTATATCTTTTCATGTGCCAACACTGAAGAAATGACACTTTGCTACAATATAAAGTAGTGAGTGTACAGCTTGTATAACAGTGTAAATGTGCTGTCCCCTCAAAATAACTCAACACACAGCCATTAATGTCTAAACTGCAACAAAAGTAAGTACACCCCTAAGTGAAAATGTTCAAATTGGTCCCAAAGTGTCAATATTTTATGTGGCCACCATTATTTTCCAGCACTGACTTAACTCTAACAGACAAATTTCTCACCGCTCCAGGTGAGCCCCGTGTGCAATCAAGGGTTGTTGAACCACCAAGGTGCTGGCAATGCTAATGATAGCAAATTGCCATGACTAAGCACTGATTGTAAGTGCGAAACGCGTCGGCCATAATGTATATTGTTGGTTGCAGTGACTGTGTGTACAGTTGAAAAATAAAAGACAACTTATTTTAAGTGATTTCGGAGTGCGGCTGTCCAGTTTTCGTCCTTCAATTTACTGACTTAACTCTCTTGGGCATGGAGTTCACCAGAGCTTCACAGGTTGCCACTGGAATCCTCTTCCACTCTCCATGATGACATCACAGAGCTGGTGGATGTTTGAGACCTTGCGCTTCTCCACCTTCCGTTTGAGGATGCCCCACAGATGCTCAATAGGGTTTAGGTCTGGAGACATGCTTGGCCAGTCCATCACCTTTACGCTCAGCATGACAGTGATTGTCTTGGAGGTGTGTTTGGGGTCGTTATCGTATTGGAATACTGCCCTGCGGCCCAGTCTCTGAAGGGAGGGGGATCATGCTCTGCTTTAGTATGTCACAGTACATGTTGGGCTTCATGGTTCCCTCAATGAACTGTAGCTCCCCAGTGCCGGCAGCGCTCATGCAGCCCCAGACCATGACACTCCCACCACTATATTTGACTGTATGTAAGACACACTTGTCTTTGTACTCCTCACCTGGTTGCCGCCACACACGTTTGTCGCCATCTGAACCAAATAAGTTTATCTTGGTCTCATTAGACCACAGGACATGGTTCCAGTAATCCATGTCCTTAGTCTGCTTGTCTTCCGCAAACTGTTTGCAGACTTTCTTGTGCGTCATCGTTAGAAGCCTTCTGGAACAACAGTAATGCAGACCAATTTGATGCAGTGTGCAGCGTATGGTCTGAGCACTGACAGGCTGACCCCCCACCCCTTCAACTTCTGCACCAATGCTGGCAGCACTCATATGTCTATTTCCCAAAGACAACCTCTGGACATGACACTGAGCATGTGCACTTAACTTCTTTGGTGGACCATGGTGAGGCCTGTTCTGAGTGGAACCTGTCCTGTTAAACCGCTGTATGGTCTTGGCCATCGTGCTGCAGCTCAGTTTCAGGGTCTTGGCAATCTTCTTATAGCCTAGGCCATCTTTATGTAGAGCAACAATTCATTTTTTTTAGATCCTCAGAGAGTTCTTTGCCATGAGGTGACATATTGAACTTCCAGTGACCAGTATGAGAGAGTGAGAGCGATAAACAAAAAATTCTCCTCGCTCTGGTATTTCCTGCTACGGCGTGGCATGGTCCGATTAAAAGGTATATTCAAAAGTCTTGCAGCCCTCCTCAGAATCATGGGAATTCATATGACTAAAACAAAGAGAAAAGAAAGGAGGGTGCACCGACCTAGTGTGATACCGTATAACAGGGTTTATATTAAATTAATTAAAATCAATGGTTATACTCACAAAATGAGTTGTAAAACACGCTTTGACAGACAGTACAGCAAATGTACAGCGACACCAGAAGAACACGGTGACTACTTGAATCAAATAGTATCTGACCGGTGGTATGGCTGACGCGTTTCGGGTGCGTGCCCCTTTCCTCAGAGCCTTAGTGGTCTGTAGTTGCTACTACAGACCATCAAGGCTCTAAAGAAAGGGGCACGCCCCCGAAACGCATCAACCATACCACCGGTCAGATACTATTTGATTTGAGTAGTCACCGTGTTCTTCTGGTGTCGCTGTACATTTGCGGTACTGTCTGTCAAAGCGTGTTTTACAACTCATTTTGTGAGTATAACCATTGATTTTAATTATTTAATAAAAAACCCTGTTATACGGTATCACACTAGGTCGGTGCACCCTCCTTTCTTCTCTCTTTTTTTAGAGTGAGAGCGATAACACCAAATTTAACACACCTGCTCCCCATTCACACCTGAGACCTTGTAACATTAAAGAGTCACACGACATCGGGGAGGGAAAATGGCTAATTGTGTGTCAAATTTGGACATTTTCTCTTAGGGGTGTACTCACTTTTGTTGCCAATGGTTTAGATATTAATGGCTGTGTGTTGAGTTATTTTGAGGTGACAGCAAATTTACACTGTTATACAAGCTGTACACTCACTACTTTACATTGTAGCAAAGTGTTATTTCTTCAGTGTTATCACATGAAAAGATACAATAAAATAGTTACAAAAATGTGAGGGGTGTACTCACTTTTGTGAGATACTGTATGTCTTGACTAACGTTCTCTTTATATATCCTCATCAAATATAATTAAATCATGTGTTTTTATTTATTGGTGCCTAATTTATTACATATCAAATTTGAAGAATAATAACAAAAAGAAAAGCTAGACATATTTAAACACCCCTTTTTCAAAAAACAAACACAGGAAGTGTACAGGATGTAAACAGACATGGGAAAAGATGGCAGGTCGAGCACTTCCTGTCTGTCTGTCCAGGTGGCCTGTTCTGTTTATTTATTCTGATTGTGTTAGATGGCTGTAATGTGTACTCAGCTAAACGTAATGATCTAATGTACATAAAGATATGGCTATCAGTCATAGAAAAGGGGTCAGAAACATGAAAATATTTGCTGAAGCCTGCACATTAAATTTGGCGTTTATACAGAGCAATACAAACAAGCGTATATTAACCCCTTCCATACAGGGCCTTTTCACCCCCTTCCTGCCCAGACCAATTTTTAGTTTTCAGCGCTGTCGCATTTTGAATGACAATTGCGCGGTCATGCAAAACTGTACCCAAATTAAATCGTTATGTTTTTTTCTCCACACAAATAGAGCTTTCTTTTGGTGGTATTTGATCATCTCTGCGGTTTTTATTTTTTGCGCTATAAACAAAAGAAGTGCGACAATTTAAAAAAGAAACAATATTTTTTACTTTTTTATTTAATAAATATCACTTTTTTTTTTTAATAAAACATTTTTTTCCCTCAGTTTAGACCAATACGTATACTTCTACATATTTTTGGTTAAAAAAAAATTCAATAATCGTATATTGATTGGTTTGCGCAAAAGTTATAGCATCTACAAAATAGGTGATAGATTTATGGCATTTTTATTTTTATTTTTTTACTGGTAATGGTGGCGATCTACGTTTTTTTTTGTGACCGTGACATTGCGGCGGACATATCGGACACTTTTGACACGTTTTTGGGACCATTCACATTTACACAGCGATTAGTGGTATAAAACTGCACTGATTACTGTGTAAATGTGACTGGCAGGGAAGGGGTTAACACTAGGGGGCGCTGAAGGGGTTAAAATGTTACCTAAAGTATGTTCTAACTGTAGGGGGAGGGGGACTCACAGGGGGAGGAGACCGATGTGTGTTCCTCTGTACTGGGAACACACATCAGTCTCCTCACCGCTGACAGGAGGTGGATCTGTGTGTTTACACACACAGATCCACACTCCTGCTGTGATCAGCGGTAATTGCGGTGCCCGGCGGCAATCGCGGCCGTCGGGCACTCGTGCGGGATCGCGAGTGGTGCGCGCGCCCTAGAACGCCGGGAAACAAAGGACGTTGGGTGACGTCCACTCTCATCGGCGAGGGGTTGCTAATCCCCTATGACCCGGTATGGAAGTGGTTAAAAACCCTGTCAGAGCCAAATTTGAATTTTTGCACACATTTAAAAAAAAAATTCAGGCCTGGAATCACACAAAACCCCCAAACCATATATAGTGGAAGTTCCAATTGTTTTATGTATTACCGCAAAAGTCTAGGAAATGCAACATTTTTGTAAAAAAAAAACAACACTAAAGTGTTTTTTTTTTTCATCACAAAGATGCCACTATGTGATGATTTTTTGGGTCACAGGTTCTCTATAAAAGAGCAAACAAATGGCCACTTCCCTCACCTATAACTGAACTTTGCAGCAAGGAGCACTTCGAGGGGAAAAGCATGCAAAACAAAACCAAAGAAATTACCCACCAGCCTGCTAACCAAGTTGTCCTGTCTCAAGTCTCATACACACGATCGGATTATCAGACAGGAATTCTGTGATGACAGCGGTTGTCAGGAAATCCGACTGTTTGTATGCTCCATCGGACAATTGTTGTTGGATTTTCCGCCGGACAAATGTGGGATAGCATGCTTTAAAATTGTTCTCCAAACTTGATTTGATCTCTCAAATCGCATGACAAATCGCACCAATGTGAACCTAGGCTAAAGCCAATATTATTAAAATGTCCCAAAATGACATTTAATTTGGTTTTATTGTCTGCAGCCCAGTGCAAGGATTGCTTTTCACTGTGCAGTGTTGAAAAAAAATGGCTGCATGGCGCACTGTTTTTTAGCACATTCCAGTGCAACACTAATTGTGGTGGTGTGTGCTGAAAAAAGTGCTCCATGAAGTAGTCTTTTTGCCTTGGTGGGACTACTAGAAATGCATGAAAAGTGAGCAATTCAGAAGGTGGATTTTCTCACCATCTATAATTGCATAAGCCGGGATGAGGGATGAAGGATGGCTCTGAAGCTGGGAGAGATTTCAGTTTACCGTGATATAAAGGAGTGATTATAGAAGACACAATAGCTTATAATAATGTAAAAAAAGGAGCAATAGAAATGGTTGGGGTTTGTGTTTTGGTTGATCTCCTGCCTAGGTCCCTGTGTGGTCTTGTTCTGGCTCTGGAACAAGGACGCTGTCATAGTTGAAATATCTGTCAGCCAAGTGTATGTGAACCCCTTCTGTGTTACTACATTGCTATTGTTCCTGATTAGAGATGAGCAGTTGTTTCAGAAGCAATGATTTCACTGCACAATCTTTCCAAAGAAGAAACTTCCAGATTCGCTCTTTGAGTTGATCAAGCAAAATTTGGTTGCAAAAATATTTTTTTATGGAAGCCGTGGGCTTAAAGTGGTTGTAAAGGATTTTTTTTATTTTTTTTTCATAATAAGCATCCTTTACCTGCAGACATTCCTCTTTTTACTTCCTCATTGTTCGTTTTTGCTCAGAAGTTGCTCTATTTCTTCTCTGTTCTGTTCACTTACTGCTTGTCTGGTTGTTACTGACCACCGTGAAGGGAGGCTTTACTGCGGTGGTCAGTGACGTGCTCGCCCGCCTCCTGGGAACTACATCTGTGCGGCAGGACGCTCTCTACGTGTTAGAGACTTCAAGGAGGTGTGAATTACTGGGCGTGCCGCAATGCATACTGGGAAATGTAGTTCTTACATGAACGAGCGACGCAAACCAGGAAGTGAATGAGAGAACAAGCTAGAACGCTGGAGGTGATATAGATGAGTGGTCATCAACCCTGTCTTGCAGGGCCCACTAACAGGCCAGGTTTGCAAGATAACTGAAATGCATCACAGGTGATATCATTTGCTGCTCAGTGATTGCAGTATTCCAGTCTGCATCTCTCCAAGGTAATACATACAACCTGGCCTGTTAGTGGGCCCTGCAGGACAGGGTTGATGACCACTGGTCTATTGTATCAGACGGTGCTTGACTACCGTATTCTAGCGGCTGCCTCTGCAACCCTTGTATGTCGAAAGTTTAAATTATTGAACCACAAAAAGAAAAAAAAATTTAGAGGATGCATTTAGAGTAAATTAGTTTAGTTAATTAAGTGTTCTTATTATTTTTTTATTTTTTTTTGTTTATTTGATAATTTGTTTACTGTCATTTTTATTTTTGGGCACAGTAACTGTTCAGTAATAGTAATAATAGTAATAGTTCAGTAACAGTAATAGAGTTGAAAGAGCAGCACTCAAAGTGCTGAGATTATAACCTACCTAGCTGTATCTGTCCCCCGCTGCCTCTATACTAAGAACCAGTGGTGGCCAGTGGAAATTGTTTTTTTGGGGGGGGGGGGCGCCAAACAGTGTGCCAACCCCCCCCAGGTCAGCCGGTCGGTAGCACGTACTCCATCACCGGCGGCCTCCCGTTCTGCTCTCCACGGGTCATCGCGATGACGCCGGCTTATGTTTCCTCCCTCCTCCTTTTCGGCCAATCGGAAAACGGGTCTCACACCCACTTCTGATTGGCCGGATTGAGGATCAGTGATCAATAATCGCTGTTGTAACACACCTGGGTGGGATCGGAGTGCATTCTCTGCAACCCTAGCTCACCCTATTTTGAAGCCTATTAGTGCTAATCAGGTGCTTCAAAACAAAAAACCTGGCCACTGTAATTCATGCACCAGGTGCTCTGAAAGGGGCAGGATGCATGAATAAGGGGTGGCCGCCGCGGCCGTGGATAGATCCATGCTAAGCATGAATCTATCCATTGCATATAGGGGGTGGCGTGGAGAGAGGGGGCAGACCGCAACTGCTGAGAACTGAGCGAACAATGTCCGGAGTGCCAGTGTTTGTCAGCGGCTGGCTCAGGGTCTCAGCGGCATGGTGGGAGGCTGAGCCAGCTGCTGGTCAGGCATCTGAGTGGATCTTGATATTAAAGTCGGGATCTCTCCAGAGCCTGGAGTGGCTGAGTGATGTCAACTGACAGTGAGCTTGAGCCCGCTGACAGCTGAATACCAGTCACAAGAGTGTAGAACAAAGTGCACTTTTTTTTTTTCTTCTTCTTCTTTTTCATTAGTTTTTATTGGTTTTTAAAGAAGTACACAAACAAAGTACAAAGGTACATACAGTAGAAAAGTACAAAATAAAAATAAGTAGAACACAGGGTAAGGTCCATAGTTCAGCATAGAAATAAACATCAATAACATAAAAGAGAAGACACCATTTTCTCGCTGTAGTCCATGCAGTCCACATTTTTCATTGTTTTTCAAATCTATAATTGAAAAATAACAGACTTGCTGGCCGGATGACCAGATGACACCATAAAGCATAAACATAGAAAAAAAATGCAGCTATCACATCTAAGAATTATGCCTCGTTTCCACTGAGCGGATCGGTTCGGGTCGTTTAGAATGGAACGGGTTAGAATGGTCCGGTCTATTCTGCTGAGCATTTCCACTGCAAATCGGACCATCCGGGACCATACAAGGTTTAGAAAAAAAGCCTAGCACGTCCACCAATCAGTGAGATGTATTGTAGGTCGGCCCTAACCGAACCGTTCCATTTTCTATGGCCCCACATCTGAAGCAGGACCCTGAATGGTGTGGTACGGTTCGCTTTTATGGCACGCTTTCATAATGGAAACACCCAAAATAGCGTACCGTACCGAACCGATCCGCTCAGTGGAAACGAGGCATTAGTAAACTGTAATGTATTTTTTTTTCTTTTGGCTTTAGCGCTATAATTTTACTTTTCTCATTATAATAGATTTTTGGTGCAATTTTGTCAAAATTCCTGGAAAATTAAAACTTGATTTCATTTATTCCTGTTCCTGATGGTAAATAATTGTACAGCAAGGCAATCAATGCTGTCATCCTTATGTCTTCTATGTGCATCCAGGAACAGAAAGTACAGATTCCAACAGAACCTGACCAAAACCTAGTCCTAAGTGCACCATCAATGACTAGTATTCAAGAGAGAACAAAATATGATTTCTTTTATGCTTCACAGATGTTGCAGACAATTTGAAATAATTTGTTTTATAAACTGTCTGTACATTTCTGGCTGGACTGAGTTAGATTGCATCCAACTGATTTTTTTCCAGTGCAGGTTAAAAAAGAAAAAAAATAGGTCATAAAGTAACAGGTAGATGTTGCGCAATGCCAATATTCATTGTTTGGTGCTACACTGTAATGTCAGGCCAGGACAGGCAGAGCTCCCATGGTGTTCATGTTTTTGTGATTACAGTGGAAAGAATTCAGGGAGATTTAGTAAAACTGGAGCACACAGAATCTGGTGCAGCTGTGCATAGTAACCAATCAACTTCTAGGTTTTATTGTCAAAGCTTAACGGAACAAGCTAAAGTTAGAAGATGATTGGCTACTATGCTATACAGGTAACCCATGTAGTGCGAGCACAGCCCCACTGCATGGGGACATTTTTTTTTTTGCCTGGAATTGGGCTTTAACTGCTTGCCGCCCGCCCCCCATCAAATGACGGTGAAGTGGTGCGGCTCTCGTTCTGGGCCGACGGCATATGACAGCATTGCAGAACGGCCGCTCTCAGTGCCCTGATTACAGTATATGAATTAAGTTTCACCAGTCAGTGCCCACCATTGTCCAACAGTGCTAGCAATCAGTGCCCACCAGTGGCACCAATCAGTGCCCATCACTGCCCACAAGTGCCACCAAGCAGGGTCCATTAGCAATGCCAGTCAGTGCTGGCTATCAGTGACGCCTATCAGTGCTGCCCATCAATGCCCAGCACTGCTGTCAATCAATTCCCATCAGTGTCGCCCATCAGTCCTGCCTATCCATGCCACCTATCAGTGCCCGCCAGTGCTGCCTATTAGTGCCTATCAGTGCCGCCTATCAGTGCCCAAAAGTGTCGCATATTAGTGCCTCCTCATCAGTGACACCTAATCAGTGCCCATAAGTGCTGCCTCAGTGCCCATAAGTGCCACCTCATCAATGCCCACCAGCTCAGCCTATCAGTTCCCACCAGTGCCGCCTCATCAGTGCACATCAGTGAAGGCGAAAAATTACTTAGTTTTAAATTTATTGACAGAAAGTAGGTAAACATATTTTTTCCAAATTTTTGGTCTTTTTTTCTTTATACAAAAACCCAGCAGTGATTAAATACCACCAAAAGAAAGCTCTATTTGTGTGAAGAAAATTATAAAAAAAAAAAAACGTTTTTGGGTACAGTGTTACATTGACCACGCAATTGTCATTCAAAGTGCGACAGCACTGAGAGCTGAAAAATGGCCTGGGCAGGAAGGGCATGTAAGTGCCTGGAAGGCAAGTGGTTAAAGGTGAACCCTGCAAATTAGCCAGGCAGAAGTACACACCTCAGGAGTGCTGTCTTACTATGGCCGGGCTATGGACTATTCATTTACTTTTACAAACTGTACATAGCTTGACATGCGGAGGACTGATCCTAGTGACCTTTATGTAAACCCTACCCCTTACCCAGAAACCACTTAACCCCACAACTACCAAAGATAACACGGACTATGTTGTGGAGAAAATTGGCCTTCCGGCCTTCTTTATTTAACCAATTAAATTTAATATAAAATTTTAATATAAATAACCTTATAAATAACTTTTAAACAACCATATAAAACTATAACACTTGGTGGTCAAAAGACCACACCTCAAATCTGGACACTGGGACAAAATTCTTCCCTAGGCAGTCGCACAGCACCGACTCGGAGGCAGTATGACCGTCCACAGTGACCGGCCTAAGTGGGAGCAAATACCTGGATTACACAGGTATCTGCTCCCTCCTCCCCCCGAAAGGTGCCAAATGTGACACCGAAAAGCGGACATTCCATCCAACTCTCCGCTGAATGGTGTTTTTTTAAACATTTTGCTTTTGTATTGGTACATGTCCCCCAAGCTACCCATACCCTTTTTTTAAGCAAAGGTTCGTAAACTGACCTCGAAGGCCAGGAAAAAATTAAAGGATTTGGCTCCCAGAGATTTCAATGACATGTGGGCACCATTTTGGGGGCTTGTGGGTTGTTTCACATTTTCAATGAATGTTCATCGAACAGAACTTAGTTCGCTCATCGCCAAAGACAGGTCTGGACATGAAACAAATACTTATATAATTGCTGGAGTGTCACTGACTGCAGGTCTCACTTTAAGTGTGGGGATTTCTCCACTCAGGGCCACTAGCTGAACATATATTATTATCTCTACCTGCCTGAGAAATAAATGCCCATCCACTCAGTCCTCCGTTCGTGTCAGGATTGTATTGCTGTCCATGCTTCCATTGGAGGCATTTTCCCTCACTTCCTGTTCTGGTGGACACAATGTAAGGATAAAACTACCCAAAAGGTTAAAAAAAACCTTAGGAATTGGAATGATGGAACGTTTTAAATGGGTTGTAAAGGTTTGTTTTTTATTTTCTAAATACCGTAGGTTCCTTTGAGCTAGTGCATTGTTGGTTCAATTACCTTTTCCTTCCATTTACCTTCTAAATGTTTTTTTTCTTTGTCTGAATTTCTCACTTCCTGCTCCTCCTCAGTAAGGTGTTCAGTAAGCTGTTCTAAATGACTTTCCACCGCTCAGATGATGGTGGAAAGCTTACTAAGGAGAAACAGGAAGTGAGGAATTCAAACAAAGGAAAATAAATAATTAGAAGGGAAATTGAAGGAAAAGGTAAGTGAACCAACAAGGCACGAGCTTAAAGGAACCTATTTAGAAAATAAAGGATGAATGTGGAACTTCAATGCCCAATGAGGTTTAGCTTTTACAGAGAAAAAGAATGAGAACATGTAGCCATCTGGACTGTCCGGTCCAGATATGATTTTTGACTGTTTTGATAGATCCTGTTAGGGTGATAAAATAAAAATGATATTTTGACCAATCCCTTGAGGCTCTTATCCTTTCTCTCTATACAAGTAAAAAAATACCTGACCAAAACAAAACAAAAAAGGAAATAGAGTTTTGGCTCTAGTTCAGGGTTCAAAGTATCCATGTACGAAAACTCAGCAACTAAGACTTGTAGAGAGTCTTCTTACAGTCCTTATTATGAGGTAAATGAAGCAGTAAGTCATTTTTTAGCAGTGACAGACAGCTTTGATGAGTATGAGGTCATGTTTCTGGTATACTTAATGTACAGTATAATTGTAACATAAAATCAAGAGAATAGAAGCAGAGCAAGACTTTGCAAATGTTATTTGTACCAGTTGTTGTAGCAGGGTTATCCAAGGTGGAGACTTCTGCCTGAGGCTACATCCGCTTCTCTTTCCTGGATAACATCCAACACACATTTTACAAGGAACATAGGTCCTCATTACTGCAGAAAATCAGCTAGAAAGGGTAAAACTCCTGGTTTTGGGATCTCATGATATAGGCAATAGCATGAAAATGCTGCTTCAGTGCTTTAGCTAGAACTCTGTTTAAGCCTAGGTTCACACTGGAGCGATTTGTAATGCGATTTGAGAGATCAAATCGCATGACAAGTCGCAGCCTATTGGCGGCAATGGCACTGTTCTAATAGGTGCGACACTGATTTTGCGGCGCCGCACCGATTTGCAAAAGTAGTTCCTGCACTACTTTTGCAGATTTCAGGTGCGATTTCTATAGACATCTGTGTATGAAGCCACACAAATGTCTATCAAGTAGCACCTGAAATCGCGCTGACCTTGCTACTTTGAAATCACGCTACTTCAAGTAAAGAAGCACGATTTCAAAGTAGCATCAGTGTGAACCAGGGCTAAGGCTTCGCACCTATCCATTGTGGCAACAAGTGGCAAAGTGCTTGGTTTTTTACAGCATGTAACCATATTGCATGCCACTTTCTGGGATGTGTTGCGTTTTTTAATGCATTTTGAATGCATAGTACTGTAGTTGCAGGACTGTTTTTTTGTTCTAGTCTCAAGTGTTTTCCTTATAAATTACTTGGCTATCTTAACATGATGCTTATTAACCACTTAAGACCCGGACCAAAATGCTGCTAAAGGACCTTGCCCCTTTTTGCGATTCGTCACTGCGTCGTTTTAACTGACAATTGCGCGGTCGTGCGACGTGGTTCCCAAACAAAATTGGCGTCCTTTTTTCCCCACAAATAGAGCTTTCTTTTGGTGGTATTTGATCACCTCTGCGGTTTTAATTTTTTGCGCTATAAACAAAAATAGAGCCACAATTTTGAAAATAATGCAATATTTTTTACTTTTTGCTATAATAAACATCCCCAAAAATATATATAATTTTTTTTTTCCCTCAGTTTAGGCCGATACGTATTCTTCTACCTATTTTTGGTAAAAAAAATCGCAATAAGCGTTTATCGGTTGGTTTTCGCAAAATTTATAGCGTTTACAAAATAAGGGATAGTTTTATTCCATTTTTAATATTTTTTATTTTTTTACTACTAATAGCGGCGATCAGCGATTTTTTTCGTGACTGCGACATTATGGCGGACACTCCGGCCAATTTTGACACATTTTTGGGACAATTGTCATTTTCACAAACAAAAAATGCATTTAAATTGCATTGTTTACTGTGAAAATGACAGTTGCAGTTTGGGAGTTAACCACAAGGGGGCGCTGTAGGATTTGAGTGTTCCCTGTGTGTGTTTACAACTGTAGGGGGGTGTGGCTGTAGGTGTGACGTCATCGATCACGTCCCCCTATAACAGGGATGACGCGATCGATGCTGCGGCCACAGTGAAGCAAGGGGAAGCCGTGTTTACACACGGCTCTCCCCGCTCTTCAGCTCCGGGGACCGATTGCCGCAAAGTAAACCTGCACTAAGAGCAAGGCTGGGACAAGGGGTGGGCAGGAGGGAGTTGCCCTGAGTGCAGTGAAGCAAAGGTGCAAAAATGGATGCTGGGTGGTACACCCATTCTACAGCAAATGAGGAGAGGGAGTTCTAGGACAGCCAAATATGTTGTGCACATAGCTGAGTATTCGGTGGGCTGTGGGGAGAGTAGCACACAGAAGGTTTTTGCATGAAGGTAAAAATTATCCAGCCTTTACAACCACTGCAGGGCTGTGGAGTCGGTAGATAAATGTTCCGACTCCTAAATGTTCCGACAATCTAAATTTAGGAGTCATGCCGCGTACACACGATCATTTTTTGTGATGAAAAAAAACAAAGTTTTCTGTGAAGTAAAAAACGACGTTTTTGAAACGTCACTTTCAAAGACGATGTTGCATACACACCATCGTTTTTTTCACAAAAGCGAGGTTACGTTCACCACTCTTTTCCATTGAAGCTCGCTTCATAACTAGCTTCTGGGCATGCGCGGGTTGAAAAACGTCGTTTTAAACGACGTTTTTGCTACACACGGTGACTTTTTGTGAAACAAAAAACGACGTTTTGAAAAACGACACAAAAAATTCAAGCATGTTGGAATTTTTTTTGGTCGTTTTTTTGAAGACAAAAAACGACGTTTTGCCCACACACGATCAATTTAAATGACGTTTTTTAAAACGTCGTTTTATTTCATCACAAAAAACGACCGTGTGTACGCGGCATCAGAGTTGGAGTCAGTGCATTGTTTGCCGACTCCGACTCCAGGTACCCAAAATTTCCTCGACTCCGACTCCACAGCTTTGCTTTTAAGTCAGGTTTACTTCAGGGCCCATTTGGACTGGCGAGTTACAGAAAGGTTTTACTGTGGTGTCATTCTGTGTGGACTAAAATTTGAGTTCCAGAGAAGGATGGTTTAATCACCTACCATTTACAGTGCTGTAAAAAAGTATTTGCCCCTTTCCTTAAGGGAGTAGGTATGTATTACCTTCAACCCTTAGCATAGAAAAGTTAGAGCGAACATGTTCTATAACTTAGGGCAAGGGACCTTTAACAAATAAGAACTTATGTCAAGCATGCAGTTAGTATGAATAGTGATAGCAACTAGTAATTGCATAAAAGAAGCATATATAGCTCAGCTTTTTCAAAGTATATGTTCCTTTAACTACTTCCTGACCGCCCACCGCAGTTATACGTCATGACTTTAAAGATGGATATCTCGGTAACGGCAGCAGCTGCTGCCACAACCGAGATATCCATCTCTTCTGTGGGCAGTCGGTCAAACGATAATGGTGGTCTCCGCGGCGGATTCGCCGCAAGATCGCCGTTATCGGTGGCGGGCGAGGACCCCCCCCCTCCCGCTGCGTTCCCGCGCCCTCCGCCGCTTACCGGAGCCGTTGGTAGCGGCGGAGGCGATCGGATCCTCTCCCGTGCTCAGTGGGGATTCGAGTGAGGGAAAAATTTCCCTCATCCATCCCCGTAGCTCTGCTGGCCGCCCAGCATCTTAAAGAGACATTTTTTTTAAATGTTATTTAAAAAATGACATTTTACATTTTTTTTTTTGCATTTAAGCCTAAATATGAGATCTGAGGTATTTTTGACCCCAGATCTCATATTTAAGAGGACCTGTCATGCTTTTTTCTATTACAAGGGATGTAAACATTCCTTGTAATAGGAATAAAAGTGATAATTTTTTTATCTTTTTTATTTTAGTGTTAAAAATTGGTAAAATAAATAAAAATAAATACGAAAACAAAAAAAAAAATTTTTAAATCGCCCCGTCCCGACGAGCTCGCGCGCAGAAGCGAACGCATACGCGAGTAGCGCCCGCATATGAAAACGGTGTTCAAACCACACAAGTGAGGTATCGCTGCGATCGTTAGAGCAAGAGCAATAATTTTAGCCCTAGACCTCCTCTGTATCTCAAAAAATGCAACCTGTAGAATTTTTTAAACGTCGCCTATCGAGATTTTTAAGGGTAAAAGTTTGACGCCATGCCACGAGCAGGCGCAATTTTTAAGCGTGACATGTTGGGTATCATTTTACTCGGCTTAACATTATCTTTCACAATATGTAAAAAAATTGGGCCAAATTTATTGTTGTCTTATTTTTTAATTTAAAAAAGTGATTTTTTTCCAAAAAAAGTGCGCTTGTAAGACCGCTGCGCAAATACGGTGTGACAAAAAGTATTGCAATGACTGCCATTTTATTCTCTAGGGTGTTAGAAAAAAATATATAATGTTTGGGGGTTTTAAGTAATTTTATAGCAAAAAAAAAAAATGTTTTAGTCTCATAAACGCCGAGTCTGAAAAACAGGCTCGGGGCTAAAGTGGTTAAAATGTTTCCACAGCAAACAGCCAAAGCACAACAGTGAGTCCCAAGTTAAAGGGGTTGTAAAGGTACAAGTTTTTTTACCTTAATGCATCCTATGAAGAGGGAAAGCTTTTGCGAGGAGGAGCCCAGACAGCCGCCGAGGGACCCCAGAAGACAGCTTTCCGGGCCACTCTGTGCAAAACGAACTGCACAGTGGAGGTAAGTATCACATGTTTGTTATTTTTTTTTTTTTTTAAACCTGACTTTAGTGTCCCTTTTAAGATGATAGTTTACAAGCCAACATTAAATAGCATTTGTTTAGCAACAATATGTGTAGCATATCTTCCTAAAGCACTACAAGTAAAACATGTGCTACTTATCTGTTTGCAGGGCTTCAGACAAGGGAATCCGTAGTGTAGGGTGTCAGCAAGGAATTCCTCTTAGGGTGCCAGCAGGAATGGTTGTCTGGAGGTAGATAGCATAATGGCTATATAGGCATAAAGATTCCTGGTAAGGTTGATCTGTAGCGTGGAGAACGCTGGCAGCAGGATTGTAGCATGACCGAGCTACGGCTGACAATAATAGAACGGCGTGTATCAAACACGGCATTCTGTTTATAGTAGAAGAGCATGGGTGCCGAATGCAGCTGATTGCATTCGGCACTTCCGCCTGTGGCACGCACGTGGCTCCGGGCGAAGAAGTCATTGCGCGGTCGCTGCGCTCCAGCGTAGAACGCATTACGGCGCCAGCCGCTGATTACACTAATTGAATGGTTTTACTCCCTCATGTCCTGTCAGATTAAGCATTTGTGTCTAACATCTTGCACCAGTATCAACCTATTGTAACAGTTAACATTGTTATCAGTCCATTTACTTAAAATTATAGAGGGTGCAACAGGAGAACCATTGGAAGAGGAAGCCCTGTGACCTTCTAATTGTTGGATTCTTTGGGAAGCATAAGAAATCAATGAGTGATGCAATGTCTTTTGACAAATAGGTCCAATCAGAGCTGATATTTTACAAGACTCCATCTGGAAAACCTTTGTGCCAGATATCCATCTCTGTCTTCTTTCAAGTCTGTAATGAAGAGGTCATAGTCTTGGCACTGAAATCCCAGTTTATTCAGTAGTAGTGTTATTTTAAAAGGACACTTACCTTAGAACAAAGAGTTGTAAACCTGCCACAAGACACTCATTAGAACTGGAGATCTGGCTTGGAGGCTACAAAACATCTTCAAAATTACAGTCTAGTTAACATGACTAACTACAACTAGGCCTGGATAAATGAGAACCCTCACAAAAATGCTACCAGAATACTGTAAAGAGCAGGAATGCTCCAGTGCCTGCACACCCCTCTCAGTGTTTTCCCCAAAAGCCAGCGAGAACTAATATGCAAATAATAAAATAACCAATGCAGTGGACATTTGCCAAACGTCAGGTACTCTTGTTTGCCACATAGGCATTATTATTTATTTATTTTCAAAAAGGGATATAAAGCGTTATATCTTGTCAGTGACCTGAGAAATTGGGCTTGCTGCCCAACCCTAGTTACCCCTCTGTTCCTGCTTGATGAAGCGTTGCCTATTGTGGATTGTCAGAGCCATGAACTCAAGTTCACTATAAGTACATCACATCAGCAGATAAAGCTCCCGGCGCACTCCTATAACTGCATTTTTTTTTAAACAAAAGCACTAATATATTTTTGCTACTGCAAAGCAAACATATTTCAACCACATGTTCTTTTGTGCGAAGAGTTTTCCATCTGTTATCCAAGACAGACACGGAAGAACCTGGTTCCTTCTATTGTAGTAAATTGAGATCATCCCCACTGGTATCAGAGTAATCAGTTCCAATGGTGTTACCGTATGGCCAAAACAAAGGTCACTATGGTACAAAACACTGTTCTGTTAAGCAGATGTATATTGGACAGCATTATAGTATAACCAAAGGCTTTTTTCAGTAGAGAGGGATTAGAACACTCTATTTGTCCTGTTTGCTGTTATCGTTGAAAGTAAAAGAGAGGCCCACATTTTGGGATGTCCCCAGAAAAGTAATAGATGGGGAAATCTTCCAATAGGGCCACTAGTTCTGGTGGTCCCCAAGGAATTACCATAATTTGCAGGGATTTTCTCTCACTTCCTGTTTGTCTATGGGACAGAAAGTAAATTGAAATATCCACAAAGGGACACAGATGGTGAAAAAAAAAATCTGACAGGGGTTATAACCTTCCCTTGCTTCATCCAAAATGAAAAAAAGTTTTGTCTATAGATCTACATAAAATTCATCTTTGAGCCAAATCTGATTCTGCATTAAAGGGGTTATAAAGGTTTAATGCATCCTATGCACACCTGGCTGTCACAGACCCCCTGTCCCCCGTTTTACTTACTTGAGCTCGTTCACCTGCTCTGCGCGTCCCCCAGTGTCTTCTTCTCCACGGAGTCTCTGCATTGATTGGATAGATTAAAAGCAGCACAGCCATTGGCTCCCGCTGCTGTCAATCAAATCCAATGATGCGGTCATCGGTGGGGCGGGGCCTAGTCATACACTCGGCATCTATGAACGCCGACTGTATGGGATAGAGCTTCCCAGAGGGGGTTAGCTATTGCGAAGAGGAGCCACAAGAGCCGCCAAGGGACCCCAGAACAGCAGGATCAGGGCCACTCTGTGCAAACCAAATTTCACAGTGGAGGTAAGTATGACCTGTTTGTTATTTAAAAAAAAATTAAAAATAAACCTTTACAACCCCTTTAACTTAATTTTTTGTCTACACTCTCCATTCTACAAAATGCAAGTATCTGTACGTGGTGATATTATAGTGGCAAATTAGACCAAAGGTACCCACAGATGTGTTATCTGGCTACTACATCTTGTATAGTCTAGCCTTATTCAACCAATTTGTGTTTTTCAGGGGTGCTTTGGCAAAATGCTTTAAAATTGCCCAAAAATTGTCAAAAAGCCAGCCGGTGAATCAAGTTTGCCTTTTTTTGTTACACAAAGCCACAGATTTTTATAGTGCAGCATTACAATCTTGGGCACCGTGCAGGATAACCACCAATGCCATCATGGGTTGATAAAGAGGACATTGGGCTCCTAAGGATGTCCCTGTTTACCCTTCCGCTGACATTACTGGGGTTATGTTAGCTGAGTTAAAGAGATTATCAGAGGGAGAAAAGAAACACTGGGATATTACAAAAAAAAGAAGCTGCGCTATATAAATTGATCTGTGAAGCACTATTCAAACCAAGTGCTAATATGTATGCACTCACAATTTTAGGAAAAAACGATTAATGAAAAAACAGTGAAGTAATGAGACTTGTAGGTGACCTAGGTAATAGTGACAAAAAAAAAACTTCTTGATACTATATGAATAAAACAGAAAACGAGGTGAACCAGATACACCAATATAACAGATGATGAATCTAAAAAACTGCACTGAAAACATCAAATGGGAAAAAATAGCCAGTAAATGTGAGACACACTATAACAATTAGCAGCCTAATTGAGTGACACTAGTGAAAAATAATCATCATCAATAAATGTATTACATAAATTACATAAGTGAGTCCTAATGAAAAGTGAAGAGAAAAATTTGAAAAAAAAGCCCTCAGTGGTTGAAACTAGATGCAATAATGGTGACTGTTGAGTCCTTAGTTGGTAAAGACCAGAAGTGGTAGTCCATGCAAGATGTATCAAGAAATCATCCACGGTGACATGTAATCTAAACACCCCAGAGGAAGTGAGAATAGGAAAGTGCCATCACCTAAGCACGCACTGCCGCTTACCAGATTGATATGATTCCTTATTACAGGAGATCAGGGAGCGCCTATGGCTTATAACTAGTGATGAGCGGAATACGCCATATTCGATTTCGCGATATTTCACGAATATATAGAAGAATATTCGCAAAATATTCGTTAATATCGAATATTCGTGATATTTTATCAAAAACATTTTTTTGCGAAATTTCGCTAATGCGAAATTGATTGCGAAATTCTCGTCAACAAGCGAAAACGGAGATCATTTCCTGGATTACTAAACTAATATGCACTAAACACTAACTCTACTTACACAAACTTATATGACTAAACTAAAGCAATTTTTTTATTTTTATTTTTTTTATACACAAAACACAGAAGGGCAGAGAAAGTATTCGCAAATATTCGTAATACGAATATTCGCATTGCGAATATTCGGCAACATAAAAGGATCGCCTCAGCTACTCGGCCCAGGGTCTCTAATCATATCAGCAATGCTTTTAGACGTCGATGGAGATCACTAGGATGTGATCTGTTTTAAAAAAAAAAATAAAAAAAAATACGAATATTCGCAATAGCGAATATTCACCGCGATATTCGATTTATTCGCGAATACTCGAATATGCAATATTCGTAACGAATATTCGCAATGCGAATATTCGTGAGCAACACTACTTATAACCCAGCCTGGGGTCTCTGTGCCGTGCAATGAACCTCTCAGCCTCTGCAGTAATTATCCTGATACAAGTTGACACAATCAATGGGTCCCCATATAAGAACAAAAGGCTTGCATAGTGTAAAACTTTTTGGATTTATTAAAGTTTAAAAGACGAATAAGCACTTACAATTTAGTAGAAAAAAAAACAGCAATAAGATAATCAAGCAGGCCAGCTCTCGATAGCAGCCCGTTGCTTTCGGGACTTGTGTACACGCGGTGACATTAGCACATCGCTCCTCCCTGAGCGTTTCGTCATTGAAGGGACGTTGTCTCGGGGGGATATTAGTCATTACCAGTGTACAAAGGTATGTATATTGCTTTGTAATAATCACCTCTAATGCTGGTGTCCTACACGTGTAGAGGCTGCTGCATTATGTAAAACTATAGCTTAAGCCGCATACACACGACCATTTTTCACGTCATGGGAAAAACAACGTTGTTCTCTACGTGATTCTTGTCAAGCCTGCCTTGCATACACACGATCATGAAAAAAAAATGCTCGAGCAAAGTGCGGTGACGTACAACACGTAAAACAGCACTGTAAAGGGGAAGTTCCATTTGGATGGTGCCACCCTTTGGGCTGCTTTTGCTGATTTCGTGTTAGTAAAAGTTTGGTGAGAGATGATTTGCGCTTTTCAGTCTTCGTGCTTTTCAGTCTGTTACAGCGTGATGAATGTGCTATCCCCATTACAAACGCTAGTTTTACCAGAACGAGCTCTCTCATCTCATAACTTGCTTCTGAGCATGCACATCTTTTTCCCGTCGTTAAAGCCTACACACGACCGTTTTTCACAACATGAAAAACAACGATAAAAATTAGAGCATGTTCTAAATTTTTAATGCCCATTTTTCACATCGAGAAAAATGCTCTGGAGCCCACACACGGTCGTTTTTAATTACCAATTCAAAAAATGGCATTTTTCACGTCATGTAAAACGGTTGTGTGTGCATTAGTGTTTTTACATTTTAGAGTGATATGCCTTGAGATTGTGCATAATTTTGAAGAGTACTTGGACTGTAAAAATACAAAGGGAAAGAATTCTTCTAATGATAGGATTTTTCAGGCACTTTAATCACATAGTATGTAGAGAATAAAGTTCATAAAAACTGATTTTATTGATGCATCACTTAGATAAAAATAACATGAAAACAGTATGAACATTGGTATGAACAGCTATTGATGTACCAACTATGAGAGATAATGATGATACCACATGGCTTCCCCTGACCGACGCGTTTCAGAGAATATACATCTCCCCTCTTCAGAGGTATGAGAAATGGCATTTATAATCAATCACATGGTGTTGTCAGTAGATAGATAGTTTCAATTAAAAAAAAAGTCTGAAAATGTTGCGCCTCTGCCCAACCATCAGAGTAATGTGTATCGTTATACTTCAGAAGCATATAATGGGGGGGGGTCCACCCACAGGAGGGAAACGGTAACACCGAGGCCTTGGAGTCTCAATCCTGCTCCTAGAAGTCAGTCCTGGGCATAAAAGCCAAAATGTAAGAGTAAAATGGAGCCCCAATTCTATGGTAACATAGTTGTAGTCAGGCTAAAACGGTAGAAGAGGAGTGTTGTGTCTTCCAATGAGGATACACGGCAGAAATAGACTGTAAAAAGGTTTATAAACACAGGCCTAGCTATTGAATTGTTAATGTTCCAGCTAGCTCTGTACAAACATGCTTGTTTGTAGCAGACTAGAATGCTTTATTGATATCTCTGTCTTGGGAGAAAACAAAAGTGATTGGCCAGGAGAAATCCATCCATGAAAATGGATTCCTCACCCAAGATGACTTGGATAGAGGGTGTCAGCAAAGGCTTGCGGACATGAACATTTGCAGAGAACAATGTTTTTCTAATGTCTGTAGGCATATCTGATCTCCCAGTAATCTCTTGAATATTCTCAATGTGTCTGTTACATATTCAGCAGAGAATAGGCCCCCTGTGGTCACACAGATCAACAACATTTATCAACAGCTTTATTGTGTCAGGACCTAAACATAATATAAAGTCTTTCTAAAGGCTCAAGGTTTTTTACATTCGTGCATTGTATAGATGAAGGTAACATAGACCTCCAAATACCTTCTAACTCATATTTTATACATCTGTCCCAACGAAGACATACGGGTGAAAACTCACTACAAAATACCCCAACAATATACATTAAAGGGGTTGTAAAGGAAAACATTTTTTTTTTTTTTAATAATAAGCATCCTTTACCTGCAGACATTCCTCTTTTCACTTCCTCAGTGTTCGTTTTTGCTCAGAAGTTGCTCTATTTCTTATCTGTTCTGTTCACTTCCTGCTTGTCTGATTGTTACTCACCACCATGAAGGGAGGCTTTACTGCGGTGGTCAGTGACGTGCTCGCCCCCTCCTGGGAACTACATCTGTGCGGCAGGACGCTCTCTACGTGTTAGAGACTTCAAGGAGGTGTGAATTACTGGGCGTACCGCAATGCATACTGGGAAATGTAGTTCTTACATGAATGAGCGCCGCAAACCAGGAATGAGAGAACAGAAACTAGAACGGGACTACGACATTGCGGCGGGCAAGCCTGGCCCCAAATTACACTTTTTGGGGACCAGTGACATTATTAAATTGATCAGTACTATAAAAATGCACTGACCAATGTAAAGATTACTCTGGCAGGGAAGGGGTTAACAGTAGGGTGCGATCAAGGGGCTAACTGTTCCCTCAGTGTGTTCTAACTGTAGGGCGGATGGGCTGGCAGGGACATATCAGAGATCACTGGGAACAGTAGATCTGTCATGTCATCCCCATTCTGCCTCTGTACTAGACGATGGCGGTCGGCAAGTGGTTAGGGTTCACATCTACTTTAAACACAATCTTCTGTTTTGCCTCTCAACTGACCCTGAACACCTTTAGACTTTAGTAACTCCACTTTTGTTGAGAAAACATTCCCTCTTCTGTGTATCAGTTTTCTTATGCAGACGTGGGTCGTTTCCGTATCTCTACCCCAAGCAATGTGTATATAGCAGTGTTGCCAAGGTCAGTATTTTTTTCTGCCAGCCAGTAAAAAACTTGCACTTTTCTCTTACCAGTAAAAGCCAGTGACAGGAAAAGGTTGCTAGTAAAAAAATATGGCTGTGATGCTTGGCCCGACCAAGACCATTTGAGTGCCCTCTACGGTGTGTTTGGACAGTGCTGGCAGAGGGTGGGTCTGGCAGAAGCAGTGCCTGAGCATTTGATGTTATGTCATAGTGCAAGGGAGCCCAGCCAAGCGACCGGAACCTTGTGTGAGCAACGCAAGCAGGGAGCAGGACTGTCAGTGCTGTTTGGAGTGGAGTTGACTGAAGGGACCATCTGGTGGGGACAGAGACTGTCAATGTGACTGAGAAGTGGGCGTGTCTTGTCTGTGAGGTGTCATCAGCATCTGCACTGCTGCTCACTGCTGTCAGCGTCACCAGGAAAGTCAATTGCAGGGGTGTGTGCACCTGAGCATTTTAATTTCTTGTCCTCCTGAGTCCTGTCCCTGAGCTACTTACTTTACTTACTAGTAAATCTATCATCATAGGCATGCGCAATCCTGGGGTTGGCAACCTGGGCAGGTTAAAGGTAAACGCAATCCTTCCTTGCCGGTCCTCAGAACCTGGACAGGAGAGGCGGCGGGGTGGAATTTAATGGAACCGATCTGTATTTTCCTCCTGCAGCAGCTGAATGTAGGCTTCTCCTCCTCTCCCTTTTGTCAACATTCAGCTGCCACAGGAGGAAAATATAGGAGATTGGTAATTATATTTGCCACCCCTCCTTTTCCTGTTCCTCTTCCTTCTGTTGCCCGGGTCCTCCATGTGCTCTCTTGCTCCCCCTTTCTCCCATTGTTTCAGGATGGAGAGCAGAGAAGAGGTCGGTAAATATGTCAAATGCATATGTGTTGGAGCTTTGGGTTGCACACCCTAATGCAATAGGATGCACACACCTATGTCTATTGTATTTACTATCGTAGATAAAATAAAATACATTTTGTCTTAATATCTACCTTAAATAATATTGATAATTGCATATTGTAGCCTAAATACTAAAATGCGCGCTTAAAACTGTAATTTTGTAAGTTTTGGAAATGCCAGTAAATTTTGGGTGTTGTCAGTAAATTTTAATCTGGAAGGTTGGCAACACCGGTACAGTATATAGTTTGATGCCTTCACTTTCTGTGTGTTTGCAGGGAGTGGTGAAAGTCTAAAATGGCTATGGTTCAGTGCAGCATGAACTGCGCTCATCCATATAATAAAATCGGACAACAGACTTTTTTCGTTTACTAGTCGCAAGTAGAAATTGAATAGGTTACTAAAGTCACGAAAATTCTCGTACGACAGAAAAAAAAAATCGGAAGTGATGTCATGTGTTGTAATGTATTTGTGTTGTATTTTCGTACGACAACTGTACTGACCAAACGAAAATCGTACAATCTGGTATCGTACAAGGATAATTTTCGTGCATGTCCGATAAAAAAAAATATCGGATGAACTAAAATGATCGGCTCGTCCAGCCCTGTACTAAGGATCCGATTATCGGACGATTCTTCCTCGGACGACATTTTTCGTACAATATTCGGATCGTGTGTACGTGGCATAAGTGAGCCTGTCTGATTTAGGTCCATGACGATTGACGATCTAGCTCATGCTGTGTATTGAAGGCTGTGTTTGACCTGCTTTCCCTGCAGTTCAATCACACCTCAATAAGACATGCTGCACCCAAAGGAACGCAACACAAAACAGGTCAAACACAGCCTCTGAGCTGCCATATGTACTGCTCAATTAAAGTAAATAGGATTTTGCTGATTGCAATTTCAGTACGTTCCAAACAGACGTCATATGCACAAAAACAATGCCTGATGACTTGAGCCCTAACTCCATGTCTATCTTTTAAAGCTCTGCAATAGTTATTAACCACTTCACCTCAGGAAGATTTATCCCCCTTCCTTACCAGTCAATTTTAACTGCCAATTGCGCAGTCGTGCAAAAATGTACCACAACAAAAGTTACATTCTTTCTTTTCCCACAAATAGAGCTTTGTTTTGGTGGTATTTGATAACCTCTGTTTTTTTTTGCACTATAAACAAAAAGTCAGTTTTGACAGACAGTTTTGAAAAAAGAATATTTTTTACTTTCTGCTTTAAAACATACCGTATTTTTCGCTCCATAAGACGCACCTAGGTTTTAGAGGAGGAAAACAAGGAAAAAATATTCTGAACCAAATAGTGTACTAAAATATTTACTTTTAGTGCCATGAAATGCAGCCTGACCTATGCCCATTAACAATGCAGCCTGACCTATGCCCATTAACAATGCAGCCTGACCTGTGCCCATTAACAATGCAGCCTGACCTGTGCCCATTAACAATGCAGCCTGACCTGTGCCCATTAACAATGCAGCCTGACCTGTGCCCATTAACAATGCAGCCTGACCTGTGCCTATTAGCAATGCAGCCTGACCTGTGCCCATTAACAATGCAGCCTGACCTGTGCCCATTAACAATGCAGCCTGACCTATGCCCATTAACAATGCAGCCTGACCTGTGCCCATTAACAATGCAGCCTGACCTGTGCCTATTAGCAATGCAGGCTGCATTGCTAATAGGCACAGGTCAGGCTGCATTATTAATGGGCACAGGTCAGGCTGCATTGCTAATAGGCACAGGTCAGGCTGCATTGTTAATGGGCACAGGTCAGGCTGCATTGTTAATGGGCATAGGTCAGGCTGCATTGTTAATGGGCACAGGTCAGGCTGCATTGTTAATGGGCACAGGTCAGGCTGCATTGCTAATAGGCACAGGTCAGGCTGCATTGTTAATGGGCACAGGTCAGGCTGCATTATTAATGGGCACAGGTCAGGCTGCATTATTAATGGGCACAAGTCAGGCTGCATTATGCAGCCTGACCTGTGCCCATTAATAATGCAGCCTGACCTGTGCCCATTAATAATGCAGCCTGACCTGTGCCCATTAATAATGCAGCCTGACCTGTGCCCATTAACAATGCAGCCTGACCTGTGCCCATTAGCAATGCAGCCTGACCTGTGCCCATTAACAATGCAGCCTGACCTGTGCCTATTAGCAATGCAGCCTGACCTGTGCCCATTAATAATGCAGCCTGACCTGTGCCCATTAATAATGCAGCCTGACCTGTGCCCATTAACAATGCAGCTTGACCTGTGCCCATTAACAATGCAGCTTGATCTGTGCCCATTAATAATGCAGCCTGACCTGTACCCATTAACAATGCAGCCTGATCTGTGCCCATTAAAAAATCAGCCTGACCTGTGTGCATTAACAATGCAGCCTGACCTGTGCCCATTAACAATGCAGCCTGACCTGTGCCCATTAACAATGCAGCCTGACCTGTGCCCATTAACAATGCAGTCTGACCTGTGACCATTAATAATGCAGCCTGACCTGTGCCCATTAACAATGGAGCCTGACCTGTGCCCATTAACAATGGAGCCTGACCTGTGCCCATTACCAATGCAGCCTGACCTGTGCCCATTAAAAATTCAGCCTGACCTGTGCCCATTACCAATGCAGCCTGACCTGTGTCCATTAAGAATTTTGCCTGACCTGTGCCCATTAACAATGCAGCCTGGCTGGTGCCCATTAACAATGCAGCCTGATCTGTGCCCATTAAGAAATAAGCCTGATCTCTGCCCATTAAGAATACAGCCTGGCCGGTGCCCGGCGACTGGCGGGGACATCATCATATCTGCCTGGCGCTCAGATAGCAGAGAAAGCACCAGTAGCAGCAGTACTCCATTCGGCCACTGGGGCTGCTGTCTTCTGTGAGTGACAGGCTTAGCCAGGGGATTGCAAGGCTCGCGGGAGACGGCCGCCCGCTATCGAGACATAGCGGCAGCAGCTAGCGACGGGGGGGGCGCTGGTCAGTATTCGCTCCATAAGACGCAGGGACATTTTACCCCATTTCTTGGGGGGGGGTGGGCAGTGCGTCTTATGGAGCGAAAAATACGGTATACAATTAAAAAAAAAAAAAATTCTTCATCAATTTAGGCCAATATGTATTTTGCTACATATTTTGATTAACCTCCCTGGCAGTATGAATATGTCTGATTTTTGAATCTCAAAGCGGTACATTGTTTTGTATGGAAATTTGGCGTTTTGTATTGTAGGCCTTTAATTGTTAGAGTGCTTTTACACTGAAAGCACCTGAGCGCCGGCGGTAAAACGCTGCTATTTTTAGCTGAGCTTTACCGTCGTTTTTGCTGTGCTTTTCGCCTTTTACCCCCTGCTAGAGGCCGAAAAAGGGTTAAAAATGGTGCTTTTGATTTGATTTCAATGGGCAGGGGCGCTCTAGGAGCGGTGCATACACCGCTCCTAAAGCACAAAGAAGAAGCTGCTTGCAGGTCTTTTTTTGACGCCCTGCCAGTACAGCGCCCCAGTGTGAAAACACTCAGGATTGCAGCTGAGGCTTTTTTCAGATGCTTTACAGGTGCTATTTTTAGCACTAAAGCGCCTGAAAAATGCCTCCAGTGTGAAAGGGGTCCGTTTGCATACGATCCGATCCACCGGACGGAAGAAAAATAGGGTTTTCTTCCGTCCGCAAAACAGATCCAGACGGACGCGATCGTAGGCGGACGTTAGCGGATGCATCATCCGCTAACGGATCCGCTCCCATAGGGCCCCATTCTAAGTCCGTTTACGCACTTAGAAAAAGCGGACCGTTCGTCCGCACGTGTGAAAGGGCCCTTAGTCTGCATCTCCCCAAGGTAATACTTAAAATATGGCCTGTTAGTGGATCCTAAGGACAGGTGTTGAGAACCACTGCTCTATAGTGTGTACTTGTTTCAATTAACACCAAGTGTCATTTCTGTCTGCTGCTTCATTCCCCTGCTTTTCACACCAATCAGCATAAATCACTTCACTTCTGACAAGTCTCCTGACACCAAAAACGTGACAGGGGAGGGAGCTCCAGCACACACCCTGTGATTGACAGCCTCAGCTCTTTTTCTGTGTGCTGTGTGGAGAGGTGTGTGTCCCTTCCCTCCAATCAGCTCTCAGAGCTCTCCTCATTGAGCTCTGCATTGTGTAATTTCAGCTCTCCACCCCATTTTCTGACATCTCAGACAAGCATTATATATTCTGGACTTAGAGGGTGTAGAGAAGGGAATACTGCAGATAAACGGGTACAACTTAGGTAGGAGGATTTGTTTAATCTCTGTGAATTACTTGAGACCAGCCACTTCACTAGGTATATGTAAGGGTTTACAACCACTTTAATGTTAAAGTTGAACTCCAGCCTCACCTTCTTTATTGTAGAATTGTATAGACACTACCTAAATCATAAGTAGAATGTAGTTTGGGTAGGAGCAAAAAAAAACAGGTCTTTCTAGCAGAAGATAATCGCACAGAGCAGTTAGCAAAGAACTAAGTATGTGTACGTTTAGCCTAAGAAGAATATTTGGTGTTGAATTCCGCTCACATCCTTGTCCTATTTGTGTCAAACTCAATTCTTCTCTAATGTCATTTTGCTAGTGGCTCAGATGAGAAAAGGAATCGTATCAGCTCGTTTCTGGACACCAAGCCCAAAATATAGTCAAGATATAATGTATCTTGTACTGTGTGCTAGGTTACAAAATTAAAGGAAAACTATTGCCTTTTAACATTTTCAGAGTTTATAGGAAAATCTGATCAGGATAAGGCTAGGTTCACACCTGTGTCTGCGTTGGCACAGCAGCCCATTCATTTGAATAATCTGCTGCACCTACAGAAAACGAACGGAGAAGGTCCCTGCGCCTTTTCCAAAATTGCAGCCACAGGAAAACCCCATGGTGACATGTGCTTCCCAACACAGTAAAAACGTGCTGTGGTTTCCAGTGTGGGGGAGTCATTAAAGGTAATGGCACTCCCGCATGTGTGCTAAGAGTGTGGGTGCAGGGAAGCGTGTGATTGATTACACACAGTCCCTCACCTGCCTATAGTGGGAGCCTTACAGTGAGAGTAAACTCTCTTGCATGATTTTACCTATAGGTAAGCCTATAATAAGGCTTACCTATGGGTACAGCAAAAATTTCCTAAATGTGAACCATTTAGGAGACACTTTAGATGCAGCCAGTGACGTCACCAAGCATGTGCTCTGAAGGAACGCCATACCTGTTCTGTGCCTTCAGACCCATGCTGTAAACAGAGGCTCCCACACAGAGTGACGTCACCGGCCATTCATGTCGCCAAAGCCTGCGAACCCGGAAGGAACACCGGGTGAAGATAGAAGCGCCTGGCATACTAGCAAGTAACCAGGGTAGCTAAGATGTACATCCCATAGCTTGACTGCCACCATATTTACTTACTCTAACCTTAAACCCCTCTTAACCTTACCTATAATAATGAGATCACACTTGAGCTGGAGTAAAATTGGCCAACGGCACCTTTCTTTATTCATAAATATTAAATATATATATATATATATATATATATATATAACATATTTTAACCATAACAAATACTCAGGTATCAGATGCTGCCCCCGGTGGTCTTTGTCGGCACTTCCCAACATAATCATTTTCACTTCTTCACGGCGGGCCTTTTACCGTACTAGGACTCCAGTCGAAATAACACCAAGTCGGAGACAACCTGATACCCGCAGTGCCACTATTACTATCTTCAGCTAACCCTTGTTAACTGCACACACCAGGGGGCCCATACCACGAATGAGTCCCCCACACTTCCACCTCATAGGATAGTTACCACCATCAAAGACCACCACTGGCAACCATCCGCTGCCATGACGTGTACTGCAACAACACCTGAAAGAAAGAAATGTTAACGAAACCCAGGGAGGGCTGGCGGGAAACCTCTTCCCCTGCTGTGTTGCCCGGGTCACCCCTCCAGTCCCTTAAATAAACAAAACCCCTCCTCTCCACAACTTTTTCTCCAATCCCTTAATACACCCCACTTTCCAAACTAACTTCCTCAACCCTTGCTGTCCCTTATCACTCCTGTCATGCTGGCCCTCTGCTAGCTCCTTTCCAATCCACTTGCTCCAAGCCTCTCTTTATGACTTAGACACATTTTTTTTTTAAAGATGCAATAATGGTGGCTAAAAAAATTCTATTGCCTCTTAAAGTGGTTGTAAACCCTTCCACACCACTTTTTGCTACAGGTAAGCCTGTAATAAGGCTTACCTGTAGCTATCCTGGATATCTCCTAAACCTGCACGGTTTAGGAGATATCCTCCTGTATCTGCAGGTGCCTAAGACATCGGCACATGCTCACTGAAGCAATAACACGTCGTGCCATTTCTTCACTTGGACTGTGCCATTACCGGCGGCTCCTGCACACATGCGCGGGAGTGACAACGCGCAGCTCCGGCAAAACACAGAGCCATAGTCCGCGACCCCGGATGGAAGAGGGTCGAGAAGATTTGTTTGCAGTTAAATGTCACATAATGGGCTAATATACGATGCATACTAGCCCATTATGCTTTTAATTGGCAGGCTTTGCAGGGAGCAAAAGAGGAAGTAAAACCCATCAGGGTTTACTTCCTCTGTAAAGCTCCCAACAGCACCACTTTTTTCAATTAAGTATTTAATTTTTTTTATGATTTCTGCATCTTCTTGCAGTTTTTATCTGATTAGAATTGAATAAAGAGTGACCACAAAGGAATTAAAACGTCAACCCCCTAAATCTGCATTCTTGCTTTCTAAGATAGAAATTATTCTTTCAAATTTTTATTTTGATCTAGTCACCAGATGATGGAAGGGGAGAAAGACCTGCAAGGAAGAAGTACAGTACTCACTGAAGTGGATTTACTAAAGGCACATTTGCAGTTGAACTCATCTTCCCCAGAGCTTAGCAAATGTGGTGAAGCTCTGCTGATATCATCCAATCATCCAACCTTTTTCATTTTTTTTTCCTTGCGTCTGATTGAGAATTGTTTTACCTGTAGTAAATCAACCCATTTGTTTCTCCTAAAGTAGCAAGCAACCCGTTCCCTTTTCTCTGGAAACTCTTGATTGATAGACGGCCCAAATACAATTTCTTCTGTGAAAATAAGATATCACATTAACTCTAATTGTGTATTTGTTGTTTTCATTTTTAAGGCTGATGATAAATCTAGTTGAATCTGCATAGGCTTTTAATTATTACAGCAGTTTTACTAATACTATGGATATAGAGATTAATTATGATGTCACAATGTAGAGTATAAGATTTCCTATCATCTGTGCACAGTCTTGCCACACAGAGTTAATCCAGCGCTGAGTAATCCTCTTTTAATATTCAGTGCAAATTAACAGAATTCCAGATAAAAAATTCGCCAAATTATAAAGTCCGTTTCTCTGCTTTCAGTGACAGGTTATTTACAAATCTAGCTTGGCCATGTTTATCATAACATGAGGTGATCCAAAGTTCATTGTATATTACCAGGATGTGTTATGTGGGGGAGGGGTGGATTTCTCACTTTTTATACCTCATGTTATGATAAACATAACATAACATATGATAAACATGTCCAATCTAGATATGTAAATAACCTGTCACTCAAAGCAAGAAGAGAGAAAACTGACTTTTTATTTAGACAGGTTTTTATCTGGAAGGCTGTTCATTTTCACTGAACATTAAAAGAGGATTTCTCAGATCTAGATTAACTCTGTGTGGCAAGACTGGGCACAGATGATAGGAAATCTTATACTCTACATTGTGACATAAAAAAAAAAGGGTCACTAAAGGAATTTTTTTTTTTTTCTGAAATGACTTTTTGCAGGGTAACATAAAAGTTAACTGATTCATTTTCAAAATGATTACAAATAGATAAAAAATCAATCATATAATGTGCCTGCAGGTTAGTTTTACTTTTGAACTGGCTTCATGTTTCTGCAAAGTAGAAATAGACACACAGAACAAAAACAAACAAATCCAGGGCAGTGTTTTGTTTTTAAAATGAATCTGGTTCTGGGAAGTTTGAGGCCTTGTACACACGATCGAATTTGTCCGCTGAAAACGGTCCGGTGGACCGTTTCAGCAGACATCTCCGATCGTGTGTATGGGCTAGCGGACAGATTTGTCCACCCAACAGATTTCAAAGCATGCTTTGAAATCTATCCGGTGGGAATCTGTCCGCCCGACATGTCTGCTGGTTAGTACACTTACCAGCAGACATGTCGTCCCGCTCCGCCGCCGCACCGCCGCCGAATGGATTCGGCGCATGCGCGGAAGTGTTTTACTTCCTGGTGCGGTGACGTGGCGGCGTCAACGTCACCGCCACGTCACCGACACGTCAGCGCGCTCTCTGCTGGCGGGGATTTTGGTTTGCTCGTGTGTACACGCGAGCAAACCAAAATCCCAGCAGACAGATTTGTTCAAATCTGTCGGACGGACAGATTTGAACAAATCTGTCCGCTCGTGTGTATGGGGCCTTAGACACACAGCAATGACAGCTTAAACCATCGTGAGAAAGCTCCCAGCACTGGGGATATAAGGAAACAGACAAGCAGGAAGTGTGGAGAACAGAGCAGGATTACAGCAACTTCAAAGCAAAAACGAACAATAAGGACATGAAACCAGTACTGCAGTAAGGTAAAGGAAGCTATTTAGCTAAAAAAAAAATCCTTTAGTGACCCTTTAAGTTGTCATAAACGTATACATTGCAAATCATTAATGTAATTAGATGTAAATGTATAAGATCTTTTATACTGAATGCTTTCTTATATTGCAGGGTCTTGGACAAACTTCACTCTGAACGGCCATGTTGGGCAAGGACAGATAAAGACATTCAGTACTGGAGAAGGAGAGGCCAAGATTTCAGTGTTTTATTCAGACATGGAGAAAACGGAGCAGCAGACAAGCCAGCTTTGCCAATAAATATTGATGGAAAGAAGAGATGTAACGTAGTAGATAAAAATGCCAAGGAATGTCACAACACTGTCATAGGAAAGGTGGAGAAAACAAGAAAGAAAGTAGCAGTAGGTGTAAAAACAGTAGAACAGCAGACATCAGATGGCAGTTGTGAGAAGTTAGAGGATTTAATCTCATCAAATCCAGAATGTGGTCCATTTGTGTGTCCCGGTAAGCAGAAAATACAATTTATTTCAAAGGGTAATTCTCCTGAAGGTCCATGCCACATGGCTATAACATCAAGTTCAGGTGACAACTCTTGCATCAAAGAAAATACAAAGCAAGATAACGATAATTACATTGTAAATCAGGACTGCAGCAAGAGTTCTTTCTCAAAACCGAAATATAGTCGACCCTCAAAGCCACCATCATATGAAGTTCATCAGCAGACGTGGGGAGCTGTAGACGTCTGTGAAAATAAAGATAATCAACAAGATGAAAACTCATCTCCCAAAGTTCTAGATTCCTCCCAGGACTCCTGTTCTCATGACTCAGGCATGGAACCTCCTAATTACATACCTCCTCCATCATACAAGTCCCCACCTCTGCTACATCCAGCCAATAAAACTTTTAAAAAAGTGCCTAGACCAAGTGACTGCTTACGGCAAAATATTTCGGCTGAGAAAACCAGCACAAGTGACAAAAAAAACATCTGTTTTCTCGGAAACAATGGTCCTTTCACCAAACCAGCCAACCAGAGGCACTCAGAAAATTGTAAACACTCCATACAATATATCCCTTTTGATGACCCACGAATTAAACATATAGACAAGGAGGCCGAGAAACACAACCACAGTAAAAAATACTCTTCCGCAAATGATCCTTGTAGGGTTGAAAATGTGAATCAGGATACTAACCTTCACAAACGAGAACAAGATAGTGCCTTTATCAACCCCAAAAATTTGGGACGTCATCCTGTAAAAAGAGAAGGTATTAAGCATAAACAGTGGTTGCACATCTCCATTCCAGATCAAATGTGTTGCCCGCTACCCGAAAATAGAGATGGAGCTACAGCATGTAGCTTACCAGAAGACAGTGAACCCACTCACAAACTATCTTTAAAAAAGACCCATTCTGACAGTGTTTGCGAAACTGTGACGAAAGTCAAAAAATTTGAACCTGAGTCTTTTGTTTTTAGCAAAAAAAGTTCCAAGAGGAAACTAAATGAAACAATATTTTGCTTGGTTTCAATTCCAGTAAAATCTGATTCCAGCCCATCTGATATATGCAAGAACAACAAGCGTTTAATGGACAATACAGACAGGATGAACATGCTAAAACACAGCAATGCGGGTCTCCCTGAGCAAAGGCTTTTAAGTGCATCTTCCAGTGACTTAGAGCTACAAACACTTACAGGAAACCTGAACAATAATACAGAGCTACTAAAACAAGCCCAGTTCAAAACAGAGGAAAACAAACAAGCAAATGACCTCAGATCTGGCGAGTTGCAACACAGGGAGCTGACATTATCTGGCTCGTGGCCAGGTGATCAGTACAAAGATCAGCAAACTCAAACATTGTTAACAGACATAGATATTTATAAGGGGACAAAACAGAGTGATCAATCCCAGATAGTAGATGGGAGGCCATCTGCAGAAAATATGAGACAGAATGTATTTGGTATTAAAGGTCAGATAGGATTTGCACCTTCCAGCAACAGTGCATTTTCAAGGACATCCTTGTTATTGACACAAATACCTAAAACAGAGCAATCTCGTGAATTTCCTAGCGTAAATGTTGATGGGAAGGGAAAACCAGTAAAGTGTGATAAGAGTGAGGTTGAGGAAGACCACCCATGCAATAAGAAAGAGGTTTTTGGTCAGTTTCTTTTAAAACCTGTCAATCGACGCCCTTGGGATGCTATAAGAGAACTGGAAAGTTTAAATAAAGAATTTCAGGAGCCAGAAAGTTGTGCTGTTGATGGTAAAAAGAATGTAGTTAGTGAGCAAAGTAAAGTGATTCCAATGGAAATGTCTTCCACAAGAACAGCATTAAGGAGAGAAATGTTGAACAACAGTCGTCACATTATAGAGGTAGAAGAGGTGCCACTATTTGAGGCCCTCCAAAGTAAGTCAGAAAAGTGGTGTACGGAAAAGTTAACTTATGATATTTGCGAGAGGACTGAAATATGCAAATCTTCTAAAGTGAAAGAGGCCAGCAATCAACTAGGAAAGCTGTCTGATGGATGCACACCAGAACAAAAACAAGTTCAAATTAAAAGGTCTAAAGAGGCAGGTTCTACAAACGCACCTTTGAATCCAAAAACAGAACAAGAACTTTCAGAACAAAGTCACGCAAATAAGATTTCTCCCACCATAAAACAACATGTTTCAGATGCTTTAGTCCACCATTTCAAAGAAGACAAGACTTGTTTTGACCATACATTTTTTGATGTAGTTAAAGTTAGCTCAGCAAAATTTGGCCAAATTGGTGATAATATGTTAAGGAAGTTGTCACTAGCTGATAGAAACCATGGGCGTTCTGTTCCTGACCTGAGTAAACATTCTAGTGGCACAAGTGAAAATGGAGATTTATTCGAGGAGCACAACTTTTTGGACATTCCAGGGAATGAATCCCTTCATGAAAGAGCTGCTAGGATTCTTGGAATCGAAGTGACGGAGGATTCTTTAGTATCAAACGGAAGCTCTGAAGCTCAAAGCCCAGAAAATCTTATGTTTGGTAGTGGAGTACAGCCACAGAACAATGAAAGTCCTAAAGTGAGTGACATTTCATTTTCGACAAACGAGGCAGTAAGGATTTTCAAGAGTGTGCTTCGTTTGCCTGTAGACAATGAAAAAGCTGTTGAAAAATTAAAGAACATACATCAAGATCAGGAACTAGCTTTGGCATGTCCATCAGTTTCAGAGCAGAATGAGACAAATATTTTGCGTAGTGCTGAGAAAAGGCTAAGGAGCACATCCAAAATGATAGAAACATTACAGGGGAAACTTGCATCTACGCCAGTTCGCACTGCTATAGACCGCCTTGCTCGCATGAAAGAAGTCGATTCTGTTTCCAGGATGAGGCGGCTAAGCATTAAAAGCACAGATTCTGGTGATGAATTAGATGAGGAAAAACAGTTGCATGGAACACAGGATGGAAGAACCAGAAAATTTTCTATGGGTTCCATTTATAAACGAGTTATCTCCCTAGATGAAAACCTTCTCATAACACCAAAAGGCAAAGATAAATTGGATTCTTTATCTTGTGCAGGTAAGAAAACTGTAGAAATCAGTGTAATTTAAAAAAACATTTAAAAATATATATATATATAGAAGAATGTGTTCAAATCTTGCTTACATTCTACCATACCAGCAAATGATTTGGCAGAGACACCAGTGGGTTGAATCACAAAAAGGGTTCTTATTGCTCACAGAGAATCATAAGGCAAGACTCGCTGGCATTACTTGTGTCTCCAACTCCTGGCACAAAGCGATAATGACGGTGTCTCTCCCACAGCTGAATTCCCCAGTTAGTGGTCTGCTCTTCATTTTTGCAGAATCTGTTAAGGTAACATGACACTAAAAGAATAATTGAGGAATGGGAAGCGATAGTGACTGGAGCACTTACTATAATGTGCAGGTACACACAGTATAGTATACTTGCACATTATTGCAAACTTATAGTTTGTCATTCTCCAGTGATGATAGCCAAGCTCTCTCCATCGCCATCACTGCCTTTTTCTCAGATGCTTCTTTGCTACTGTTCTTCTTTTGGGCATTGGGTGGCCAATATTCATTCATTTCCCATCCATGCATGATAGGGATTTATTATCACAGAATATGTTTTGAGATGTTTGAGAGCTGGTTCTCAATTTGTCCCACAACAAAAGTTCTTGTCGGAAATTCCGATCGTGTGTATGCAATTCCAACACACAAAAATCCTACGAATGCTCGCAATCAATTCGACGCATGCTCGTAATCATTGTACTTCATTTTTCTCAAAATTATCCATAGTAGATCACTTAAACCTGTATGGTTTGGGAGATATTCACTTTGCATGGAGCCGCTGACATCAGCGGCGCATGCGCTGTGAGGGCCCGTCTGAAGGTCCACCAGACGCTGCTTGTTCATTATGCCTTTGCCTTATAAATAAATATAAAATATAAATATAAAATATAAATAAAAATTCTGTGCAGGTATACAACCACTTTAAAGCTTTATTTTAAATTAGTTGATTTTTATCTGTACGTAACAGATTGTACAATAACATGTTGAACAACTTTTAACAATGGTCAAATCAAAAGGAATATTGGGGATAAAAAATACCAGGACATCCAGGATGAAGGAACATTTAACGCCTTGCAGCAGAACTAATAGATGGTAGACCGTCTGCAGAAAATATTAGGCAATGTATTTGGTATTAAAGGTCAGATAGGATTTGCACCTTCTAGCAACAGTACATTTTCAGATACCTAGAACAGAGCACCCCAATGAAATGTTGATGGAAAGGGTAAAATGGTAAAGTATGATAAGAGTGAGATTGAGGAAGACCACCCATGCAATAAGAACAAGGTCTTTGGTTGGTTTCTTTTAAACCTGTCAACCGACACCCTTGGAATGCTATAAGATAACTGGAATGTTTAAATGAAGAATTTCAGGAGCCGAAAAAATGTGCTAGTGATGGTGAAAAGAATGTAGTTGTAGAGTAGTTTCAAGTGGACATTTCTTCTACAAGAATTAAGAGAAATGTTGAACAACAGTCATCACATTATAGGTAAAGAAGAGGTGCTAATGTTTGAGGTCCTCCAAGGTATAGTATGTCAGAAAATTGGTGTACAGAAAAGTTACCATTTGATATTTGCAATATCTATATGTAATAGATTGTAAAATAAGATTGCAAAATGTTAGACAACTTTTAACTAGGGTCACAATGATAGGGAATTTTGGGGAAGAAAATTCCCAGGAGAAGGAGCATTTAACTTGATACTATCTTTGACATTTTAATAATGGCCCCACTACTGTCAAATATGAAAAAGAAGGCTCCTCAGCCATGTGTAGGCTGATCCAAGGATAGGCTTGTTCCTTCTGTCCCCTATATCCCTAAGCACATGTATTTCCTCCCACTACAATGAGCATATGCTGAAGCCTTACACAGGGGTGGGCAAATCAGTGCCTAATTTAGGAGGCTTTCAGCCCACTAGCACTTTTTGGAAAGCAACAAACATCTATTTTTATTGAAGTTGATTTTGCAGTTAATTGGAAATAATTATTAGAACACCTATTTAGTTTTTACTATTATCTGGGGCTTCACTAAAGAGATTTTCTCTCACTTCTGTCCTATTGACAATAGTTTTCTAAGACAGAATTTAAAGCGGAGGTCCCGAGATTATTCTTTTTTTACTATTTTTTTTGGTAGTCATTCATACACTTTCCAAACCATAATGTAATACTCACTGTTTGTGCTTGTTCCTGCGCATGCTTCCGGGTTGCAATCACAACGGGCGGCGGTGGAAGTTCCCGCCCCGTTGTGTTGGCAACCAAACCAATACAAAATAAAATCACTTCCTCTTTCTAAATCTCATGGGAGCTCATGGCAGGCCTCCGTAATGACTCCTGGGAACAATGATACAAGCTTCCAGGAGACATAGTTACATAGTTACATAGTTGGTCAGGTTTAAAAAAGACACAAGTCCATCCAGTTCAACCATAAAAAAATAAACAAACAAAATAAACACAGTACAATACCATACACCCAACTCCATACCCACAGTTGATCCACAGGAAGGCAAAAAACCCCAGCGGAGCATGATCCAATTCGCTACAGGAGGGGAAAAAAATCCTTCCTGATCCCCCGAGAGGCAATCGTATTTACCCCAGATCAACTTTAACTACACATCTTAGTACTCAGTTATATTACGTGCATTTAGAAAATAATCCAGGCCCTTCTTAAAGCAATCTACTGAGCTGGCCAGAACCACCTCTTGAGGGAGTCTTTCACATTTTCACAGCTCTTACTGTGAAGAAACATTTCCGTATTTGGAGGTGAAATCTCTTTTCCTCTAGACGTAAAGAGTGCCCCCTTGTCCTCAGTGTTGACCTTAAAGTGAATAACACCAGGTTCACTATATGGACCTCTTATATATTGCGGCACACAGGAAATTATGAAATAGCCGCAAAATACCCACCCATATCCACCGTAGACACAGACAGGAAGCTGAGATGAACATCAGGAAAACACAGGTACACAAAAAAAAATGTCTGTTAAAAACGTAATACATTGCAGTAATTTGTTTGAGCGAAAGTTGTAAAATCGGTGGACCTCCACTTTAAGTGAGGGAAAATCTGCAATTGGGATACATACAGGGAAGTATAAAATATAACAGGGGTTTTAGCCTTCTCCTACTCTATTGAAAAATATATATATTTGTCTGTATTGATGTTGGAAATTTTCTGTCACTTTTAGAGCATTGTCTGTGATAGCAGTATGCCATTTTAGATGCAAGTAACATTATTTTTTTACTTTCCTGTTTATATTCCACAGATGTATATGACCCAGCCAGAGTCGAGAGAGTATAACTCTTGTCTAGGTAAATGATTGTGTGTTACTGTGAGCATTGCGGGTCAAGGCAACAGAAGGTCTGATGTTCTCTGCTTTCTTATCAAAACTTGTTCAAGCTATCTACGCCATTTCCACATTGCCATTACTACTGCCAAAACCAAGTCATCTGTCTTCTGCACCGTTACCACTAAATATCTGAAATGCAAAGGAAGAAGTGAAATTTACTAGTGAAAGTCCTTTCCTTGAGAAGCACATGAAGGAAAGTCCCAGGAGACCTTGACCAACAATGTTCATAAACATGTAATTGTTTTCCAGTTTGCACACTGCGTGCCACAGTCCCGATGAATGTAATGTTGAACTCTGCACAAGTATGAACACAGGAGGCTAGTTACACAACCTGAATGTATCCACACCAACGTATCCTATACTTGGAGAGACCATCGTTGCTTTCTTTCTTTTACCTGTTTTAAAACTGTTTTAATATACGGATGCTTGTTCGTTACCATGTTTTTGGACAGATGGATGAACATGAAATGAAGCAAATTCATCCCACATCATTAAACCTCCACGTTGATGACAGTTCCACAATGAAAAATAAGATTGTGTTGAAGAATTGATGTGTGTTCTATGAATGCAGAAACACTTCTAAACATGAGCTTGGAAAGAGAGCAAACACATCTAATTGGCTGTGTATCTTTTCTGTTGGAGAAGCGCAAAACATTTTGACTGTGGGGGAGGATTTAAAGACGTATGAAAAGGAACTGGCTGCAATATAGCGTGTGGGCTTTCTTCATTGTAGATGAACCAGTAAACATCTTTATGACAGCTGATTTTTACAAGCGAAGCAAGCATTGTTGCTTATCATTAACAGTTAAGAAAAATTGCAATTTGGAAATTATTTCTTAAAACCTTTAAGAGCTTGTACACGTAGATGGCCTTTAGTGAAAATGACAGAGGAAGTTTTAAAAAATTGGGCGTGTCTATTGCTGAGTCCATCTTTTGGTGAGCATCCAAAAAACAATCAGAATGTCTTTTTAAAATATGGGGGAAGTTCTTCAATTTTTAAGGATAGTCTTACTCCTTCCATCCGCTATATCCCTCAGCTCATACATCTCCTCCCACTATGATGGCAGTATGCCATAGCCTTACAAAGGGTGGACAAATCACTGTTTAATTCGGAAGGCTCTAAGCCCAGTCCAGGAGCCACACTGCACTTTTTAGAAGCTTGCAAACGTTGCCTTTTATTGACATTTGATATTAGCAAGCTCAAAAAATCTAACTAAGTTAGACACGACTTGTGATGAATAAGGGGCATTCTTAACCTGACTTTTTGGATTTGTTCAGACTCGGCCACTCAAGCAGTGTTTAACTGTATTACTTGACATGCAAACACTTGGTGGTGGCAAAAACATTGCCTTTTAATATTTTGCCTTTACTTTTCACCAAACGCCACACCTTAACAATCCTGCGAACCAACATTTGGCCTATTTACAAACTGGAACCTGCTCATTGCTGACGCTTAATGCCATCTATGTGTACAATCCTGAAGTCTCACTTTGTCCTCAACTTCATAAATGAATCATAAATAGCACTTAAACTATATTGTGTATGTAATGGTAAAACTTTTTCTTTTGGATACAGTTGGGAAGGGTTAGTGCCTCTCGAGTTTTTTTTTTGCTGTTAGTATCCCTGTCGAAAAGATCCTCGTATTCCATTGGAACATTGTCACAACAGCAAAGGGTGAGGGAAAAAACATTCAATAGGGACAATTATTAGGGGGACAATCGTCTAAGCTGGGAATTTGCTTCACTTTGATTGCTTCTCCAGGACAAGTCATGCAGGAACATTTCCCTAGTGGGACACGGACAGGGAAAAAAATAACAGATAGAGTATTTAACCCTCTTCTCAAAACCTAAAACTAAAAATTTTTCTTTACATAGACTTTCATTAAAAATAGAATAGAATACGTTTTTCTTATATCAATAACGCTATAGCAAGGCTTAAAGTATGACTGGCATTTAGAGGACCAGTCTGCCCCCAAAAAAATATTCCAGTTTATGGTGGATGCTGTAGAATTGAATCACTTGCTGCCTTTGTTAATCTCTCAGTAGTTTTCTGATGACAAAATCTTTGTTTTTCTATGTTAGTCCATGCCCTGCCTCCAGTACATGTGGTCATCTTTTTTTGTGGAGTAGTAAGATTCCATTATAGTGTAGGCAGTATCTGGGCACTGCTGGCACCGAGAGCTCACCACCTAAATTTCAAAGATACAGCAACAGACAGATAACTCAACTTGGCAGTGTCAACCCAGCTCTGATATACTTTGATTGGCCCTTTTACAATGAATTTCTACTGTACATATCTACACTTTTAGTAACTTTGGTCAGGCAGTCTGTTCAAGGATGTGTGACTCATTTTACTTTTGATTAATACATTTTATTATTCTGGACATGTTTTATAAACTTATGTAGGACAAAGGTGAGCACTGCTGGGTCTTATGCCTAAAATTGTGGTTCGGTCCTCTGAAATGTAAATACCGATCAGTAGTTTGTCATTTAAAGGGGATTACCTTTGTAAGCAATACTGTTACACAGGACAAAGAAGCGCTTTTGTTTACATTCATCAATGCTGTTACTGTATTGTGCGAGGAACACACTGGTCAGTGAATGTGTGTGACCATCATCTGCTTTTTCAGTCCCTCTCTCTTCCCTGGTGTTCTACCTTATTATACCTCTTAAGGGCTTGTTCTGTACAAATGTCTGTGTTACCAATTGCCCATGTCATTTTCAAAACCAAACCGATCTGATTGTTAGTTATGAACAACACAGACAGTACTTATTTCACACACAGAGCAATACAGTCAGTCAGTAGTCCCTTATGATTGAAGACTGTTGGGCAGCAGAGATAATTCTTAGTACTGATGCTTTGACGGCTTTCAGATAGTCTGCACACAGCAGTGAAGTGCAGTAACCCATAACAGCCAATCAAAAATCTGCAATTATCAGTCTGATGGCAGAAATGCTATAATTTGATTTCTGATTGGTTGCTATCTCTGTTATTATTTTGCACTGTAAATAGTCATTTCCTTCTGGGTTCCAAGCTTCTCCTCCATCCACAACATGTTTTCGGATGTCTCGCTTCCCCTTAACAAGCTTTCGGTTAGATGAGTGTAGGACTATGAGGGGGAAGATCTCAATGTTATAGTCATTGAGATATATATAGGAAGCTAATATGTGATTTAGCTCACCAGTATTCACCCACTATTTAAATATCAGTTTGGAGTGGATTTAACCATATACAGTATGTTGCAAACCCAACTATATGTTAAATACTATTTGCTCTGTAGTGTATAACAATCACTGTATGACCAGAACAGCCTATCAAACCCTTTTGTTCATGAACTGTTCTAGCAGCCCACGTCCTTGTTTATTGAGTGTTCTTGTACAGCTAAAGGGCCATTGGCTGAAAATGTATAGAAATATGTATTATATGTAGTTTTATGACATTTAGACAATGCTATTAGCTTAAGTGCCTATGTTAGCTTACACCTGGTCACATATGCAAGAAACCAATAGACCCTACATCCAAAGACGCTTCCCAATCACCTAACATTTCATACTAACCTGCACTTTATATAACTTGGCATTTTTTATTGGTTCAATGGCCTGTATCAAAATAAGACACATCAGCGCTCACCGTTCATGTTTTACGTGTGCAGCTCAAATATATAAAGGTTATAACTGAGTTTCTATCCAGATATTGGTGGCTGAATGCCAAATGCAGGGGGAGAGAAATAGGTAGCAGCTTCTCTAGAGGCCGCAATCTCCGGGGACCCCACTAGACTCTTGGAGGCTCAGTTGTTTTCCAACTTTCTGTATCCTTGGAAATGGCTCTGTTGTCTGTTTATTAGTAACTAGAGCCTTTAAACCACTGTGTGAGAACAGCAAAGAAGTAATTCTACATTGTATAAACCAAGGAAAGGATTCTAATTGCCTTGGGCCCATTAAATGGGTCAAAGATCCTTCGCAAGACCACTGGTCAAATGTTCAACGCAAACCTGCTCAAATACCTTAGTGGCCTCACATGTGAATGTAGTGTCTGGTTGAAGAATGGTGTTTATTTTTTACTCCTAGTAGCCAATCAGTGACTCACTTATATACTCAGCTCTAGTAACAGATGACAGCTTGATTTGATGCATGGAGGGAAATTAAAATTGTTCTTTTGTCAAGCTCTTCATGCATGAGACGCTAAATGGTGGGCAGGTGTGCCCATGTGGCATGCAGATGATCTCTGCACAGTTAGTAGAAGTGGCCAATAAATATTTTCCACACAATTGAGTGCGTACATGCTGGAGTTTTTAGGTGCCAATGATTATCTGGCAAACGCATTATGGTCTACCACTGGATTTTACCTTTATTAAGAAGGATACTCTCTCCCCCATAACTTAAATAATGACATAATAAAGCTTTAATAGCATCTGCTTTGCTTTTCAGCTGATTCTCTAATGTCACCATATGAAGTGAGCGCATTATTTTTTTTGTAAAGCCCACTAGTAGACAAATAACACTTCATTACTGTATCCGCACCCTTTAGTGGATCTTTTACAGAAATGTACAGAGAATTTACTTCTGGCTATGGCCATAGTGCTTCAACTAAAATCCTACAATTATCACATCACAGCTATATTGGGGTTAGGGGAGATCTAATGGTCGGATCCAGGATAGCTGTAAAAGAACAAATCCTTCCCCACATCATTTGAAACCCAACATTTCTGGTTGGGTGTTTTTTGTCAGGGACTTTTAGAAAAGCCATCTTCTGATGTTCTGTTGGGTGTGTGCAAAAAAATCAGATTAGAATTATTTCTGATTGTTTCAAAGTACAGAGAGTAAAACCCTCAAACCACCCCAGCCAGCCTGGGCTAGCCCACATATCTTCATTTTAAAACCCTGTCTTTCATTAAAACTCTAATAAATATAGTTTATTATCAAAATACCCATGCATTAATAGACTATAAAGGCCAACATCTTCCAAAACTCATATTCCAATTTTGTATGCTTGCTGGGAAGTTGAGTTACATGGTGGCATTTTATGCCTCTAAGTGTCTGCAGTGGTTAGATAATTTCATGAGAATTCCTAGTTTCACATACCTGTGTATGATATTGCAAAGCCAAAGCAAAAATTCCTAAATAAATGGGGAGTCCAAAGTGACACCTTTGTTACGTCCTTTAATAAGCTGAAAACACACTATTGCTTGTAAATCCCACCATTAGAGTCAGTGAAGGATAAGATTCCAACAATTGATTCAACATGTTGTAACTTACACAAAAGCTCTAGGTCAGCTCTGGGTGGGTTTGGCCTTTAGAAACTGATACAAAGATGTGATAGATTTCTTGAATATCTGGAAACGAATTGGGGCAAAAGGGAATAAGTAGATGTGACACAATGTTCAGCTTATGCTGTTTTTTCTTTATACATTTGCTGTATTTTAGTGTTACTAGTAGCAGAGTCTAGAAGGTGAGATGGAACAGTTTACGTGAAATGGGTGTTATAGTCATATGTCACTTTTAGTGTTAAACTACTTTATATAAAATGACTATTTCAATAACCCTAGCTGTCGGTGGACCACTAGCCTCACCAGCAGTGATCTTTTGATGTTAGTGATTCAATGCGGAATTCCGGAGAAGAGTTTTAACAAAATTAGGTTAATCGATTTATGGAGATAATGTTGAAGGTTAAAGCTAAACTTTAGTCAATGACAATGATAACCTTACTGGTTTCCCAGTTGCCCCCTATTAAACCTCCAAAAAGAAAGTTTTACACATTGTGTCAATTTTGATATATAGCATATTTAGACTCATTAACATCATCACTGAACCTTTGCAACCTACAGTATGGCATCATGTGATAGAGGCCAGCAAAAATATGGGTGTCTATCATGATGGCTAGGCATCCCTAGGTTGACTTCATTAGCATGCAGACTGCTGTAAATGAAACCACAGCTATTCAATAAAAAAAAGATTGGGCCACTGACAGCCATGCTGGGGTGGAAAGGGCATGGAGACTCTGGTCAAAAGAAAGTAATACAGCTGTTATTGTAGAATACATGACTACAGGTGCACACTGTGAACTTCTTACAGCATAGAGGATGTACTATATGAAATAGTAAAAATTGTCTATCTGAACCTACAACTCTGGCTAATAGGGACTGGTAAGCAGCTCATAAAGTTGTAAAATCTGAGATGAGACAATACTTATCTTGAACTTTGAATCCAAAAACTAAAACTAGATACTGGCATTAGCTATGATGTGAATTATTCCTGAATTGTGTTATGACTGGTGTTCTTCAACATGGAAAATATTGCTTTCTACCCTGAATCTTGTATCTTGTAATGCTTACGTTTTTGTAGGGGGAAACATGTGGAAGAGACCTTTTATGATGTGAGCTGCTTTCAGATGCCACACATTCTACTCAGATGAGTGCTAATCTATGGACTTTTTGTTACTTTTTTTTTTTAGAAATGCACTCTTCTCAGAGCATGACGTAACCTTTAATACTATTAGCAACATTATGTCTTTTATATGAAAGGATGTTCAATGTGAATATGCAGCACTATTGCAAACAAATGGTGTTGTCACTGTGGATGCAAATGTATACAGGTATTTGCTTCGACTACATGATATATCTCATGTTAACTACTTTCTTCTCTTCTTCTAGAGTTAATCACTGCTAACTATACAAGCTTACCCAACAAAGTAGTGCAAGGGAAGATGTACAAGGTGGGGGGTACCCATAGAAACCAATTCACTTAACTGAAATGAACTACAGAACACTGAAATCTGAATTTGCTTTGAATTTTGTTCATTGGTCGCTATGGGTTAATGAGTGTCCCCTTTCCTTTGTACACTACTTTACTGAATAAGGCTGTTCAGTGTATAGCATATAGAACTATGATGCTCCCACCATAATTTGAGGTTCTTTTTAAATCCAAACATCTCAACCCTATTTCTAAGAAGTTCCTGGGTGTTCCAATTTCTCCTGTTGCATGCTCTGTAAAAAATGACTGTTCCAACAGGAGATTCTGACTTCTTTGCAAAAGCCATGTAAGAGATACTGATTTTGGAGCTAAAATTAAGAAATCTCCCAGCCAAAGTCCTTCAGAAACATATCAACATTATTTACCTCTATCAGACCCTCTCAAAGGCTGTAATGGCAGTTTTGGCTGGATTGATAATTTAAATGCTGGACAATCTAACATTTCAAACCAAAATATATTATTGAAGCTTTTGAATTGTCATATTTCTGCTGAAGCTGAACTCCAGACAAAAAGCTGAATACATACATTAGATGTAATTTTTATTTCCATATCATCCAATTTTAAGATTTACATAGCTATGCTACACAGCACAATCCTGTCTGGCAGGGCAGACAACCTGATTTTTCTCAGCTGCAGTTATTTAGCATAAGAACTGCATTACGAACTAATTGACTCTTTGAGTTTCTTCTCCCTCTCCCAGCCAGAGCCATCTGTGCACTGAATGGCAAAAGACTCCCAGGGAGCAAGGATAATTTGCCACAAATTTATGGCAGTGTTTGAATTGTAAGTCTGTTAACTTGCTGCATCAACTTTTCACTGGCAAGTTTTACATTTGCAGAGCACTTCAAGCACAAGTTCTAGTTGGCACTTTTCCAATTTGTAGCAAATTTGCGTGGCAAGTCTGTAGTAAGTAGCAAAGTTGCAGTGTTGAATCTACATGCAAGGGCTCTGCAAAGGTGCTATACATGAACAATCAACAGTGACCCCC
>CM056053.1:57741292-57991733 GCA_029574335.1 Rana kukunoris
TTTCTGTACAAATCTTCACTGCCCCGTTCTCTTCTATACAAAATCTTCACTGCTCCATCCTCATTCTGTACAAATCTTCACTGCCCCGTCCTCTTCTGTACAAATCTTCACTGCCCGTCCTCTTCTGTACAAATCTTCACTGACTTCCTGTCCTCCTCTTCTGTACAGATCTTCACTGCCCCGTCCTCTTCTGTACAGATCTTCACTGCCCTGACCTCTTCTGTACAAATCTTCACTGCCCCGTCCTCTTCTGTACAAATCTTCACTGCCCTGTCCTCTTCTGTACAAATCTTCACTGCCCCGTCCTCTTCTATACAAATCTTCACTGCTCCATCCTCTTCTGTACAAATCTTCACTGCCCCGCCTCTTCTGTACAGATCTTCACTGCCCCGTCCTCTTCTGTACAGATCTTCACTGCCCCGTCCTCTTCTGTACAGATCTTCACTGCCCCGTCCTCTTCTATACAAATCTTCACTGCCCCGTCCTCTTCTGTACAAATATTCACTGCCCCGTCCTCTTCTGTACAAATGTTCACTGCCCCGTCCTCTTCTGTACAAATGTTCACTGCCCCGTCCTCTTCTGTACAAATCTTCACTGCCCCGTCCTCTTCTGTACAAATCTTCCACTGCCCCGTCCTCTTCTGTACAAATCTTCACTGCCCCGTCCTCTTCTGTACAAATCTTCACTGCCCCGTCCTCTTCTATACAAATCTTCACTGCTCCATCCTCTTCTGTACAAATCTTCACTGCCCCGTCCTCTTCTATACAAATCTTCACTGCTCCATCCTCTTCTGTACAAATCTTCACTGCCCCGTCCTCTTCTGTACAGATCTTCACTGCCCCGTCCTCTTCTGTACAGATCTTCACTGCCCTGACCTCTTCTGTACAAATCTTCACTGCCCGTCCTCTTCTGTACAAATCTTCACTGCCCCGTCCTCTTCTGTACAAATCTTCACTGCCATGTCCTCTTCTATACAAATCTTCACTGCCCCGTCCTCTTCTGTACAAATCTTCACTGCCCCGTCCTCTTCTGTACAAATCTTCACTGCCCCGTCCTCTTCTGTACAAATCTTTACTGCCCCGTCCTCTTCTATACAAATGTTCACTGCCCCGTCCTCTTCTGTACAAATGTTCACTGCCCCGTCCTCTTCTATACAAATCTTCACTGCCCCGTCCTCTCTTGTACAAATTTTCACTTCCCTGTCCTCTTCTATACAAATCTTCACTGCCCCGTCCTCTTCTGTACAAATCTTCACTGCCCCGTTCTCTTCTGTACAAATCTTCACTGCCCCGTCCTCTTCTGTACAGATCTTCACTGCCCTGTCCTCTTCTGTACAAAGCTTCACTGCCCCATCCTCTTGTGTACAAATCTTCACTGCCCTGTCCTCTTCTATACAAATCTTCACTGCCCCGTCCTCTTCTGTACAGATCTTCACTGCCCCGTCCTCTTCTGTACAAATCTTCACTGCCCCGTCCTCTTCTGTACAAATCTTCACTGCCCCGTCCTCTATTGTACAAACCTTCACTGCCCCGTCCTCTTCTGTACAAATCTTCACTGCCCCGTCCTCTTCTGTACAAATCTTCACTGCCCTGTCCTCTTCTGTACAAATCTTCACTGCCCCGTCCTCTTCTATACAAATCTTCACTGCCCCGTCCTCTTCTGTACAGATCTTCACTGCCCCGTCCTCTTCTATACAAATCTTCACTGCCCTGTCCTCTTCTGTACAAATCTTCACTGCCCCGTCCTCTATTGTACAAATCTTCACTGCCCTGTCCTCTTCTGTACAAATCTTCACTGCCCCGTCCTCTTCTGTACAAATCTTCACTGCCCCGTCCTCTTCTGTACAAATCTTCACTGCCCCGTCCTCTTCTGTACAAATCTTCACTGCCCCGTCCTCTTCTGTACAAATCTTCACTGCCCTGTCCTCTTCTGTACAAATCTTCACTGCCCCGTCCTCTTCTGTACAAATCTTCACTGCCCCCTCCTCTTCTGTACAAATCTTCACTTCCCTGTCCTCTTCTATACAAATCTTCACTGCCCCGTCCTCTTCTATACAAATCTTCACTGCTCCATCCTCTTCTGTACAAATCTTCACTGCCCCGTCCTCTTCTGTACAAATTTTCACTTCCCTGTCCTCTTCTGTACAAATCTTCACTGCCCCGTCCTCTTCTATACAAATCTTCACTGCTCCATCCTCTTCTGTACAAATCTTCACTGCCCCGTCCTCTTCTGTACAAATCTTCACTGCCCCGTCCTCTTCTGTACAAATCTTCACTGCCCCGTCCTCTTCTGTACAGATCTTCACTGCCCTGTCCTCTTCTGTACAAATCTTCACTGCCCCGTCCTCTTCTGTACAGATCTTCACTGCCCTGTCCTCTTCTGTACAAATCTTCACTGCCCCTCCTCTATTGTACAAATTTTCACTTCCCTGTCCTCTTCTATACAAATCTTCACTGCCCCGTCCTCTTCTGTACAAATCTTCACTGCCCCGTTCTCTTCTGTACAAATCTTCACTGCCCCGTCCTCTTCTATACAAATCTTCACTGCTCCATCCTCTTTGTACAAAATCTTCCTCTTCACTGCCACTGTCCTCTTCTTTACAAATCTTCACTGCCCCGTCTCTCTTTCTGTCAACTGTACAAATCTTCACTGCCCTGTCCTCTTCTGTACAAATCTTCACTGCATCCATCCTCTATTCTGTACAAATCTTCACTGCCCCGTCCCTCTTTCTCACTCATACAAATCTTCACTGTCCCCGTCCTCTTCTATACAAATCTTCACTGCCCAGTCCTCTTCTTCTTACAAATCTTCACTGCCCCCGTCTCTTCTGTACAAATCTTCACTGCCCCGTCCTCTCTTATACAAATATTCACTCTGCCCCCTCCTCTTCTGTACAAATCTTCACTGCCCTTCCTCACATCTTCTGTACAAATCTTCACTGCCCCGTCTCTTCTGTACAAATCTTCACTGCCCCGTCTTCCTCTTCTCTACAGATCTTCACTGCCATGTCCTCTTCTGTACAATAAATCTTCACTGCCCCCCCGTCCTTTTCTCTACAGATCTTCACTGCCATGTCCTCTTCTGTACAGATCTTCACTGCCATGTCCTCTTCTGTACAAATCTTCACTGCCCTGTCCTCTTCTCTACAGCATCTCTTACTGCCCTGTTCTCTTCTCTACAGATCTTCACTGCCCTGTTCTCTTCTTTATAGATCTTCACTGCCCCATCCTCTTCTCTAGAGATCTTCACTGCCCCGTCCTCTTCTCTACAGATCTTCACTGCCATGTCCTCTTCTGTACAAATCTTCACTGCCCTGTCCTCTTCTCTACAGATCTTCACTCCCCCCTGTCCTCTTCTCTACAGATCTTTACTGCCCTGTTCTCTTCTCTACAGATCTTCACTGCCCTGTTCTCTTCTTTATAGATCTTCTTCACTGCCCCATCCTCTTCCTGCTGCTGAACTTTTGGAAATGTGGTAGTTAACAGCTTGGGGTCTCCATGCTCAGCTGCACTGAAGATATTGTGAAGGGCACACATCCCTCTTCCTCCATTGAGAAATTGAGTTCTTACACATAGTACACTGCCTGAAACATTATCTGTAAATAGAGGAGAGTCTAATCTTCAGTAACTTTATTGATGTCTGTTTCCCCATTAGGGATATTCACCCTCTGTATTTGTCCTGTTTGCCATTATCATTAAAATTGAGATTAAACGAAAATCCTATATTTTGGCTTGTCCCCAGAAAAGTAAGAGGGAAAATCTTTCAGTTTGGACGAAACTAATCCCATTAATTTTCAGGGATTTCCTCTCACTTCCTGTTTGGCTATGGGACAGGAAGTGAGGTAAATCTCCCCAATGTGAAAAAGATGGCAAAAATAAAGCCTACAGGGGTTATAAGCCTCCCTCACTCTATCAAAAATAAAAAGGTTTTGCCTATAGTTCTACTTAAAGTGTTACTAAACCAACAACAGTAAAATCAATGTGTTTATGCAGTAAAGCATGTTTGTTATACTCACTGTGGAACCTAAGGGGCATTGTGTAAAAAGGCTGTTTGATCCTAAGTTCTCTGTTCCCCTTTCTTCCACAGTCCCCAATCCATCTGCTGATAGTACAGAGTCTTGGGGGCACTCTGCACAGTTTGGTGTGTATTGTTAGAGCGTTTTTCTTTTTTATTGAGAGAGTGCATGTGATCAACACAGGGCCAATCAGCACTGCCCAGACATAGTCAGGGGTCCTGCAGCCTCATAGGAAAATCAGGGGAGAATGAAAACTCTCCTACAAGATTTAACCAGACACTGATAGAAGTCACAAGACTCCCTTTTTGGTTGCTATGGACAATCTCCAGTTTCCAGGCAGAAAGAAAAGTATTTATAATATAAAACTGCATGCAGGACACTGGACAGACCACTAGGGACAAAGGGGGTGTGTAAGATTACAGTATACTGTATCTATACTGTATCTATACTGTGTTTTTCACTTTTTGAATTCGGCACCGAACTCCGTCCCAGTGCGTCGCAATGCTCGCAGGGAACGGAGCTCGGCACTGTGAATCGAGCGAGACACGGTGGCTCTCAGATCACAGCGTGGAGACATCGCAGAATCCAGGGGACAAGATAAGTAACCTCTAAATCAGGGATACTCAAACTACGGCCCTCCAGCTGTTTCAGAACTAAACATCCCTTGAGGCATTGTAAAACTCTGACATTCACAGACATGAATAGGCATGATGGGAATTGTAGTTCCTGAACAACTGGATGGCCATAGTTTGAAGACCCATGCTCTGTCTACATGGATCCTGCGATGCAATCCCGAATCTGGCTCGGGGTTACCGCTTTTGGTATGAAAAATTCACCCCGAGCCACACCCGTGATTACCGCTAAAGAGGTTAAAGCGTCAGCATACCAAGACATTTTGGACAATTTCATGCTCCCAACTTTGTGGGAACAGTTTGGGGACGGCCCTTTCCTGTTCCAACATGACTGCGCACCAGTGCACAAAGCAAGGTCCATAAACACATGGATGAGCGAGTTTGGGGTGGAGGAACTTGACTGGCCTGCATAGAGTGCTGACTTCAACCCGATAGAACACCTTTGGGCTGAATTAGAGTGGAGACTGTGAGCCAGGCCTTCTCATCCAATATCAGTGCTTGACCACAGAAATGTGTTTTTGGAAGAATGGTCAAACATTCCCATAGACACTCCTAAACCTTGTGGACAGCCTTCCCAGAAGAGGTGAAGCTCTTATAGCTGCAAAGGGTGGGCCAACCCAATATTAAACCTTACAGACTAAGACTGGGATGCCATTAACCACTTAAGACCTGCACTATTATCAGGGCCGTCTTTAATATGGTTTGGGCCCTGGGCAAACATTTTTTTGGGCCCCCCCTCCAGCCTATTTTGGGCCTGGCTGGTTCACATGTATGTGTTTTGGCGGCCTTCATTTGTGCAGGCACAGCAGCCCATTGATTTGAATGGGCTGCCATGCCTTTGTTTCCTGCAGAAAAAAGGTTCATTCAGCAATTTAAAAATCAGCTACCTTGAAATCCATTCTGCTTTTGCACCATGCTACTTACCTGCAGTTCTTGCACACACAAACGCACTGTGTTTTTAAAAGCGTGACCTAAACGTCTAAAAATGCAGCAAGTTTGACAGTGCAGGAACTGCAGATAAGTCACAGCAGACAGCAGAATGGACAGACAGTGCTGTATTTCATTGCTTGATGGGCATAGGTGTGCTGTGTGCGCAGCCTATTACATGAGGCATGCGCTTTTCTTTGCAGGAAACGCAGGCATGGCGGCCCATTCAAATGAATGGGCTGCTGTGCCTGCGCAAATGTGGGCCGCCAAAACACATACATGTGAACCAGCCAGGCCCAAAATAAGCCCATCAAGCAGGTAAATACAGACAGTAATGCCATGTGCTCTGAGGCCTTACTCAGCCTGGACTGCAGGTCTGGTCTGTGATTTAAAGAGCTCCTGTATTTTACACGTGGGGTCCCATGGTGCTAAAGCAGAATGGACAGACGGTGCTGTGACCCCATGCCATGCCATGTGTAAAATACAGGAACTTTTTAAAACACTGAGCAGCCTGCAGTGAATCATTAAATATTATAAAGACTTTGGGCACACTCTACAGAAAACTTCTATTTACAATATAGATTAGCAAACAGTGACATACCTTGAGGTGCAGGACATGAAGAAGAAGAAGAAGTCAGCCTCGGGTAGATCAAACTGGGGATGCTATAAAATCACATTCTAATTCACTTTCATATACAAGCAGCACCCAGTGGCAGGAAGGGAGAAGTGCACGTCTAAAGGGAAGCCAGGGGTGCTGTACATTTTAAAACACTGGGAAGGGAAGCAGTACTGCGTGCCGCTGATGATTTTCAGCGCTGATTTGTGGGCAGCACAGGGGAATAACGGGCGGCTCTGCTTTGGGCCCTGGGCAGCTTCCCCTGTTTGCCCTATGGTAAAGACGGCCCTGTCCATTATGCAGGTTAAGGACCTTTATCCTTTTTGCGATTCGGCACTGTGTCGCTTTAACTGACAATTGCGAGTCGTGCGATGTAGCTCCCAAACAAAATTGGCGTCGTTTTTTTCCCCCACAAATTGAGCTTTCTTTTGGTGGTATTTGATCACCTCTGCGATTTTTTTTTTTTTTGCGCTATAAACAAAAATAGAGCGACAATTTTGAAAAAAAATCAATATTTTTTACTTTTTGCTATAATAAATATACCCAAAAATATATAAAAAAAATATTTTTTTTCTCGGTTTAGGCCGATACGTATTCTTCTACCTGTTTATGGGGAACAAAAATTGCAATGAGCGTTTATCGATTGGTTTGCGCCAAATATATAGCGTTTACAAAATAGGGGATAGTTTTATTGCATTTTTATTAATCATTTTTTTTACTACTAATGGCGGCGATCAGCGATTTTTTTTCGTGACTGTGACATTATGGCGGACACATCTGACAATTTTGACACATTTTTGGGACTATTGTCATTTTTCACAGCAAAAAGTGCTATAGAAATGCACTTTTTAGGGCCCTTTCAGATGTGTGGACCGGACCGTATGTCCGTATGTCCGTATTTCATCCATCGTTTTCGGATGAAATACGGACATAGATGTATCCCTATGGGATAGCGGGTGCCAGCAGTTGAACATCCGCTGACACCCGTAATTGTCTGCTTGCGCAAACATCCGCTTTTGCAGACGGAAGAAAACACAATTTTTTCTTCCGTCTGCAGAGCAGATCGGATGAACACAGACACACGGTCCGTGCTCATCTGCTCCCCCATAGCGGAGAGTGGAGGAAAAACAGGACGGTCTCTGCACAGTGTGCCCTGTCATCCGATGGCTCAGCGGGGATTTACGGAGCGATCCCCGCTGAGCAAACGGACACGCGGAGGCGGATCAATACTGATCCGCCCCGTGTGAAAGGGCCCTTACTGTGAAAATGACAATTAGAGTTCAGGAGTTAACCACTAGGGGACACTGTAGGGGTTATGTGTAACCTCACATGTTACTGTAGGGGGGCGGGGCTGGACATGTGACGTCAGTGATCGTCTCTTCCTATATCAGGGAACAGACGATCACTGACACTGCCACAATGAAGAATGGGGAAGGTGTGTTTACATACACCTCTCCCCGTTCTTTAGCTCCGGAGACCGATCGTGGGACACCGGCGGCAATCAGGTCCGCGGGTCGCAGAGCTTCGGACCGGGTCCACGGCTGGGCTTAAAGAGACACGTACAGGTACGTGCTTGTGCCCAGCCGTGCCATTCTGCCAGCGTATATCGGCGTGAATGGGTTCTTCAAGTGGAGTTTCCATCCCAAATTTTTTTTTCCATTATTGTGCTCATTAGACCTAAAAAAGAAAAAAAGGAAAAAAACATTTTTTTTACTCATCTGGAAATGCCTGTTGCTATGTGGTCACACGAAATCTGCCTTTGGAATCACCTAGGATTCTGACATCATCTCCCTCTAATGCTCCTGGGAAATGTGTGTCATCATTTCCCAGGATGCAGTGCGCTACCCAATTATCACTCCCCATCCAAGACTTCCAGGAAGTATGTGCTTGTGGGCTTCACAATGCCCACAAGCAAAATGACAACAGAGTGGACATCGTTTTATAATCTTTTTTTGAATAAGGCTGGGTTCACACTACGATTTTCCCGTCCGTCAGCCGCATACGATTTATATGAAAAAACGTATGCGGCTGAAACGGATTGAACCGTACGTAAACGTATGCGTTTATAAAACGTATACGGTTTCAAAAAGTGCGTACGGTTCCATCCGGTTTTGATTAAAAAAACGCATACGTTTTTGGAATTAGTAAATAAATAAAGATTTTCTTGTTTTGAAAATGCACATGCGCAGACGAAACACGCATACGGTTTATACGTATGGAACCGCACATATGTGCGTTTTCCATTGACTTTAATGTTAAAAAAAAACGTATGCGTTTGCCATACGGTTTCAAAAACGGACTCAAAACCGTGGTCGAACACGGTTTTGCGTACTGTTAAAAAACATTTTGCCAGCAAATCGTACGCACCCGGATGCATCTGAGTGCATACGATTTGCAATGCATTGTCTATGTATGCATTTTCCCGTACGGGCCCATACGTTTTCAAAACTGAAATCGTATGCGGCTGACGGACGGGAAAATCGTAGTGTGAACCCGGCCTAACTATGCGGAGCCGCGGCGGATTGTAAAATAGTAAGTGACCAGATTAATATTATAAAACGCAGGATTAAAGGACATTCATTGAAAAAATGATAATTGTGGTTGGAACCCCGCTTTAAGTGGTTAAAATTCATGTGCGTGTAAAGGCAGGCGTCCCAATACTTTTGACAATACCGTGTATAGCATTTCCTAAACTTTCTAAGGCACCTTCTAAAATAAGCAGAGTCAGCAGCCTAATCTCATCCCTGCTGCGGCTGTACATACAGGCCCTTTCTTGGCTTGGACCTCACATTAGTCATCAAAGCATCTGCATATAATTTACCATTAGGTAACTTAACAAAGTCTGTCATGAAAAAAAAGTTTGCAGAGTGCTGGATTCTTAAACCAGCATGTAACACGTGCTGAGTGATATTTATTTTACTCTTCTTCCTTTCAGTGATGAAAGACCCTTTGAAAGTAAGGTTTGCCCCGGCATAGCAGTTCCTCCAGGAAACACAGCATGTTCAGCGTGGAGGACCTCCTAGTTTCTCATGGGTATAAAGTGTCCAAGAGCACGCTCGCCTCATATCAGCACAGGACTGACGGCTACCAACACCAAGCAGCAGACAGCAGGGCTGCCAATGGGATTTTGAATGGTTTTCAGCCTGACTCAGAGCTGGTTGCTGCAAACCCCACACAGACCAAGGGCCTCTTCGGTGACCATGAAAAAAATTGTGTGAACAAGAGAAGACAGATCTCTGCCGCAGACTATCCCAGGAGCAGTCAGTCCTCGGACTCATCCCATACATCAGAAGTGGGGTATGTGCCTAACCTACATTTCCCAATCGCATGGTAAAAACAATGCGCCACTGTGCAGCCCTCCTCTTGTGTTAGCATTTTTATCATTTTTCATGCTAACTCTCCATTTGCAGAGGCTATTATATTTAGCAAAGTCTATATGGTGATGGTACGCGCTAAACTATCGGAAAGGAGTGCATCCCTGGGAGCGAATCCGCGCATTTGTATGCGGCAGATTCATTCCAGGGTGCTTCGGGTATAGATGATTCTGTGAAATAAATAACTTAGACAAGACCGCAGAATATTTCCGTAATTATTTTCTTTTTTGTAGTGATTTTTTTTGTTAATTTCAGTGAAATTTAGGTTCTTGTGTGCCGGGTATGCCTGACGAGCCGTGGTGGATTTTGGATTTGTGCTGCACTAGGCAAGACTAAAATCGGGCGCCCCCCCATTTACATTTTTCCCATCCCAGTCACTTTAAAATTGAGCACACCTGAGCAATGGAGTCAATTTTATTATACATAGGCAACGCTTTAAAATCTCTATCGGTGTGCCTATAAAGTCCATTATCTTTTTGATCAATCCATTTCCAACGCTTTAAAAGCTTTTTCAGGTTACCACTTTAGATTTACACAGGAGGTCTGGTGTTAGAATTATTGCCCATGATCTGACGTCCGCGGTGATACTTCACATGTGTGGGGCGATTGCTGTTTGCGTGTGTTCGGGGCCGCTTTTACCTTTACGTGCAAGCACCGGAGGACGGGGGCACTCACATTTTTTTATTATTATTTTTTGAACTATTAATATATTAATTTTAGTTATTTATTTTTACACTGTTGCTTTATTTATTTTTTAATCACTTTCACTGCTGTCACAAGGAATGTAAACATCCCTGGGACAGCAATAGGCATGTGACAGGTACTCTTTATGGAGCTGTGATAGCAATAGGCATGTGACAGGTACTCTTTATGGAGATGTGACAGCAATAGGCATGTGACAGGTACTCTTTATGGAGATGTGACAGCAATAGGCATGTGACAGGTACTCTTTATGGAGATGTGACAGCAATAGGCATGTGACAGGTACTCTTTATGGAGATGTGACAGCAATAGGCATGTGACAGGTACTCTTTATGGAGTTGTGATAGCAATAGGCAAATTACAGGTACCCTTTATGGAGTTGTAACAGCAATAGGCAAATGACAGGTACTCTTTATGGAGTTGTGACAGGTACTATGGAGATGTGACAGCAATAGGCATGTGCCAGGTACTGTTTTTGAAATTGTGACAGCAATAGGTACTCTTTATGATGGCAGGTACTCTTATATGACAGCAATAGGGATGTGACAGGTACTCTTTATGGAGTTGTGACAGCAATAGGCATGAGTCAGGTACTCTTTATGGAGATGTGACAGCAATAGGCATGTGACAGGTACTCTTTATGGAGTTGTGACAGCAATAGGCATGTGACAGGTACTCTTTATGGAGTTGTGACAGCAATAGGCATGTGACAGGTACTCTTTATGGAGTTGTGACAGGTACTCTTTATGGAGATGTGACAGCAATAGGCATGTGACAGGTACTCTTAATGGAGGTACTCTTTATGGAGATGTGACAGCAATAGGCATGCAATGACAGGTACTCTGTTATGTGACAGGTGGAGATGTGACAGCAATAGGCATGTGACAGGTACTGTGTGACAGGTACTCTGTGACAGCAATAGGCATGTGACAGGTACTCTTAATATGTGACAGCATGTGACAGGTACTCTTTATGGAGTTGTGACAGCAATAGGGATGTGACAGGTACTCTGTTATGGAGAGTGTGACAGCAATAGGCATGTGACAGGTACTCTTTATGGAGTAGTGACAGCAATAGGCATGTGACAGGTACTCTGTGAGTATGTGACAGCTGTTGGGCATGTGACAGGTAAGATGTGACAGCAATAGGCATGTGACAGGTACTCTTTATGGAGATGTGACATGTGCAATATGTGGCATGTGACAGGTACTCTGTGAGCAATGTGAGTCAGGTACTCTGACAGCAATAGGCATGTGACAGGTACTCTGTGACAGCAATAATGTGAGGTGGATGTGACAGCAATAGGCATGTGACAGCATGTACTCTTTATGGAGTTGTGACAGCAATAGGCATGTGACAGGTACTCATGTGACATGTGACCTCTTTATGGAGTTGTGACAGCAATAGGGATGTGACAGGTACTCTTTGTGGAGTTGTGACAGCAATAGGGATGTGACAGGTACTCTTTGTGGAGTAGTGACAGCAATAGGCATGTGACAGGTACTCTTTATGGAGTAGTGACAGCAATAGGCATGTGACAGGTACTCTGACAGGGATGTGACAGGTACTCAGATGTTTGTGACAGCTGGAGATGTGACAGCAATAGGCATGTGACAGGTACTCTTTATGGAGATGTGACAGCAATAGGGATGTGACAGGTACTCTTTATGGAGTTGTGACAGCAATAGGGATGTGACAGGTACTCTTTATGGAGATGTGACAGCAATAGGGATGTGACAGGTACTCTGTGACAGCAATAGGGATGTGACAGGTACTCTTTATGGAGATGTGACAGCAATAGGGATGTGACAGGTACTCTTTGTGGAGTTGTGACAGAAATAGAGATGTGACAGGTACTCTTTGTGGCGTTGTGACAGAAATAGAGATGTGACAGGTACTCTTTATGGAGTAGTTACAGCAATAGGCATGTGACACCAAGATCGGGAGTTTCTGAATGCTTTCAAGTTTTTTAAAACTGCTGCTGATGATTTCCAAGTAAACTGGAAGTGATGTCATTGTTTCCAGGTTACCGTTACAAACAGTCGATCAAAGCCGATCAGTGCGATTTGCATCTCCGATTTCACTGCACCTTCGTTTAACTACTTGCTTACTGGGCACATATACCCCCTTCCTGCCCAGACGAAAATTCAGCTTTCAGCACGGCATCGCTTTAAATTAAAATTGCGCGGTCGTGCGACGTGGCTCCCAAACAAAATTCACGTCCTTTTTTCCCCACAAATAGAACTTTCTTTTGGTGCTATTTGATCATCTCTGCGGTTTTTATTTTTTGCACTATAGACAAAAAAAGAGCAACAATTTTGAAAAAAAAAAACCACAATATTTTTTACTTTTTGCTATAATAAATATCCAATTAAAAAAAAAAAAACTATTTTTGTTCTCAGTTTAGGCCGAAATGCATTCTACATATTCTTGGTAAAAAATAAAAAATAAATAATAAAAAAAATTCCAATAAGCGTATAGTGATTGGTTTGCGCAAAAGTTATAGTGGCTACAAAATAGGGGATAGAATTTTGAAAAAAAATGTATTATTATTATTTTTTACTAGTAATGGTGGCGATCTGCGAATTTTGTCAGGACTGCGACATTATGGCGGACACTTTTGACACATTTTTGGGACCATTCACATTTATACAGGGAACAGTGCTATAAAAATGCACTGATTACTGTATAAATGTGACTGGCAGGGAAAGGGGTTAACACTAGGGGGCAGGGAAGGGGTTAAATGTGTACCCTGGGAGTGATTCTTACTGTGGAGGAAGGGGACTGACTGGGGGAGGTGGCCGATGCTGTGTTCCTATGTACAAGGGACACAGTATCGGTCTCCTCTCCCTGACAGGACGTGGAGCTCCATGTTTACACACACAGATCCACGTCCCTGCTCTAAAACTGGCGATCGCGTGTACCTGGCGGACATCGAGCATTGAGAAAATCATTTAAGGCTCCACTCACACCTGGGCGTTCCAGAACCACGGCAAAACGCGGGACGCATTTGTGATTCCATTACTTCTGATGACAGCCCAAATCTCTGTGTGATTTTGACATGGTTGTCACAGATAAATCGCAAGAAAATTGCAACGCGCAAAGCAGGAGCTTCTATTTGGCGGGATTTGCGTGACAAAATCACACCGCGACTGGGGTGCCATCAGATGTAATGGCATCTCAAACACACCCCTGTGTTTTTCCACGATTCTGGAACGCCCAGGTGTGAATGGAGCCTTATGCTGTGTACACACGATCGGAATTTCCAATGCAAACATTCTGATCGACTTTTTTTATCGGAAATTCCGATTGTGTGTGGGCTCCCATTGGACTTTTTTCCGTCTGTGTTTAGAAATAGAACATAAAACAAAAAAAAATGCGCTAGTTGATAATAAGTAACGATTGATAAAGATAATAGATAATAAAATATATCATTCAATAAAGAAAACACATTAGGCTGCAGTTGTCGTGGGATAACACAAAAATAATCAGTTTTGCTTTTGTTTTCTGATTAGAAATAGAACATGTTTTATTTTTTCCGATGGAAAAAAAAAAAAACGATAGGATATTCATCAGATATCCGTCGTGTGTGCAACTCTCGACGGAGAAAAAAACTTCCCGTCAGAAGCGTCAGAAATCAAGTCAACGCATTCTCGGATACATTGAACTTAATTTTTCTCGCTCGTCTTAGTGTTTTACGTCACCACGCTTTGGAACGATCTGATTTTTGACCGATGGTATGTAGGCAAGACTCATGAAAGTCCATCAGCTATCCGATAGTGTGTACAGGGCTTAACAGTTTTTTTTAACTTTGGGATAAAGATTTTAAATAAAAGATGAACATTGCAAGCACCCCTGTTAGTGTTAATGGTCTGTCTCAACCCTTCAGCTGACACTTTTGCATACAACTCTGTTGAAGAAAAAATAAAAATAACACACTGGCTGGATCCCCAGGTGAAAATAAAGGAAAAAAGCTTAAAATAAGAAAACGAATGCAGCCCCCACATTGTATAATCTGCGTTTTAATTAGTGTTTGTTTTTTGGATGAATACTGCTTACATTTATGAGGTTTAACTTCTTGATGAGTGTCAGGACCCCTGCTAGGAGTGCGAAAGGAGACACTTTTTACCCACTTAACCAGCAGAGCAACATTTGTTTATGTTTTTTCAGTGGAAAATCTAGGATGTAGTAAAGCTGTATTTATACCATGGCTAATATAAAGCTGGCCATATATGGAGAGAAATTCGCCCGGTTCAGCAAGGGCTGGCCGAATATCGATCCATGTGTGGCCACTGTAGATCTAAAGATCGGCTTCTATTCGGCCGCCCTATCAGATATACTTTAGTGGTGTCCCAATACTTTTGGTAATATAGGGCCAGATTCAGAAAACAGATACGTCGGCGTATCTCGAGATACGCCGCGTAACTTCTGAGATGCTCCGGCGTATCTTTTTTCTGTATTCAGAAAACAAGATACCCTGGAATCTAGCTAAGATACGAACGGCGTAAGTCTTATCTTAGTTGCATATTTACGCTGGCCGCTATGTGCCGCTTCCGTCGATTTTCACGTTGAATATGCAAATGAGCTAGATACGCCGATTCACGAGCGTACTTGTGCCCGATCGTCGTATTTTACGTTGTTTGCGTAAGCGTAATTCCGGCGTAAAGTTGCCCCTGCTATATGAGGCGCAGCTAATGTTAAGTATGGACGTCGGGACAGCGTCGTATTGTACATCGTTTACGCCGTTTGCGTAAGTCGTTCGGGAATGGGGATGGGTGTAAGTTACGTTGACGTCGATATCAATGAATATTTGCGACGTGATTTGGAGCTTGCGCACTGGGATACGTTCACAGCTGGCGCATGCGCAGTTCGGAAAAAGCGTCAATTGCGCGGGGTCACGATTCATTTACATGGATCACGCCCCCTACCTGCCCATTTTGAATTAAATAGGTCAAAGTGCCAACAGGTGACCCACAAGAGGAATGTTGGGGCTGCTCTGTGCAAAACCCCTGCACAGGGCAGGTAAGTATGACATGTTTGTTATATTTTTTTTCTTAATCACTTGAAGCCTGAGGAGCTCAGGAGGAGCCACAGTACTAACAATCTGATGTTAGTACATAGAACTAGTGTGTCCCCGCCCGGCAGAACACACCGCTTTCTCAGACATTGGCTGAGAGCGCTGTTAGGGTGCTGATCCGCAGACCTTTTTCTGTCACGCCCCTTCGATAGAAGCTGACCGCATGGCCATCTTCTGTTGGACTAGCTGCCAAACGCACGTGCCAAATGTCGGACAGTTTTTAGTGAACTGGCCGATGCCGCCCAACATTTGGCTGTGTGCATGGCCCTTTAGTCAGTAGAAGATCAAAATTCCTCTGTGTGTGTTAGATGTACTAGCAGATTTAGATTCACTAACAAATCGCTAACACTTTATAAGCAAGTTACAGCAACAGATTTTTTATTTTTTAGGGGTAAGGGATTTACATAAATAAATAAAAGCTGACCATTGTAAGCACCCCTGTCCGAATGGTTTGTCTGAACACTCTAACTCCTACATTTGCAGGACAGCTTGTTCTTTTTAAAACAAACAACAGACTTACTGGCCGGATCACCTGGTGAAAATATAAGAAGGAAAGCCTAAAAAAGAACTCTAATGCAGCCACCACATCTAAGAATTGGTAAGCTGCAATATAATACAGTAACTGTTTGATTTTAAGTTTAATAAAAGAGAAGTTTGGGGTACTATAAAAACACACACTTGCTCACCTCCATGCTCCACCCGCCAGCTCCGAGACCGAGAGCCGAGGTGACCACTGATCGCTCAGGTCTCGGCCCGCTCAGAGCGGAGAGCCCTGGCCAGGCTGGGGAGGGGGAGGGGCAGGGGCTGAGAGCATTTTAGCTTGCACGTGTTTGCATGATAGAAGTCAGCAGAGCTTCATCACATTCACTAAGCTCCAGGAAAAATTCCCTGGCAAAGTGCAACCTTCATTTGCAAAGCGAATAGTCTGTTTGCCTTTAGAAAATCAACCCCATGGTGTGAAAATGCAGTCTTGTCATTGGTTTATGGTACCGTTATTTATACAGAGTATTGAAACATAGTGAGAACACCATAGATACCAAAGGATATGAAGTGTACATTATCTGATATGTTTATTGGTGATATACAGTATCTCACAAAAGTAAGTACACCCCCCACATTTCTGTAAATATGTTTATTATATCTTTTCATGTGCCAAAACTGAAGAAGTGACACTTTGCTACAATGTAAAGTAGTGAGTGTACAGCTTGTATAACAGTGTAAATGTGCTGTCCCCTCAAAATAACTCAACACACAGCCATTAATGTCTAAACTGCAACAAAAGTAAGTACACCCCTAAGTGAAAATGTTCAAATTGGTCCCAAAGTGTCAATATTTTATGTGGCCACCATTATTTTCCAGCACTGACTTAACTCTAACAGACAAATTTCTCACCGCTCCAGGTGAGCCCCGTGTGCAATCAAGGGTTGTTGAACCACCAAGGTGCTGGCAATGCTAATGATAGCAAATTGCCATGACTAAGCACTGATTGTAAGTGCGAAACGCGTCGGCCATACTGTATATTGTTGGTTGCAGTGACTGTGTGTACAGTTGAAAAATAAAAGACAACTTATTTTAAGTGATTTCGGAGTGCGGCTGTCCAGTTTTCGTCCTTCAATTTACTGACTTAACTCTCTTGGGCATGGAGTTCACCAGAGCTTCACAGGTTGCCACTGGAATCCTCTTCCACTCTCCATGATGACATCACAGAGCTGGTGGATGTTTGAGACCTTGCGCTTCTCCACCTTCCGTTTGAGGATGCCCCACAGATGCTCAATAGGGTTTAGGTCTGGAGACATGCTTGGCCAGTCCATCACCTTTACGCTCAGCATGACAGTGATTGTCTTGGAGGTGTGTTTGGGGTCGTTATCGTATTGGAATACTGCCCTGCGGCCCAGTCTCTGAAGGGAGGGGGATCATGCTCTGCTTCATTATGTCACAGTACATGTTGGGCTTCATGGTTCCCTCAATGAACTGTAGCTCCCCAGTGCCGGCAGCACTCATGCAGCCCCAGACCATGACACTCCCACCACCATATTTGACTGTATGTAAGACACACTTGTCTTTGTACTCCTCACCTGGTTGCCGCCACACACGTTTGTCGCCATCTGAACCAAATAAGTTTATCTTGGTCTCATCAGACCACAGGACATGGTTCCAGTAATCCATGTCCTTAGTCTGCTTGTCTTCCGCAAACTGTTTGCAGACTTTCTTGTGCGTCATCGTTAGAAGCCTTCTGGAACAACAGTAATGCAGACCAATTTGATGCAGTGTGCAGCGTATGGTCTGAGCACTGACAGGCTGACCCCCCACCCCTTCAACTTCTGCACCAATGCTGACAGCACTCATATGTCTATTTCCCAAAGACAACCTCTGGACATGACACTGAGCATGTGCACTTAACTTCTTTGGTGGACCATGGTGAGGCCTGTTCTGAGTGGAACCTGTCCTGTTAAACCGCTGTATGGTCTTGGCCATCGTGCTGCAGCTCAGTTTCAGGGTCTTGGCAATCTTCTTATAGCCTAGGCCATCTTTATGTAGAGCAACAATTCATTTTTTTTAGATCCTCAGAGAGTTCTTTGCCATGAGGTGACATATTGAACTTCCAGTGACCAGTATGAGAGAGTGAGAGCGATAAACAAAAAATTCTCCTCGCTCTGGTATTTCCTGCTACGGCGTGGCGTGGTCCGATTAAAAGGTATATTCAAAAGTCTTGCAGCCCTCCTCAGAATCATGGGAATTCATATGACTAAAACAAAGAGAAAAGAAAGGAGGGTGCACCGACCTAGTGTGATACCGTATAACAGGGTTTATATTAAATTAATTAAAATCAATGGTTATACTCACAAAATGAGTTGTAAAACACGCTTTGACAGACAGTACAGCAAATGTACAGCGACACCAGAAGAACACGGTGACTACTTGAATCAAATAGTATCTGACCGGTGGTATGGCTGACGCGTTTCGGGTGCGTGCCCCTTTCCTCAGAGCCTTAGTGGTCTGTAGTTGCTACTACAGACCATCAAGGCTCTAAAGAAAGGGGCACGCCCCCGAAACGCATCAACCATACCACCGGTCAGATACTATTTGATTTGAGTAGTCACCGTGTTCTTCTGGTGTCGCTGTACATTTGCGGTACTGTCTGTCAAAGCGTGTTTTACAACTCATTTTGTGAGTATAACCATTGATTTTAATTATTTAATAAAAAACCCTGTTATACGGTATCACACTAGGTCGGTGCACCCTCCTTACTTCTCTCTTTTTTTAGAGTGAGAGCGATAACACCAAATTTAACACACCTGCTCCCCATTCACACCTGAGACCTTGTAACACTAAAGAGTCACACGACATCGGGGAGGGAAAATGGCTAATTGTGTGTCAAATTTGGACATTTTCTCTTAGGGGTGTACTCACTTTTGTTGCCAATGGTTTAGATAGTAATGGCTGTGTGTTGAGTTATTTTGAGGTGATAGCAAATTTACACTGTTATACAAGCTGTACACTCACTACTTTACATTGTAGCAAAGTGTTATTTCTTCAGTGTTATCACATGAAAAGATACAATAAAATAGTTACAAAAATGTGAGGGGTGTACTCACTTTTGTGAGATACTGTTGGTCTTGACTAACGTTCTCTTTATATATCCTCATCAAATATAATTAAATCATGTGTTTTTATTTATTGGTGCCTAATTTATTACATATCAAATTTGAAGAATAATAACAAAAAGAAAAGCTAGACATATTTAAACACCCCTTTTTCAAAAAACAAACACAGGAAGTGTACAGGATGTAAACAGACATGGGAAAAGATGGCAGGTCGAGCACTTCCTGTCTGTCTGTCCAGGTGGCCTGTTCTGTTTATTTATTCTGATTGTGTTAGATGGCTGTAATGTGTACTCAGCTAAACGTAATGATCTAATGTACATAAAGATATGGCTATCAGTCATAGAAAATGGTTCAGAAACATGAAAATATTTGCTGAAGCCTGCACATTAAATTTGGCGTTTATACAGAGCAATACAAACATGCGTATATTAACCCCTTCCATACAGGGCATTTTCACCCCCTTCCTGCCCAGACCAATTTTTAGTTTTCTGCGCTGTCGCACTTTAAATGACAATTGCGCGGTCAGGCAACACTGTACCCAAATTAAATCGTTATGTTTTTTCCCCCACACAAATAGAGCTTTCTTTTGGTGGTATTTGATCATCTCTGCGGTTTTTATTTTTTGCGCTATAAACAAAAGAAGAGCGACAATTTAAAAAAGAAACAATATTTTTTACTTTTTTATTTAATAAATATCACTTTTTTTTTTTTTAATAAAACATTTTTTTCCCTCAGTTTAGACCAATACGTATACTTCTACGTATTTTTGGTAAAAAAGACGCAATAATTGTATATTGATTGGTTTGCGCAAAAGTTATAGCATCTACAAAATAGGTGATAGATTTATGGCATTTTTATTTTTATTTTTTTACTAGTAATGGTGGCGATCTACGTTTTTTTTTGTGACCGTGACATTGCGGCGGACATATCGGACACTTTTGACACGTTTTTGGGACCATTCACATTTACACAGCGATTAGTGGTATAAAACTGCACTGATTACTGTGTAAATGTGACTGGCAGGGAAGGGGTTAACACTAGGGGCGCTGAAGGGGTTAAAATGTTACCTAAAGTATGTTCTAACTGTAGGGGAGGGGGACTCACAGGGGGAGGAGACCGATGTGTGTTCCTCTGTACTGGGAACACACATCAGTCTCCTCACCGCTGACAGGAGGTGGATCTGTGTGTTTACACACACAGATCCACACTCCTGCCGTGATCAGCGGTAATTGCGGGTGCCCGGCGGCAATCGCGGCCGTCGGGCACTCGTGCGGGATCGCGAGTGGTGCGCGCGCCCTAGAACGCCGGGAAACAAAGGCGAGGGGTTGCTAATCCCCTATGACCCGGTATGGAAGTGGTTAAAAACCCTGTCAGAGCCAAATTTGAATTTTTGCACACATTTAAAAAATAATTTTAAGGCCTGGAATCACACAAAACCCCCAAACCATATATAGTGGAAGTTCCAATTGTTTTATGTATTACCGCAAAAGTCTAGGAAATGCAACATTTTTGTAAAAAAAAAAACAACACTAAAGTGTTTTTTTTTTTCATCACAAAGATGCCACTATGTGATGATTTTTTGGGTCACAGGTTCTCTATAAAAGAGCAAACAAATGGCCACTGCCCTCACCTATAACTGACCTTTGCAGCAAGGAGCACTTCGAGGGGAAAAGCATGCAAAACAAAACCAAAGAAATTACCCACCAGCCTGCTAACCAAGTTGTCCTGTCTCAAGTCTCATACACACGATCGGATTATCAGACAGGAATTCTGTGATGACAGGCGGTTGTCAGGAAATCCGACTGTTTGTATGCTCCATCGGACAATTGTTGTTGGATTTTCCGCCGGACAAATGTGGGATAGCATGCTTTAAAATTGTTCTCCAAACTTGATTTGATCTCTCAAATCGCATGACAAATCGCACCAATGTGAACCTAGGCTAAAGCCAATATTATTAAAATGTCCCAAAATGACATTTAATTTGGTTTTATTGTCTGCAGCCCAGTGCAAGGATTGCTTTTCACTGTGCAGTGTTGAAAAAAAATGGCTGCATGGCGCACTGTTTTTTAGCACATTCCAGTGCAACACTAATTGTGGTGGTGTGTGCTGAAAAAAGTGCTCCATGAAGTAGTCTTTTTGCCTTGGTGGGACTACTAGAAATGCATGAAAAGTGAGCAATTCAGAAGGTGGATTTTCTCACCATCTATAATTGCATAAGCCGGGATGAGGGATGAAGGATGGCTCTGAAGCTGGGAGAGATTTCAGTTTACCGTGATATAAAGGAGTGATTATAGAAGACACAATAGCTTATAATAATGTAAAAAAAGGAGCAATAGAAATGGTTGGGGTTTGTGTTTTGGTTGATCTCCTGCCTAGGTCCCTGTGTGGTCTTGTTCTGGCTCTGGAACAAGGACGCTGTCATAGTTGAAATATCTGTCAGCCAAGTGTATGTGAACCCCTTCTGTGTTACTACATTGCTATTGTTCCTGATTAGAGATGAGCAGTTGTTTCAGAAGCAATGATTTCACTGCACAATCTTTCCAAAGAAGAAACTTCCAGATTCGCTCTTTGAGTTGATCAAGCAAAATTTGGTTGCAAAAATATTTTTTTATGGAAGCCGTGGGCTTAAAGTGGTTGTAAAGGATTTTTTTTATTTTTTTTTCATAATAAGCATCCTTTACCTGCAGACATTCCTCTTTTTACTTCCTCATTGTTCGTTTTTGCTCAGAAGTTGCTCTATTTCTTCTCTGTTCTGTTCACTTCCTGCTTGTCTGGTTGTTACTGACCACTGTGAAGGGAGGCTTTACTGCGGTGGTCAGTGACGTGCTCGCCCGCCTCCTGGGAACTACATCTGTGCGGCAGGACGGTCTCTACGTGTTAGAGACTTCAAGGAGGTGTGAATTACTGGGCGTGCCGCAATGCATACTGGGAAATGTAGTTCTTACATGAACGAGCGACGCAAACCAGGAAGTGAATGAGAGAACAAGCTAGAATGCTGGAGGTGATATAGATGAGTGGTCATCAACCCTGTCTTGCAGGGCCCACTAACAGGCCAGGTTTGCAAGATAACTGAAATGCATCACAGGTGATATAATTTGCTGCTCAGTGATTGCAGTATTCCAGTCTGCATCTCCCCAAGGTAATACATACAACCTGGCCTGTTAGTGGGCCCTGCAGGACAGGGTTGATGACCACTGGTCTATTGTATCAGACGGTGCTTGACTATCGTATTCTAGCGGCTGCCTCTGCAACCCTTGTATGTCGAAAGTTTAAATTATTGAACCACAAAAAAAAAATTTTTTTAGAGGATGCATTTAGAGTAAATTAGTTTGGTTAATTAAGTGTTCTTATTATTTTTTTATTTATTTTTGTTTATTTGATAATTTGTTTACTGTCATTTTTATTTTTGGGCACAGTAACTGTTCAGTAATAGTAATAATAGTAATAGTTCAGTAACAGTAATAGAGCTGAAAGAGCAGCACTCAAAGTGCTGAGATTATAACCTACCTAGCTGTATCTGTCCCCCGCTGCCTCTATACTAAGAACCAGTGGTGGCCAGTGGAAATTGTTTTTTTGGGGGGGGGGGGCGCCAAACAGTGTGCCAACCCCCCCCCAGGTCAGCCGGTCGGTAGCACGTACTCCATCACCGGCGGCCTCCCGTTCTGCTCTCCACGGGTCATCGCGATGACGCCGGCTTACGTTTCCTCCCTCCTCCTTTTCGGCCAATCGGAAAACGGGTCTCACACCCGCTTCTGATTGGCCGGATTGAGGATCAGTGATCAATAATCGCTGTTGTAACACACCTGGGTGGGATCGGAGTGCATTCTCTGCAACCCTAGCTCACCCTATTTTGAAGCCTATTAGTGCTAATCAGGTGCTTCAAAACAAAAAACCTGGCCACTGTAATTCATGCACCAGGTGCTCTGAAAGGGGCAGGACGCATGAATAAGGGGTGGCCGCCGCGGCCGTGGATAGATCCATGCTAAGCATGAATCTATCCATTGCATATAGGGGGTGGCGTGGAGAGAGGGGGCAGACCGCAACTGCTGAGAACTGAGCGAACAATGTCCGGAGTGCCAGTGTTTGTCAGCGGCTGGCTCAGGGTCTCAGCGGCATGGTGGGAGGCTGAGCCAGCTGCTGGTCAGGCATCTGAGTGGATCTTGATATTAAAGTCGGGATCTCTCCAGAGCCTGGAGTGGCTGAGTGATGTCAACTGACAGTGAGCTTGAGCCCGCTGACAGCTGAATACCAGTCACAAGAGTGTAGAACAAAGTGCACTTTTTTTTTTTCTTCTTCTTCTTTTTCATTAGTTTTTATTGGTTTTTAAAGAAGTACACAAACAAAGTACAAAGGTACATACAGTAGAAAAGTACAAAATAAAAATAAGTAGAACACAGGGTAAGGTCCATAGTTCAGCATAGAAATAAACATCAATAACATAAAAGAGAAGACACCATTTTCTCGCTGTAGTCCATGCAGTCCACATTTTTCATTGTTTTTCAAATCTATAATTGAAAAATAACAGACTTGCTGGCCGGATGACCAGATGACACCATAAAGCATAAACATAGAAAAAAAATGCAGCTATCACATCTAAGAATTATGCCTCGTTTCCACTGAGCGGATCGGTTCGGGTCGTTTAGAATGGAACGGGTTAGAATGGTCCGGTCTATTCTGCTGAGCATTTCCACTGCAAATCGGACCATCCGGGACCATACAAGGTTTAGAAAAAAAGCCTAGCACGTCCACCAATCAGTGAGATGTATTGTAGGTCGGCCCTAACCGAACCGTTCCATTTTCTATGGCCCCACATCTGAAGCAGGACCCTGAATGGTGTGGTACGGTTCGCTTTTATGGCACGCTTTCATAATGGAAACACCCAAAATAGCGTACCGTACCGAACCGATCCGCTCAGTGGAAACGAGGCATTAGTAAACTGTAATGTATTTTTTTTTCTTTTGGCTTTAGCGCTATAATTTTACTTTTCTCATTATAATAGATTTTTGGTGCAATTTTGTCAAAATTCCTGGAAAATTAAAACTTGATTTCATTTATTCCTGTTCCTGATGGTAAATAATTGTACAGCAAGGCAATCAATGCTGTCATCCTTATGTCTTCTATGTGCATCCAGGAACAGAAAGTACAGATTCCAACAGAACCTGACCAAAACCTAGTCCTAAGTGCACCATCAATGACTAGTATTCAAGAGAGAACAAAATATGATTTCTTTTATGCTTCACAGATGTTGCAGACAATTTGAAATAATTTGTTTTATAAACTGTCTGTACATTTCTGGCTGGACTGAGTTAGATTGCATCCAACTGATTTTTTTCCAGTGCAGGTTAAAAAAGAAAAAAAATAGGTCATAAAGTAACAGGTAGATGTTGCGCAATGCCAATATTCATTGTTTGGTGCTACACTGTAATGTCAGGCCAGGACAGGCAGAGCTCCCATGGTGTTCATGTTTTTGTGATTACAGTGGAAAGAATTCAGGGAGATTTAGTAAAACTGGAGCACACAGAATCTGGTGCAGCTGTGCATAGTAACCAATCAACTTCTAGGTTTTATTGTCAAAGCTTAACGGAACAAGCTAAAGTTAGAAGATGATTGGCTACTATGCTATACAGGTAACCCATGTAGTGCGAGCACAGCCCCACTGCATGGGGACATTTTTTTTTTTGCCTGGAATTGGGCTTTAACTGCTTGCCGCCCGCCCCCCATCAAATGACGGTGAAGTGGTGCGGCTCTCGTTCTGGGCCGACGGCATATGACAGCATTGCAGAACGGCCGCTCTCAGTGCCCTGATTACAGTATATGAATTAAGTTTCACCAGTCAGTGCCCACCATTGTCCAACAGTGCTAGCAATCAGTGCCCACCAGTGGCACCAATCAGTGCCCATCACTGCCCACAAGTGCCACCAAGCAGGGTCCATTAGCAATGCCAGTCAGTGCTGGCTATCAGTGACGCCTATCAGTGCTGCCCATCAATGCCCAGCACTGCTGTCAATCAATTCCCATCAGTGTCGCCCATCAGTCCTGCCTATCCATGCCACCTATCAGTGCCCGCCAGTGCTGCCTATTAGTGCCTATCAGTGCCGCCTATCAGTGCCCAAAAGTGTCGCATATTAGTGCCTCCTCATCAGTGACACCTAATCAGTGCCCATAAGTGCTGCCTCAGTGCCCATAAGTGCCACCTCATCAATGCCCACCAGCTCAGCCTATCAGTTCCCACCAGTGCCGCCTCATCAGTGCACATCAGTGAAGGCGAAAAATTACTTAGTTTTAAATTTATTGACAGAAAGTAGGTAAACATATTTTTTCCAAATTTTTGGTCTTTTTTTCTTTATACAAAAACCCAGCAGTGATTAAATACCACCAAAAGAAAGCTCTATTTGTGTGAAGAAAATTATAAAAAAAAAAAAACGTTTTTGGGTACAGTGTTACATTGACCACGCAATTGTCATTCAAAGTGCGACAGCACTGAGAGCTGAAAAATGGCCTGGGCAGGAAGGGCATGTAAGTGCCTGGAAGGCAAGTGGTTAAAGGTGAACCCTGCAAATTAGCCAGGCAGAAGTACACACCTCAGGAGTGCTGTCTTACTATGGCCGGGCTATGGACTATTCATTTACTTTTACAAACTGTACATAGCTTGACATGCGGAGGACTGATCCTAGTGACCTTTATGTAAACCCTACCCCTTACCCAGAAACCACTTAACCCCACAACTACCAAAGATAACACGGACTATGTTGTGGAGAAAATTGGCCTTCCGGCCTTCTTTATTTAACCAATTAAATTTAATATAAAATTTTAATATAAATAACCTTATAAATAACTTTTAAACAACCATATAAAACTATAACACTTGGTGGTCAAAAGACCACACCTCAAATCTGGACACTGGGACAAAATTCTTCCCTAGGCAGTCGCACAGCACCGACTCGGAGGCAGTATGACCGTCCACAGTGACCGGCCTAAGTGGGAGCAAATACCTGGATTACACAGGTATCTGCTCCCTCCTCCCCCCGAAAGGTGCCAAATGTGACACCGAAAAGCGGACATTCCATCCAACTCTCCGCTGAATGGTGTTTTTTTAAACATTTTGCTTTTGTATTGGTACATGTCCCCCAAGCTACCCATACCCTTTTTTTAAGCAAAGGTTCGTAAACTGACCTCGAAGGCCAGGAAAAAATTAAAGGATTTGGCTCCCAGAGACTTCAATGACATGTGGGCACCATTTTGGGGGCTTGTGGGTTGTTTCACATTTTCAATGAATGTTCATCGAACAGAACTTAGTTCGCTCATCGCCAAAGACAGGTCTGGACATGAAACAAATACTTATATAATTGCTGGAGTGTCACTGACTGCAGGTCTCACTTTAAGTGTGGGGATTTCTCCACTCAGGGCCACTAGCTGAACATATATTATTATCTCTACCTGCCTGAGAAATAAATGCCCATCCACTCAGTCCTCCGTTCGTGTCAGGATTGTATTGCTGTCCATGCTTCCATTGGAGGCATTTTCCCTCACTTCCTGTTCTGGTGGACACAATGTAAGGATAAAACTACCCAAAAGGTTAAAAAAAACCTTAGGAATTGGAATGATGGAACGTTTTAAATGGGTTGTAAAGGTTTGTTTTTTATTTTCTAAATACCGTAGGTTCCTTTGAGCTAGTGCATTGTTGGTTCAATTACCTTTTCCTTCCATTTACCTTCTAAATGTTTTTTTTTCTTTGTCTGAATTTCTCACTTCCTGCTCCTCCTCAGTAAGGTGTTCAGTAAGCTGTTCTAAATGACTTTCCACCGCTCAGATGATGGTGGAAAGCTTACTAAGGAGAAACAGGAAGTGAGGAATTCAAACAAAGGAAAATAAATAATTAGAAGGGAAATTGAAGGAAAAGGTAAGTGAACCAACAAGGCACGAGCTTAAAGGAACCTATTTAGAAAATAAAGGATGAATGTGGAACTTCAATGCCCAATGAGGTTTAGCTTTTACAGAGAAAAAGAATGAGAACATGTAGCCATCTGGACTGTCCGGTCCAGATATGATTTTTGACTGTTTTGATAGATCCTGTTAGGGTGATAAAATAAAAATGATATTTTGACCAATCCCTTGAGGCTCTTATCCTTTCTCTCTATACAAGTAAAAAAATACCTGACCAAAACAAAACAAAAAAGGAAATAGAGTTTTGGCTCTAGTTCAGGGTTCAAAGTATCCATGTACGAAAACTCAGCAACTAAGACTTGTAGAGAGTCTTCTTACAGTCCTTATTATGAGGTAAATGAAGCAGTAAGTCATTTTTTAGCAGTGACAGACAGCTTTGATGAGTATGAGGTCATGTTTCTGGTATACTTAATGTACAGTATAATTGTAACATAAAATCAAGAGAATAGAAGCAGAGCAAGACTTTGCAAATGTTATTTGTACCAGTTGTTGTAGCAGGGTTATCCAAGGTGGAGACTTCTGCCTGAGGCTACATCCGCTTCTCTTTCCTGGATAACATCCAACACACATTTTACAAGGAACATAGGTCCTCATTACTGCAGAAAATCAGCTAGAAAGGGTAAAACTCCTGGTTTTGGGATCTCATGATATAGGCAATAGCATGAAAATGCTGCTTCAGTGCTTTAGCTAGAACTCTGTTTAAGCCTAGGTTCACACTGGAGCGATTTGTAATGCGATTTGAGAGATCAAATCGCATGACAAGTCGCAGCCTATTGGCGGCAATGGCACTGTTCTAATAGGTGCGACACTGATTTTGCGGCGCCGCACCGATTTGCAAAAGTAGTTCCTGCACTACTTTTGCAGATTTCAGGTGCGATTTCTATAGACATCTGTGTATGAAGCCACACAAATGTCTATCAAGTAGCACCTGAAATCGCGCTGACCTTGCTACTTTGAAATCACGCTACTTCAAGTAAAGAAGCACGATTTCAAAGTAGCATCAGTGTGAACCAGGGCTAAGGCTTCGCACCTATCCATTGTGGCAACAAGTGGCAAAGTGCTTGGTTTTTTACAGCATGTAACCATATTGCATGCCACTTTCTGGGATGTGTTGCGTTTTTTAATGCATTTTGAATGCATAGTACTGTAGTTGCAGGACTGTTTTTTTGTTCTAGTCTCAAGTGTTTTCCTTATAAATTACTTGGCTATCTTAACATGATGCTTATTAACCACTTAAGACCCGGACCAAAATGCTGCTAAAGGACCTTGCCCCTTTTTGCGATTCGTCACTGCGTCGTTTTAACTGACAATTGCGCGGTCGTGCGACGTGGTTCCCAAACAAAATTGGCGTCCTTTTTTCCCCACAAATAGAGCTTTCTTTTGGTGGTATTTGATCACCTCTGCGGTTTTAATTTTTTGCGCTATAAACAAAAATAGAGCCACAATTTTGAAAATAATGCAATATTTTTTACTTTTTGCTATAATAAACATCCCCAAAAATATATATAATTTTTTTTTTCCCTCAGTTTAGGCCGATACGTATTCTTCTACCTATTTTTGGTAAAAAAAATCGCAATAAGCGTTTATCGGTTGGTTTTCGCAAAATTTATAGCGTTTACAAAATAAGGGATAGTTTTATTCCATTTTTAATATTTTTTATTTTTTTACTACTAATAGCGGCGATCAGCGATTTTTTTCGTGACTGCGACATTATGGCGGACACTCCGGCCAATTTTGACACATTTTTGGGACAATTGTCATTTTCACAAACAAAAAATGCATTTAAATTGCATTGTTTACTGTGAAAATGACAGTTGCAGTTTGGGAGTTAACCACAAGGGGGCGCTGTAGGATTTGAGTGTTCCCTGTGTGTGTTTACAACTGTAGGGGGGTGTGGCTGTAGGTGTGACGTCATCGATCACGTCCCCCTATAACAGGGATGACGCGATCGATGCTGCGGCCACAGTGAAGCAAGGGGAAGCCGTGTTTACACACGGCTCTCCCCGCTCTTCAGCTCCGGGGACCGATTGCCGCAAAGTAAACCTGCACTAAGAGCAAGGCTGGGACAAGGGGTGGGCAGGAGGGAGTTGCCCTGAGTGCAGTGAAGCAAAGGTGCAAAAATGGATGCTGGGTGGTACACCCATTCTACAGCAAATGAGGAGAGGGAGTTCTAGGACAGCCAAATATGTTGTGCACATAGCTGAGTATTCGGTGGGCTGTGGGGAGAGTAGCACACAGAAGGTTTTTGCATGAAGGTAAAAATTATCCAGCCTTTACAACCACTGCAGGGCTGTGGAGTCGGTAGATAAATGTTCCGACTCCTAAATGTTCCGACAATCTAAATTTAGGAGTCATGCCGCGTACACACGATCATTTTTTGTGATGAAAAAAAACAAAGTTTTCTGTGAAGTAAAAAACGACGTTTTTGAAACGTCACTTTCAAAGACGATGTTGCATACACACCATCGTTTTTTTCACAAAAGCGAGGTTACGTTCACCACTCTTTTCCATTGAAGCTCGCTTCATAACTAGCTTCTGGGCATGCGCGGGTTGAAAAACGTCGTTTTAAACGACGTTTTTGCTACACACGGTGACTTTTTGTGAAACAAAAAACGACGTTTTGAAAAACGACACAAAAAATTCAAGCATGTTGGAATTTTTTTTGGTCGTTTTTTTGAAGACAAAAAACGACGTTTTGCCCACACACGATCAATTTAAATGACGTTTTTTTAAAACGTCGTTTTATTTCATCACAAAAAACGACCGTGTGTACGCGGCATCAGAGTTGGAGTCAGTGCATTGTTTGCCGACTCCGACTCCAGGTACCCAAAATTTCCTCCGACTTCTCGACTCCGACTCCACAGCTTTGCTTTTAAGTCAGGTTTACTTCAGGGCCCATTTGGACTGGCGAGTTACAGAAAGGTTTTACTGTGGTGTCATTCTGTGTGGACTAAAATTTGAGTTCCAGAGAAGGATGGTTTAATCACCTACCATTTACAGTGCTGTAAAAAAGTATTTGCCCCTTTCCTTAAGGGAGTAGGTATGTATTACCTTCAACCCTTAGCATAGAAAAGTTAGAGCGAACATGTTCTATAACTTAGGGCAAGGGACCTTTAACAAATAAGAACTTATGTCAAGCATGCAGTTAGTATGAATAGTGATAGCAACTAGTAATTGCATAAAAGAAGCATATATAGCTCAGCTTTTTCAAAGTATATGTTCCTTTAACTACTTCCTGACCGCCCACCGCAGTTATACGTCATGACTTTAAAGATGGATATCTCGGTAACGGCAGCAGCTGCTGCCACAACCGAGATATCCATCTCTTCTGTGGGCAGTCGGTCAAACGATAATGGTGGTCTCCGCGGCGGATTCGCCGCAAGATCGCCGTTATCGGTGGCGGGCGAGGACCCCCCCCCTCCCGCTGCGTTCCCGCGCCCTCCGCCGCCTTACCGGAGCCGTTGGTAGCGGCGGAGGCGATCGGATCCTCTCCCGTGCTCAGTGGGGATTCGAGTGAGGGAAAAATTTCCCTCATCCATCCCCGTAGCTCTGCTGGCCGCCCAGCATCTTAAAGAGACATTTTTTTTAAATGTTATTTAAAAAATGACATTTTACATTTTTTTTTTTGCATTTAAGCCTAAATATGAGATCTGAGGTATTTTTGACCCCAGATCTCATATTTAAGAGGACCTGTCATGCTTTTTTCTATTACAAGGGATGTAAACATTCCTTGTAATAGGAATAAAAGTGATAATTTTTTTATCTTTTTTATTTTAGTGTTAAAAATTGGTAAAATAAATAAAAATAAATACGAAAACAAAAAAAAAAATTTTTAAATCGCCCCGTCCCGACGAGCTCGCGCGCAGAAGCGAACGCATACGCGAGTAGCGCCCGCATATGAAAACGGTGTTCAAACCACACAAGTGAGGTATCGCTGCGATCGTTAGAGCAAGAGCAATAATTTTAGCCCTAGACCTCCTCTGTATCTCAAAAAATGCAACCTGTAGAATTTTTTAAACGTCGCCTATCGAGATTTTTAAGGGTAAAAGTTTGACGCCATGCCACGAGCAGGCGCAATTTTTAAGCGTGACATGTTGGGTATCATTTTACTCGGCTTAACATTATCTTTCACAATATGTAAAAAAATTGGGCCAAATTTATTGTTGTCTTATTTTTTAATTTAAAAAAGTGATTTTTTTCCAAAAAAAGTGCGCTTGTAAGACCGCTGCGCAAATACGGTGTGACAAAAAGTATTGCAATGACTGCCATTTTATTCTCTAGGGTGTTAGAAAAAAATATATAATGTTTGGGGGTTTTAAGTAATTTTATAGCAAAAAAAAAAAATGTTTTAGTCTCATAAACGCCGAGTCTGAAAAACAGGCTCGGGGCTAAAGTGGTTAAAATGTTTCCACAGCAAACAGCCAAAGCACAACAGTGAGTCCCAAGTTAAAGGGGTTGTAAAGGTACAAGTTTTTTTACCTTAATGCATCCTATGAAGAGGGAAAGCTTTTGCGAGGAGGAGCCCAGACAGCCGCCGAGGGACCCCAGAAGACAGCTTTCCGGGCCACTCTGTGCAAAACGAACTGCACAGTGGAGGTAAGTATCACATGTTTGTTATTTTTTTTTTTTTTTAAACCTGACTTTAGTGTCCCTTTTAAGATGATAGTTTACAAGCCAACATTAAATAGCATTTGTTTAGCAACAATATGTGTAGCATATCTTCCTAAAGCACTACAAGTAAAACATGTGCTACTTATCTGTTTGCAGGGCTTGAGACAAGGAAATCCGAAGTGTAGGGTTTCAGCAAGGAATTCCTCTTAGGGTGCCAGCAGGAATGGTTGTCTGGAGGTAGATAGCATAATGGCTATATAGGCATAAAGATTCCTGGTAAGGTTGATCTGTAGTGTGGAGAGCGCTGGCAGCAGGATTGTAGCATGACCGAGCTACGGCTGACAATAATAGAACAGCGTGTATTAAACACGGCATTCTGTTTATAGTAGAAGAGCATGGGTGCCGAAGCTGATTGCATTCGGCACTTCCGCGTTCCAGGCTGGTACGCACGTGGCTCCGGGCGATGAAGTCATTGCGCGGTCGCTGCGCTCCAGCGTAGAACGCATTACGGCGCCAGCCGCTGATTACACTAATTGAATGGTTTTACTCCCTCATCTCCTGTCAGATTAAGCATTTTTGTCTAACATCTTGCCCCAGTATCAACCTATTGTAACAGTTAACATTGTTATCAGTCCATTTACTTAAAATTATAGAGGGTGCAACAGGAGAACCATTGGAAGAGGAAGCCCTGTGACCTTCTAATTGTTGGATTCTTTGGGAAGCATAAGAAATCAATGAGTGATGCAATGTCTTTTGACAAATAGGTCCAATCAGAGCTGATACTTTACAAGACTCCATCTGGAAAACCTTTGTGCCAGATATCCATCTCTGTCTTCTTTCAAGTCTGTAATGAAGAGGTCATAGTCTTGGCACTGAAATCCCAGTTTATTCAGTAGTAGTGTTATTTTAAAAGGACACTTACCTTACAACAAAGAGTTGTAAACCTGCCACAAGACACTCATTAGAACTGGAGATCTGGCTTGGAGGCTACAAAACATCTTCAAAATTACAGTCTAGTTAACATGACTAACTACAACTAGGCCTGGATAAATGAGAACCCTCACAAAAATGCTACCAGAATACTGTAAAGAGCAGGAATGCTCCAGTGCCTGCACACCCCTCTCAGTGTTTTCCCCCAAAAGCCAGCGAGAACTAATATGCAAATAATAAAATAACCAATGCAGTGGACATTTGCCAAACGTCAGGTACTCTTGTTTGCCACATAGGCATTATTATTTATTTATTTTCAAAAAGGGATATAAAGCGTTATATCTTGTCAGTGACCTGAGAAATTGGGCTTGCTGCCCAACCCTAGTTACCCCTCTGTTCCTGCTTGATGAAGCGTTGCCTATTGTGGATTGTCAGAGCCATGAACTCAAGTTCACTATAAGTACATCACATCAGCAGATAAAGCTCCCGGCGCACTCCTATAACTGCATTTTTTTTTAAACAAAAGCACTAATATATTTTTGCTACTGCAAAGCAAACATATTTCAACCACATGTTCTTTTGTGCGAAGAGTTTTCCATCTGTTATCCAAGACAGACACGGAAGAACCTGGTTCCTTCTATTGTAGTAAATTGAGATCATCCCCACTGGTATCAGAGTAATCAGTTCCAATGGTGTTACCGTATGGCCAAAACAAAGGTCACTATGGTACAAAACACTGTTCTGTTAAGCAGATGTATATTGGACAGCATTATAGTATAACCAAAGGCTTTTTTCAGTAGAGAGGGATTAGAACACTCTATTTGTCCTGTTTGCTGTTATCGTTGAAAGTAAAAGAGAGGCCCACATTTTGGGATGTCCCCAGAAAAGTAATAGATGGGGAAATCTTCCAATAGGGCCACTAGTTCTGGTGGTCCCCAAGGAATTACCATAATTTGCAGGGATTTTCTCTCACTTCCTGTTTGTCTATGGGACAGAAAGTAAATTGAAATATCCACAAAGGGACACAGATGGTGAAAAAAAAAATCTGACAGGGGTTATAACCTTCCCTTGCTTCATCCAAAATGAAAAAAAGTTTTGTCTATAGATCTACATAAAATTCATCTTTGAGCCAAATCTGATTCTGCATTAAAGGGGTTATAAAGGTTTAATGCATCCTATGCACACCTGGCTGTCACAGACCCCCTGTCCCCCGTTTTACTTACTTGAGCTCGTTCACCTGCTCTGCGCGTCCCCCAGTGTCTTCTTCTCCACGGAGTCTCTGCATTGATTGGATAGATTAAAAGCAGCACAGCCATTGGCTCCCGCTGCTGTCAATCAAATCCAATGATGCGGTCATCGGTGGGGCGGGGCCTAGTCATACACTCGGCATCTATGAACGCCGACTGTATGGGATAGAGCTTCCCAGAGGGGGTTAGCTATTGCGAAGAGGAGCCACAAGAGCCGCCAAGGGACCCCAGAACAGCAGGATCAGGGCCACTCTGTGCAAACCAAATTTCACAGTGGAGGTAAGTATGACCTGTTTGTTATTTAAAAAAAAATTAAAAATAAACCTTTACAACCCCTTTAACTTAATTTTTTGTCTACACTCTCCATTCTACAAAATGCAAGTATCTGTACGTGGTGATATTATAGTGGCAAATTAGACCAAAGGTACCCACAGATGTGTTATCTGGCTACTACATCTTGTATAGTCTAGCCTTATTCAACCAATTTGTGTTTTTCAGGGGTGCTTTGGCAAAATGCTTTAAAATTGCCCAAAAATTGTCAAAAAGCCAGCCGGTGAATCAAGTTTGCCTTTTTTTGTTACACAAAGCCACAGATTTTTATAGTGCAGCATTACAATCTTGGGCACCGTGCAGGATAACCACCAATGCCATCATGGGTTGATAAAGAGGACATTGGGCTCCTAAGGATGTCCCTGTTTACCCTTCCGCTGACATTACTGGGGTTATGTTAGCTGAGTTAAAGAGATTATCAGAGGGAGAAAAGAAACACTGGGATATTACAAAAAAAAGAAGCTGCGCTATATAAATTGATCTGTGAAGCACTATTCAAACCAAGTGCTAATATGTATGCACTCACAATTTTAGGAAAAAACGATTAATGAAAAAACAGTGAAGTAATGAGACTTGTAGGTGACCTAGGTAATAGTGACAAAAAAAAAACTTCTTGATACTATATGAATAAAACAGAAAACGAGGTGAACCAGATACACCAATATAACAGATGATGAATCTAAAAAACTGCACTGAAAACATCAAATGGGAAAAAATAGCCAGTAAATGTGAGACACACTATAACAATTAGCAGCCTAATTGAGTGACACTAGTGAAAAATAATCATCATCAATAAATGTATTACATAAATTACATAAGTGAGTCCTAATGAAAAGTGAAGAGAAAAATTTGAAAAAAAAGCCCTCAGTGGTTGAAACTAGATGCAATAATGGTGACTGTTGAGTCCTTAGTTGGTAAAGACCAGAAGTGGTAGTCCATGCAAGATGTATCAAGAAATCATCCACGGTGACATGTAATCTAAACACCCCAGAGGAAGTGAGAATAGGAAAGTGCCATCACCTAAGCACGCACTGCCGCTTACCAGATTGATATGATTCCTTATTACAGGAGATCAGGGAGCGCCTATGGCTTATAACTAGTGATGAGCGGAATACGCCATATTCGATTTCGCGATATTTCACGAATATATAGAAGAATATTCGCAAAATATTCGTTAATATCGAATATTCGTGATATTTTATCAAAAACATTTTTTTGCGAAATTTCGCTAATGCGAAATTGATTGCGAAATTCTCGTCAACAAGCGAAAACGGAGATCATTTCCTGGATTACTAAACTAATATGCACTAAACACTAACTCTACTTACACAAACTTATATGACTAAACTAAAGCTAATTTTTATTTTTATTTTTTTATACACAAAACACAGAAGGGCAGAGAAAGTATTCGCGAATATTCGTAATACGAATATTCGCATTGCGAATATTCGGCAACATAAAAGGATCGCCTCAGCTACTCGGCCCAGGGTCTCTAATCATATCAGCAATGCTTTTAGACGTCGATGGAGATCACTAGGATGTGATCTGTTTTAAAAAAAAAATAAAAAAAAATACGAATATTCGCAATAGCGAATATTCACCGCGATATTCGATTTATTCGCGAATACTCGAATATGCAATATTCGTAACGAATATTCGCAATGCGAATATTCGTGAGCAACACTACTTATAACCCAGCCTGGGGTCTCTGTGCCGTGCAATGAACCTCTCAGCCTCTGCAGTAATTATCCTGATACAAGTTGACACAATCAATGGGTCCCCATATAAGAACAAAAGGCTTGCATAGTGTAAAACTTTTTGGATTTATTAAAGTTTAAAAGACGAATAAGCACTTACAATTTAGTAGAAAAAAAAACAGCAATAAGATAATCAAGCAGGCCAGCTCTCGATAGCAGCCCGTTGCTTTCGGGACTTGTGTACACGCGGTGACATTAGCACATCGCTCCTCCCTGAGCGTTTCGTCATTGAAGGGACGTTGTCTCGGGGGGATATTAGTCATTACCAGTGTACAAAGGTATGTATATTGCTTTGTAATAATCACCTCTAATGCTGGTGTCCTACACGTGTAGAGGCTGCTGCATTATGTAAAACTATAGCTTAAGCCGCATACACACGACCATTTTTCACGTCATGGGAAAAACAACGTTGTTCTCTACGTGATTCTTGTCAAGCCTGCCTTGCATACACACGATCATGAAAAAAAAATGCTCGAGCAAAGTGCGGTGACGTACAACACGTAAAACAGCACTGTAAAGGGGAAGTTCCATTTGGATGGTGCCACCCTTTGGGCTGCTTTTGCTGATTTCGTGTTAGTAAAAGTTTGGTGAGAGATGATTTGCGCTTTTCAGTCTTCGTGCTTTTCAGTCTGTTACAGCGTGATGAATGTGCTATCCCCATTACAAACGCTAGTTTTACCAGAACGAGCTCTCTCATCTCATAACTTGCTTCTGAGCATGCACATCTTTTTCCCGTCGTTAAAGCCTACACACGACCGTTTTTCACAACATGAAAAACAACGATAAAAATTAGAGCATGTTCTAAATTTTTAATGCCCATTTTTCACATCGAGAAAAATGCTCTGGAGCCCACACACGGTCGTTTTTAATTACCAATTCAAAAAATGGCATTTTTCACGTCATGTAAAACGGTTGTGTGTGCATTAGTGTTTTTACATTTTAGAGTGATATGCCTTGAGATTGTGCATAATTTTGAAGAGTACTTGGACTGTAAAAATACAAAGGGAAAGAATTCTTCTAATGATAGGATTTTTCAGGCACTTTAATCACATAGTATGTAGAGAATAAAGTTCATAAAAACTGATTTTATTGATGCATCACTTAGATAAAAATAACATGAAAACAGTATGAACATTGGTATGAACAGCTATTGATGTACCAACTATGAGAGATAATGATGATACCACATGGCTTCCCCTGACCGACGCGTTTCAGAGAATATACATCTCCCCTCTTCAGAGGTATGAGAAATGGCATTTATAATCAATCACATGGTGTTGTCAGTAGATAGATAGTTTCAATTAAAAAAAAAGTCTGAAAATGTTGCGCCTCTGCCCAACCATCAGAGTAATGTGTATCGTTATACTTCAGAAGCATATAATGGGGGGGGGTCCACCCACAGGAGGGAAACGGTAACACCGAGGCCTTGGAGTCTCAATCCTGCTCCTAGAAGTCAGTCCTGGGCATAAAAGCCAAAATGTAAGAGTAAAATGGAGCCCCAATTCTATGGTAACATAGTTGTAGTCAGGCTAAAACGGTAGAAGAGGAGTGTTGTGTCTTCCAATGAGGATACACGGCAGAAATAGACTGTAAAAAGGTTTATAAACACAGGCCTAGCTATTGAATTGTTAATGTTCCAGCTAGCTCTGTACAAACATGCTTGTTTGTAGCAGACTAGAATGCTTTATTGATATCTCTGTCTTGGGAGAAAACAAAAGTGATTGGCCAGGAGAAATCCATCCATGAAAATGGATTCCTCACCCAAGATGACTTGGATAGAGGGTGTCAGCAAAGGCTTGCGGACATGAACATTTGCAGAGAACAATGTTTTTCTAATGTCTGTAGGCATATCTGATCTCCCAGTAATCTCTTGAATATTCTCAATGTGTCTGTTACATATTCAGCAGAGAATAGGCCCCCTGTGGTCACACAGATCAACAACATTTATCAACAGCTTTATTGTGTCAGGACCTAAACATAATATAAAGTCTTTCTAAAGGCTCAAGGTTTTTTACATTCGTGCATTGTATAGATGAAGGTAACATAGACCTCCAAATACCTTCTAACTCATATTTTATACATCTGTCCCAACGAAGACATACGGGTGAAAACTCACTACAAAATACCCCAACAATATACATTAAAGGGGTTGTAAAGGAAAACATTTTTTTTTTTTTTTAATAATAAGCATCCTTTACCTGCAGACATTCCTCTTTTCACTTCCTCAGTGTTCGTTTTTGCTCAGAAGTTGCTCTATTTCTTATCTGTTCTGTTCACTTCCTGCTTGTCTGATTGTTACTCACCACCATGAAGGGAGGCTTTACTGCGGTGGTCAGTGACGTGCTCGCCCCCTCCTGGGAACTACATCTGTGCGGCAGGACGCTCTCTACGTGTTAGAGACTTCAAGGAGGTGTGAATTACTGGGCGTACCGCAATGCATACTGGGAAATGTAGTTCTTACATGAATGAGCGCCGCAAACCAGGAATGAGAGAACAGAAACTAGAACGGGACTACGACATTGCGGCGGGCAAGCCTGGCCCCAAATTACACTTTTTGGGGACCAGTGACATTATTAAATTGATCAGTACTATAAAAATGCACTGACCAATGTAAAGATTACTCTGGCAGGGAAGGGGTTAACAGTAGGGTGCGATCAAGGGGCTAACTGTTCCCTCAGTGTGTTCTAACTGTAGGGCGGATGGGCTGGCAGGGACATATCAGAGATCACTGGGAACAGTAGATCTGTCATGTCATCCCCATTCTGCCTCTGTACTAGACGATGGCGGTCGGCAAGTGGTTAGGGTTCACATCTACTTTAAACACAATCTTCTGTTTTGCCTCTCAACTGACCCTGAACACCTTTAGACTTTAGTAACTCCACTTTTGTTGAGAAAACATTCCCTCTTCTGTGTATCAGTTTTCTTATGCAGACGTGGGTCGTTTCCGTATCTCTACCCCAAGCAATGTGTATATAGCAGTGTTGCCAAGGTCAGTATTTTTTTCTGCCAGCCAGTAAAAAACTTGCACTTTTCTCTTACCAGTAAAAGCCAGTGACAGGAAAAGGTTGCTAGTAAAAAAATATGGCTGTGATGCTTGGCCCGACCAAGACCATTTGAGTGCCCTCTACGATGTGTTTGGACAGTGCTGGCAGAGGGTGGGTCTGGCAGAAGCAGTGCCTGAGCATTTGATGTGATGTCATAGTGCAAGGGAGCCCAGCCAAGCGACCGGAACCTTGTGTGAGCAACGCAAGCAGGGAGCAGGACTGTCAGTGCTGTTTGGAGTGGAGTTGACTGAAGGGACCATCTGGTGGGGACAGAGACTGTCAATGTGACTGAGAAGTGGGCGTGTCTTGTCTGTGAGGTGTCATCAGCATCTGCACTGCTGCTCACTGCTGTCAGCGTCACCAGGAAAGTCAATTGCAGGGGTGTGTGCACCTGAGCATTTTAATTTCTTGTCCTCCTGAGTCCTGTCCCTGAGCTACTTACTGTACTTACTAGTAAATCTATCATCATAGGCATGCGCAATCCTGGGGTTGGCAACCTGGGCAGGTTAAAGGTAAACGCAATCCTTCCTTGCCGGTCCTCAGAACCTGGACAGGAGAGGCGGCGGGGTGGAATTTAATGGAACCGATCTGTATTTTCCTCCTGCAGCAGCTGAATGTAGGCTTCTCCTCCTCTCCCTTTTGTCAACATTCAGCTGCCACAGGAGTTAAATATAGGAGATTGGTAATTATATTTGCCACCCCTCCTTTTCCTGTTCCTCTTCCTTCTGTTGCCCGGGTCCTCCATGTGCTCCCTTGCTCCCCCTTTCTCCCATTGTTTCAGGATGGAGAGCAGAGAAGAGGTCGGTAAATATGTCAAATGCATATGTGTTGGAGCTTTGGGTTGCACACCCTAATGCAATAGGATGCACACACCTATATCTATTGTATTTACTATCGTAGATAAAATAAAATACATTTTGTCTTAATATCTACCTTAAATAATATTGATAATTGCATATTGTAGCCTAAATACTAAAATGCGCGCTTAAAACTGTAATTTTGTAAGTTTTGGAAATGCCAGTAAATTTTGGGTGTTGTCAGTAAATTTTAATCTGGAAGGTTGGCAACACCGGTACAGTATATAGTTTGATGCCTTCACTTTCTGTGTGTTTGCAGGGAGTGGTGAAAGTCTAAAATGGCTATGGTTCAGTGCAGCATGAACTGCGCTCATCCATATAATAAAATCGGACAACAGACTTTTTTCGTTTACTAGTCGCAAGTAGAAATTGAATAGGTTACTAAAGTCACGAAAATTCTCGTACGACAGAAAAAAAAAATCGGAAGTGATGTCATGTGTTGTAATGTATTTGTGTTGTATTTTCGTACGACAACTGTACTGACCAAACGAAAATCGTACAATCTGGTATCGTACAAGGATAATTTTCGTGCATGTCCGATAAAAAAAAATATCGGATGAACTAAAATGATCGGCTCGTCCAGCCCTGTACTAAGGATCCGATTATCGGACGATTCTTCCTCGGACGACATTTTTCGTACAATATTCGGATCGTGTGTACGTGGCATAAGTGAGCCTGTCTGATTTAGGTCCATGACGATTGACGATCTAGCTCATGCTGTGTATTGAAGGCTGTGTTTGACCTGCTTTCCCTGCAGTTCAATCACACCTCAATAAGACATGCTGCACCCAAAGGAACGCAACACAAAACAGGTCAAACACAGCCTCTGAGCTGCCATATGTACTGCTCAATTAAAGTAAATAGGATTTTGCTGATTGCAATTTCAGTACGTTCCAAACAGACGTCATATGCACAAAAACAATGCCTGATGACTTGAGCCCTAACTCCATGTCTATCTTTTAAAGCTCTGCAATAGTTATTAACCACTTCACCTCAGGAAGATTTATCCCCCTTCCTTACCAGTCAATTTTAACTGCCAATTGCGCAGTCGTGCAAAAATGTACCACAACAAAAGTTACATTCTTTCTTTTCCCACAAATAGAGCTTTGTTTTGGTGGTATTTGATAACCTCTGTTTTTTTTTGCACTATAAACAAAAAGTCAGTTTTGACAGACAGTTTTGAAAAAAGAATATTTTTTACTTTCTGCTTTAAAACATACCGTATTTTTCGCTCCATAAGACGCACCTAGGTTTTAGAGGAGGAAAACAAGGAAAAAATATTCTGAACCAAATAGTGTACTAAAATATTTACTTTTAGTGCCATGAAATGCAGCCTGACCTATGCCCATTAACAATGCAGCCTGACCTATGCCCATTAACAATGCAGCCTGACCTGTGCCCATTAACAATGCAGCCTGACCTGTGCCCATTAACAATGCAGCCTGACCTGTGCCCATTAACAATGCAGCCTGACCTGTGCCCATTAACAATGCAGCCTGACCTGTGCCTATTAGCAATGCAGCCTGACCTGTGCCCATTAACAATGCAGCCTGACCTGTGCCCATTAACAATGCAGCCTGACCTATGCCCATTAACAATGCAGCCTGACCTGTGCCCATTAACAATGCAGCCTGACCTGTGCCTATTAGCAATGCAGGCTGCATTGCTAATAGGCACAGGTCAGGCTGCATTATTAATGGGCACAGGTCAGGCTGCATTGCTAATAGGCACAGGTCAGGCTGCATTGTTAATGGGCACAGGTCAGGCTGCATTGTTAATGGGCATAGGTCAGGCTGCATTGTTAATGGGCACAGGTCAGGCTGCATTGTTAATGGGCACAGGTCAGGCTGCATTGCTAATAGGCACAGGTCAGGCTGCATTGTTAATGGGCACAGGTCAGGCTGCATTATTAATGGGCACAGGTCAGGCTGCATTATTAATGGGCACAAGTCAGGCTGCATTATGCAGCCTGACCTGTGCCCATTAATAATGCAGCCTGACCTGTGCCCATTAATAATGCAGCCTGACCTGTGCCCATTAATAATGCAGCCTGACCTGTGCCCATTAACAATGCAGCCTGACCTGTGCCCATTAGCAATGCAGCCTGACCTGTGCCCATTAACAATGCAGCCTGACCTGTGCCTATTAGCAATGCAGCCTGACCTGTGCCCATTAATAATGCAGCCTGACCTGTGCCCATTAATAATGCAGCCTGACCTGTGCCCATTAACAATGCAGCTTGACCTGTGCCCATTAACAATGCAGCTTGATCTGTGCCCATTAATAATGCAGCCTGACCTGTACCCATTAACAATGCAGCCTGATCTGTGCCCATTAAAAAATCAGCCTGACCTGTGTGCATTAACAATGCAGCCTGACCTGTGCCCATTAACAATGCAGCCTGACCTGTGCCCATTAACAATGCAGCCTGACCTGTGCCCATTAACAATGCAGTCTGACCTGTGACCATTAATAATGCAGCCTGACCTGTGCCCATTAACAATGGAGCCTGACCTGTGCCCATTAACAATGGAGCCTGACCTGTGCCCATTACCAATGCAGCCTGACCTGTGCCCATTAAAAATTCAGCCTGACCTGTGCCCATTACCAATGCAGCCTGACCTGTGTCCATTAAGAATTTTGCCTGACCTGTGCCCATTAACAATGCAGCCTGGCTGGTGCCCATTAACAATGCAGCCTGATCTGTGCCCATTAAGAAATAAGCCTGATCTCTGCCCATTAAGAATACAGCCTGGCCGGTGCCCGGCGACTGGCGGGGACATCATCATATCTGCCTGGCGCTCAGATAGCAGAGAAAGCACCAGTAGCAGCAGTACTCCATTCGGCCACTGGGGCTGCTGTCTTCTGTGAGTGACAGGCTTAGCCAGGGGATTGCAAGGCTCGCGGGAGACGGCCGCCCGCTATCGAGACATAGCGGCAGCAGCTAGCGACGGGGGGGGCGCTGGTCAGTATTCGCTCCATAAGACGCAGGGACATTTTACCCCATTTCTTGGGGGGGGGTGGGCAGTGCGTCTTATGGAGCGAAAAATACGGTATACAATTAAAAAAAAAAAAAATTCTTCATCAATTTAGGCCAATATGTATTTTGCTACATATTTTGATTAACCTCCCTGGCAGTATGAATATGTCTGATTTTTGAATCTCAAAGCGGTACATTGTTTTGTATGGAAATTTGGCGTTTTGTATTGTAGGCCTTTAATTGTTAGAGTGCTTTTACACTGAAAGCACCTGAGCGCCGGCGGTAAAACGCTGCTATTTTTAGCTGAGCTTTACCGTCGTTTTTGCTGTGCTTTTCGCCTTTTACCCCCTGCTAGAGGCCGAAAAAGGGTTAAAAATGGTGCTTTTGATTTGATTTCAATGGGCAGGGGCGCTCTAGGAGCGGTGCATACACCGCTCCTAAAGCACAAAGAAGAAGCTGCTTGCAGGTCTTTTTTTGACGCCCTGCCAGTACAGCGCCCCAGTGTGAAAACACTCAGGATTGCAGCTGAGGCTTTTTTCAGATGCTTTACAGGTGCTATTTTTAGCACTAAAGCGCCTGAAAAATGCCTCCAGTGTGAAAGGGGTCCGTTTGCATACGATCCGATCCACCGGACGGAAGAAAAATAGGGTTTTCTTCCGTCCGCAAAACAGATCCAGACGGACGCGATCGTAGGCGGACGTTAGCGGATGCATCATCCGCTAACGGATCCGCTCCCATAGGGCCCCATTCTAAGTCCGTTTACGCACTTAGAAAAAGCGGACCGTTCGTCCGCACGTGTGAAAGGGCCCTTAGTCTGCATCTCCCCAAGGTAATACTTAAAATATGGCCTGTTAGTGGATCCTAAGGACAGGTGTTGAGAACCACTGCTCTATAGTGTGTACTTGTTTCAATTAACACCAAGTGTCATTTCTGTCTGCTGCTTCATTCCCCTGCTTTTCACACCAATCAGCATAAATCACTTCACTTCTGACAAGTCTCCTGACACCAAAAACGTGACAGGGGAGGGAGCTCCAGCACACACCCTGTGATTGACAGCCTCAGCTCTTTTTCTGTGTGCTGTGTGGAGAGGTGTGTGTCCCTTCCCTCCAATCAGCTCTCAGAGCTCTCCTCATTGAGCTCTGCATTGTGTAATTTCAGCTCTCCACCCCATTTTCTGACATCTCAGACAAGCATTATATATTCTGGACTTAGAGGGTGTAGAGAAGGGAATACTGCAGATAAACGGGTACAACTTAGGTAGGAGGATTTGTTTAATCTCTGTGAATTACTTGAGACCAGCCACTTCACTAGGTATATGTAAGGGTTTACAACCACTTTAATGTTAAAGTTGAACTCCAGCCTCACCTTCTTTATTGTAGAATTGTATAGACACTACCTAAATCATAAGTAGAATGTAGTTTGGGTAGGAGCAAAAAAAAACAGGTCTTTCTAGCAGAAGATAATCGCACAGAGCAGTTAGCAAAGAACTAAGTATGTGTACGTTTAGCCTAAGAAGAATATTTGGTGTTGAATTCCGCTCACATCCTTGTCCTATTTGTGTCAAACTCAATTCTTCTCTAATGTCATTTTGCTAGTGGCTCAGATGAGAAAAGGAATCGTATCAGCTCGTTTCTGGACACCAAGCCCAAAATATAGTCAAGATATAATGTATCTTGTACTGTGTGCTAGGTTACAAAATTAAAGGAAAACTATTGCCTTTTAACATTTTCAGAGTTTATAGGAAAATCTGATCAGGATAAGGCTAGGTTCACACCTGTGTCTGCGTTGGCACAGCAGCCCATTCATTTGAATAATCTGCTGCACCTACAGAAAACGAACGGAGAAGGTCCCTGCGCCTTTTCCAAAATTGCAGCCACAGGAAAACCCCATGGTGACATGTGCTTCCCAACACAGTAAAAACGTGCTGTGGTTTCCAGTGTGGGGGAGTCATTAAAGGTAATGGCACTCCCGCATGTGTGCTAAGAGTGTGGGTGCAGGGAAGCGTGTGATTGATTACACACAGTCCCTCACCTGCCTATAGTGGGAGCCTTACAGTGAGAGTAAACTCTCTTGCATGATTTTACCTATAGGTAAGCCTATAATAAGGCTTACCTATGGGTACAGCAAAAATTTCCTAAATGTGAACCATTTAGGAGACACTTTAGATGCAGCCAGTGACGTCACCAAGCATGTGCTCTGAAGGAACGCCATACCTGTTCTGTGCCTTCAGACCCATGCTGTAAACAGAGGCTCCCACACAGAGTGACGTCACCGGCCATTCATGTCGCCAAAGCCTGCGAACCCGGAAGGAACACCGGGTGAAGATAGAAGCGCCTGGCATACTAGCAAGTAACCAGGGTAGCTAAGATGTACATCCCATAGCTTGACTGCCACCATATTTACTTACTCTAACCTTAAACCCCTCTTAACCTTACCTATAATAATGAGATCACACTTGAGCTGGAGTAAAATTGGCCAACGGCACCTTTCTTTATTCATAAATATTAAATATATATATATATATATATATATATATATACATATTTTAACCATAACAAATACTCAGGTATCAGATGCTGCCCCCGGTGGTCTTTGTCGGCACTTCCCAACATAATCATTTTCACTTCTTCACGGCGGGCCTTTTACCGTACTAGGACTCCAGTCGAAATAACACCAAGTCGGAGACAACCTGATACCCGCAGTGCCACTATTACTATCTTCAGCTAACCCTTGTTAACTGCACACACCAGGGGGCCCATACCACGAATGAGTCCCCCACACTTCCACCTCATAGGATAGTTACCACCATCAAAGACCACCACTGGCAACCATCCGCTGCCATGACGTGTACTGCAACAACACCTGAAAGAAAGAAATGTTAACGAAACCCAGGGAGGGCTGGCGGGAAACCTCTTCCCCTGCTGTGTTGCCCGGGTCACCCCTCCAGTCCCTTAAATAAACAAAACCCCTCCTCTCCACAACTTTTTCTCCAATCCCTTAATACACCCCACTTTCCAAACTAACTTCCTCAACCCTTGCTGTCCCTTATCACTCCTGTCATGCTGGCCCTCTGCTAGCTCCTTTCCAATCCACTTGCTCCAAGCCTCTCTTTATGACTTAGACACATTTTTTTTTTAAAGATGCAATAATGGTGGCTAAAAAAATTCTATTGCCTCTTAAAGTGGTTGTAAACCCTTCCACACCACTTTTTGCTACAGGTAAGCCTGTAATAAGGCTTACCTGTAGCTATCCTGGATATCTCCTAAACCTGCACGGTTTAGGAGATATCCTCCTGTATCTGCAGGTGCCTAAGACATCGGCACATGCTCACTGAAGCAATAACACGTCGTGCCATTTCTTCACTTGGACTGTGCCATTACCGGCGGCTCCTGCACACATGCGCGGGAGTGACAACGCGCAGCTCCGGCAAAACACAGAGCCATAGTCCGCGACCCCGGATGGAAGAGGGTCGAGAAGATTTGTTTGCAGTTAAATGTCACATAATGGGCTAATATACGATGCATACTAGCCCATTATGCTTTTAATTGGCAGGCTTTGCAGGGAGCAAAAGAGGAAGTAAAACCCATCAGGGTTTACTTCCTCTGTAAAGCTCCCAACAGCACCACTTTTTTCAATTAAGTATTTAATTTTTTTTATGATTTCTGCATCTTCTTGCAGTTTTTATCTGATTAGAATTGAATAAAGAGTGACCACAAAGGAATTAAAACGTCAACCCCCTAAATCTGCATTCTTGCTTTCTAAGATAGAAATTATTCTTTCAAATTTTTATTTTGATCTAGTCACCAGATGATGGAAGGGGAGAAAGACCTGCAAGGAAGAAGTACAGTACTCACTGAAGTGGATTTACTAAAGGCACATTTGCAGTTGAACTCATCTTCCCCAGAGCTTAGCAAATGTGGTGAAGCTCTGCTGATATCATCCAATCATCCAACCTTTTTCATTTTTTTTTCCTTGCGTCTGATTGAGAATTGTTTTACCTGTAGTAAATCAACCCATTTGTTTCTCCTAAAGTAGCAAGCAACCCGTTCCCTTTTCTCTGGAAACTCTTGATTGATAGACGGCCCAAATACAATTTCTTCTGTGAAAATAAGATATCACATTAACTCTAATTGTGTATTTGTTGTTTTCATTTTTAAGGCTGATGATAAATCTAGTTGAATCTGCATAGGCTTTTAATTATTACAGCAGTTTTACTAATACTATGGATATAGAGATTAATTATGATGTCACAATGTAGAGTATAAGATTTCCTATCATCTGTGCACAGTCTTGCCACACAGAGTTAATCCAGCGCTGAGTAATCCTCTTTTAATATTCAGTGCAAATTAACAGAATTCCAGATAAAAAATTCGCCAAATTATAAAGTCCGTTTCTCTGCTTTCAGTGACAGGTTATTTACAAATCTAGCTTGGCCATGTTTATCATAACATGAGGTGATCCAAAGTTCATTGTATATTACCAGGATGTGTTATGTGGGGGAGGGGTGGATTTCTCACTTTTTATACCTCATGTTATGATAAACATAACATAACATATGATAAACATGTCCAATCTAGATATGTAAATAACCTGTCACTCAAAGCAAGAAGAGAGAAAACTGACTTTTTATTTAGACAGGTTTTTATCTGGAAGGCTGTTCATTTTCACTGAACATTAAAAGAGGATTTCTCAGATCTAGATTAACTCTGTGTGGCAAGACTGGGCACAGATGATAGGAAATCTTATACTCTACATTGTGACATAAAAAAAAAAGGGTCACTAAAGGAATTTTTTTTTTTTTCTGAAATGACTTTTTGCAGGGTAACATAAAAGTTAACTGATTCATTTTCAAAATGATTACAAATAGATAAAAAATCAATCATATAATGTGCCTGCAGGTTAGTTTTACTTTTGAACTGGCTTCATGTTTCTGCAAAGTAGAAATAGACACACAGAACAAAAACAAACAAATCCAGGGCAGTGTTTTGTTTTTAAAATGAATCTGGTTCTGGGAAGTTTGAGGCCTTGTACACACGATCGAATTTGTCCGCTGAAAACGGTCCGGTGGACCGTTTCAGCAGACATCTCCGATCGTGTGTATGGGCTAGCGGACAGATTTGTCCACCCAACAGATTTCAAAGCATGCTTTGAAATCTATCCGGTGGGAATCTGTCCGCCCGACATGTCTGCTGGTTAGTACACTTACCAGCAGACATGTCGTCCCGCTCCGCCGCCGCACCGCCGCCGAATGGATTCGGCGCATGCGCGGAAGTGTTTTACTTCCTGGTGCGGTGACGTGGCGGCGTCAACGTCACCGCCACGTCACCGACACGTCAGCGCGCTCTCTGCTGGCGGGGATTTTGGTTTGCTCGTGTGTACACGCGAGCAAACCAAAATCCCAGCAGACAGATTTGTTCAAATCTGTCGGACGGACAGATTTGAACAAATCTGTCCGCTCGTGTGTATGGGGCCTTAGACACACAGCAATGACAGCTTAAACCATCGTGAGAAAGCTCCCAGCACTGGGGATATAAGGAAACAGACAAGCAGGAAGTGTGGAGAACAGAGCAGGATTACAGCAACTTCAAAGCAAAAACGAACAATAAGGACATGAAACCAGTACTGCAGTAAGGTAAAGGAAGCTATTTAGCTAAAAAAAAAATCCTTTAGTGACCCTTTAAGTTGTCATAAACGTATACATTGCAAATCATTAATGTAATTAGATGTAAATGTATAAGATCTTTTATACTGAATGCTTTCTTATATTGCAGGGTCTTGGACAAACTTCACTCTGAACGGCCATGTTGGGCAAGGACAGATAAAGACATTCAGTACTGGAGAAGGAGAGGCCAAGATTTCAGTGTTTTATTCAGACATGGAGAAAACGGAGCAGCAGACAAGCCAGCTTTGCCAATAAATATTGATGGAAAGAAGAGATGTAACGTAGTAGATAAAAATGCCAAGGAATGTCACAACACTGTCATAGGAAAGGTGGAGAAAACAAGAAAGAAAGTAGCAGTAGGTGTAAAAACAGTAGAACAGCAGACATCAGATGGCAGTTGTGAGAAGTTAGAGGATTTAATCTCATCAAATCCAGAATGTGGTCCATTTGTGTGTCCCGGTAAGCAGAAAATACAATTTATTTCAAAGGGTAATTCTCCTGAAGGTCCATGCCACATGGCTATAACATCAAGTTCAGGTGACAACTCTTGCATCAAAGAAAATACAAAGCAAGATAACGATAATTACATTGTAAATCAGGACTGCAGCAAGAGTTCTTTCTCAAAACCGAAATATAGTCGACCCTCAAAGCCACCATCATATGAAGTTCATCAGCAGACGTGGGGAGCTGTAGACGTCTGTGAAAATAAAGATAATCAACAAGATGAAAACTCATCTCCCAAAGTTCTAGATTCCTCCCAGGACTCCTGTTCTCATGACTCAGGCATGGAACCTCCTAATTACATACCTCCTCCATCATACAAGTCCCCACCTCTGCTACATCCAGCCAATAAAACTTTTAAAAAAGTGCCTAGACCAAGTGACTGCTTACGGCAAAATATTTCGGCTGAGAAAACCAGCACAAGTGACAAAAAAAACATCTGTTTTCTCGGAAACAATGGTCCTTTCACCAAACCAGCCAACCAGAGGCACTCAGAAAATTGTAAACACTCCATACAATATATCCCTTTTGATGACCCACGAATTAAACATATAGACAAGGAGGCCGAGAAACACAACCACAGTAAAAAATACTCTTCCGCAAATGATCCTTGTAGGGTTGAAAATGTGAATCAGGATACTAACCTTCACAAACGAGAACAAGATAGTGCCTTTATCAACCCCAAAAATTTGGGACGTCATCCTGTAAAAAGAGAAGGTATTAAGCATAAACAGTGGTTGCACATCTCCATTCCAGATCAAATGTGTTGCCCGCTACCCGAAAATAGAGATGGAGCTACAGCATGTAGCTTACCAGAAGACAGTGAACCCACTCACAAACTATCTTTAAAAAAGACCCATTCTGACAGTGTTTGCGAAACTGTGACGAAAGTCAAAAAATTTGAACCTGAGTCTTTTGTTTTTAGCAAAAAAAGTTCCAAGAGGAAACTAAATGAAACAATATTTTGCTTGGTTTCAATTCCAGTAAAATCTGATTCCAGCCCATCTGATATATGCAAGAACAACAAGCGTTTAATGGACAATACAGACAGGATGAACATGCTAAAACACAGCAATGCGGGTCTCCCTGAGCAAAGGCTTTTAAGTGCATCTTCCAGTGACTTAGAGCTACAAACACTTACAGGAAACCTGAACAATAATACAGAGCTACTAAAACAAGCCCAGTTCAAAACAGAGGAAAACAAACAAGCAAATGACCTCAGATCTGGCGAGTTGCAACACAGGGAGCTGACATTATCTGGCTCGTGGCCAGGTGATCAGTACAAAGATCAGCAAACTCAAACATTGTTAACAGACATAGATATTTATAAGGGGACAAAACAGAGTGATCAATCCCAGATAGTAGATGGGAGGCCATCTGCAGAAAATATGAGACAGAATGTATTTGGTATTAAAGGTCAGATAGGATTTGCACCTTCCAGCAACAGTGCATTTTCAAGGACATCCTTGTTATTGACACAAATACCTAAAACAGAGCAATCTCGTGAATTTCCTAGCGTAAATGTTGATGGGAAGGGAAAACCAGTAAAGTGTGATAAGAGTGAGGTTGAGGAAGACCACCCATGCAATAAGAAAGAGGTTTTTGGTCAGTTTCTTTTAAAACCTGTCAATCGACGCCCTTGGGATGCTATAAGAGAACTGGAAAGTTTAAATAAAGAATTTCAGGAGCCAGAAAGTTGTGCTGTTGATGGTAAAAAGAATGTAGTTAGTGAGCAAAGTAAAGTGATTCCAATGGAAATGTCTTCCACAAGAACAGCATTAAGGAGAGAAATGTTGAACAACAGTCGTCACATTATAGAGGTAGAAGAGGTGCCACTATTTGAGGCCCTCCAAAGTAAGTCAGAAAAGTGGTGTACGGAAAAGTTAACTTATGATATTTGCGAGAGGACTGAAATATGCAAATCTTCTAAAGTGAAAGAGGCCAGCAATCAACTAGGAAAGCTGTCTGATGGATGCACACCAGAACAAAAACAAGTTCAAATTAAAAGGTCTAAAGAGGCAGGTTCTACAAACGCACCTTTGAATCCAAAAACAGAACAAGAACTTTCAGAACAAAGTCACGCAAATAAGATTTCTCCCACCATAAAACAACATGTTTCAGATGCTTTAGTCCACCATTTCAAAGAAGACAAGACTTGTTTTGACCATACATTTTTTGATGTAGTTAAAGTTAGCTCAGCAAAATTTGGCCAAATTGGTGATAATATGTTAAGGAAGTTGTCACTAGCTGATAGAAACCATGGGCGTTCTGTTCCTGACCTGAGTAAACATTCTAGTGGCACAAGTGAAAATGGAGATTTATTCGAGGAGCACAACTTTTTGGACATTCCAGGGAATGAATCCCTTCATGAAAGAGCTGCTAGGATTCTTGGAATCGAAGTGACGGAGGATTCTTTAGTATCAAACGGAAGCTCTGAAGCTCAAAGCCCAGAAAATCTTATGTTTGGTAGTGGAGTACAGCCACAGAACAATGAAAGTCCTAAAGTGAGTGACATTTCATTTTCGACAAACGAGGCAGTAAGGATTTTCAAGAGTGTGCTTCGTTTGCCTGTAGACAATGAAAAAGCTGTTGAAAAATTAAAGAACATACATCAAGATCAGGAACTAGCTTTGGCATGTCCATCAGTTTCAGAGCAGAATGAGACAAATATTTTGCGTAGTGCTGAGAAAAGGCTAAGGAGCACATCCAAAATGATAGAAACATTACAGGGGAAACTTGCATCTACGCCAGTTCGCACTGCTATAGACCGCCTTGCTCGCATGAAAGAAGTCGATTCTGTTTCCAGGATGAGGCGGCTAAGCATTAAAAGCACAGATTCTGGTGATGAATTAGATGAGGAAAAACAGTTGCATGGAACACAGGATGGAAGAACCAGAAAATTTTCTATGGGTTCCATTTATAAACGAGTTATCTCCCTAGATGAAAACCTTCTCATAACACCAAAAGGCAAAGATAAATTGGATTCTTTATCTTGTGCAGGTAAGAAAACTGTAGAAATCAGTGTAATTTAAAAAAACATTTAAAAATATATATATATATAGAAGAATGTGTTCAAATCTTGCTTACATTCTACCATACCAGCAAATGATTTGGCAGAGACACCAGTGGGTTGAATCACAAAAAGGGTTCTTATTGCTCACAGAGAATCATAAGGCAAGACTCGCTGGCATTACTTGTGTCTCCAACTCCTGGCACAAAGCGATAATGACGGTGTCTCTCCCACAGCTGAATTCCCCAGTTAGTGGTCTGCTCTTCATTTTTGCAGAATCTGTTAAGGTAACATGACACTAAAAGAATAATTGAGGAATGGGAAGCGATAGTGACTGGAGCACTTACTATAATGTGCAGGTACACACAGTATAGTATACTTGCACATTATTGCAAACTTATAGTTTGTCATTCTCCAGTGATGATAGCCAAGCTCTCTCCATCGCCATCACTGCCTTTTTCTCAGATGCTTCTTTGCTACTGTTCTTCTTTTGGGCATTGGGTGGCCAATATTCATTCATTTCCCATCCATGCATGATAGGGATTTATTATCACAGAATATGTTTTGAGATGTTTGAGAGCTGGTTCTCAATTTGTCCCACAACAAAAGTTCTTGTCGGAAATTCCGATCGTGTGTATGCAATTCCAACACACAAAAATCCTACGAATGCTCGCAATCAATTCGACGCATGCTCGTAATCATTGTACTTCATTTTTCTCAAAATTATCCATAGTAGATCACTTAAACCTGTATGGTTTGGGAGATATTCACTTTGCATGGAGCCGCTGACATCAGCGGCGCATGCGCTGTGAGGGCCCGTCTGAAGGTCCACCAGACGCTGCTTGTTCATTATGCCTTTGCCTTATAAATAAATATAAAATATAAATATAAAATATAAATAAAAATTCTGTGCAGGTATACAACCACTTTAAAGCTTTATTTTAAATTAGTTGATTTTTATCTGTACGTAACAGATTGTACAATAACATGTTGAACAACTTTTAACAATGGTCAAATCAAAAGGAATATTGGGGATAAAAAATACCAGGACATCCAGGATGAAGGAACATTTAACGCCTTGCAGCAGAACTAATAGATGGTAGACCGTCTGCAGAAAATATTAGGCAATGTATTTGGTATTAAAGGTCAGATAGGATTTGCACCTTCTAGCAACAGTACATTTTCAGATACCTAGAACAGAGCACCCCAATGAAATGTTGATGGAAAGGGTAAAATGGTAAAGTATGATAAGAGTGAGATTGAGGAAGACCACCCATGCAATAAGAACAAGGTCTTTGGTTGGTTTCTTTTAAACCTGTCAACCGACACCCTTGGAATGCTATAAGATAACTGGAATGTTTAAATGAAGAATTTCAGGAGCCGAAAAAATGTGCTAGTGATGGTGAAAAGAATGTAGTTGTAGAGTAGTTTCAAGTGGACATTTCTTCTACAAGAATTAAGAGAAATGTTGAACAACAGTCATCACATTATAGGTAAAGAAGAGGTGCTAATGTTTGAGGTCCTCCAAGGTATAGTATGTCAGAAAATTGGTGTACAGAAAAGTTACCATTTGATATTTGCAATATCTATATGTAATAGATTGTAAAATAAGATTGCAAAATGTTAGACAACTTTTAACTAGGGTCACAATGATAGGGAATTTTGGGGAAGAAAATTCCCAGGAGAAGGAGCATTTAACTTGATACTATCTTTGACATTTTAATAATGGCCCCACTACTGTCAAATATGAAAAAGAAGGCTCCTCAGCCATGTGTAGGCTGATCCAAGGATAGGCTTGTTCCTTCTGTCCCCTATATCCCTAAGCACATGTATTTCCTCCCACTACAATGAGCATATGCTGAAGCCTTACACAGGGGTGGGCAAATCAGTGCCTAATTTAGGAGGCTTTCAGCCCACTAGCACTTTTTGGAAAGCAACAAACATCTATTTTTATTGAAGTTGATTTTGCAGTTAATTGGAAATAATTATTAGAACACCTATTTAGTTTTTACTATTATCTGGGGCTTCACTAAAGAGATTTTCTCTCACTTCTGTCCTATTGACAATAGTTTTCTAAGACAGAATTTAAAGCGGAGGTCCCGAGATTATTCTTTTTTTACTATTTTTTTTGGTAGTCATTCATACACTTTCCAAACCATAATGTAATACTCACTGTTTGTGCTTGTTCCTGCGCATGCTTCCGGGTTGCAATCACAACGGGCGGCGGTGGAAGTTCCCGCCCGTTGTGTTGGCAACCAAACCAATACAAAATAAAATCACTTCCTCTTTCTAAATCTCATGGGAGCTCATGGCAGGCCTCCGTAATGACTCCTGGGAACAATGATACAAGCTTCCAGGAGACATAGTTACATAGTTACATAGTTGGTCAGGTTTAAAAAAGACACAAGTCCATCCAGTTCAACCATAAAAAAATAAACAAACAAAATAAACACAGTACAATACCATACACCCAACTCCATACCCACAGTTGATCCACAGGAAGGCAAAAAAACCCCAGCGGAGCATGATCCAATTCGCTACAGGAGGGGAAAAAAATCCTTCCTGATCCCCCGAGAGGCAATCGTATTTACCCCAGATCAACTTTAACTACACATCTTAGTACTCAGTTATATTACGTGCATTTAGAAAAAAATCCAGGCCCTTCTTAAAGCAATCTACTGAGCTGGCCAGAACCACCTCTTGAGGGAGTCTTTCACATTTTCACAGCTCTTACTGTGAAGAAACATTTCCGTATTTGGAGGTGAAATCTCTTTTCCTCTAGACGTAAAGAGTGCCCCCTTGTCCTCAGTGTTGACCTTAAAGTGAATAACACCAGGTTCACTATATGGACCTCTTATATATTGCGGCACACAGGAAATTATGAAATAGCCGCAAAATACCCACCCATATCCACCGTAGACACAGACAGGAAGCTGAGATGAACATCAGGAAAACACAGGTACACAAAAAAAAATGTCTGTTAAAAACGTAATACATTGCAGTAATTTGTTTGAGCGAAAGTTGTAAAATCGGTGGACCTCCACTTTAAGTGAGGGAAAATCTGCAATTGGGATACATACAGGGAAGTATAAAATATAACAGGGGTTTTAGCCTTCTCCTACTCTATTGAAAAATATATATATTTGTCTGTATTGATGTTGGAAATTTTCTGTCACTTTTAGAGCATTGTCTGTGATAGCAGTATGCCATTTTAGATGCAAGTAACATTATTTTTTTACTTTCCTGTTTATATTCCACAGATGTATATGACCCAGCCAGAGTCGAGAGAGTATAACTCTTGTCTAGGTAAATGATTGTGTGTTACTGTGAGCATTGCGGGTCAAGGCAACAGAAGGTCTGATGTTCTCTGCTTTCTTATCAAAACTTGTTCAAGCTATCTACGCCATTTCCACATTGCCATTACTACTGCCAAAACCAAGTCATCTGTCTTCTGCACCGTTACCACTAAATATCTGAAATGCAAAGGAAGAAGTGAAATTTACTAGTGAAAGTCCTTTCCTTGAGAAGCACATGAAGGAAAGTCCCAGGAGACCTTGACCAACAATGTTCATAAACATGTAATTGTTTTCCAGTTTGCACACTGCGTGCCACAGTCCCGATGAATGTAATGTTGAACTCTGCACAAGTATGAACACAGGAGGCTAGTTACACAACCTGAATGTATCCACACCAACGTATCCTATACTTGGAGAGACCATCGTTGCTTTCTTTCTTTTACCTGTTTTAAAACTGTTTTAATATACGGATGCTTGTTCGTTACCATGTTTTTGGACAGATGGATGAACATGAAATGAAGCAAATTCATCCCACATCATTAAACCTCCACGTTGATGACAGTTCCACAATGAAAAATAAGATTGTGTTGAAGAATTGATGTGTGTTCTATGAATGCAGAAACACTTCTAAACATGAGCTTGGAAAGAGAGCAAACACATCTAATTGGCTGTGTATCTTTTCTGTTGGAGAAGCGCAAAACATTTTGACTGTGGGGGAGGATTTAAAGACGTATGAAAAGGAACTGGCTGCAATATAGCGTGTGGGCTTTCTTCATTGTAGATGAACCAGTAAACATCTTTATGACAGCTGATTTTTACAAGCGAAGCAAGCATTGTTGCTTATCATTAACAGTTAAGAAAAATTGCAATTTGGAAATTATTTCTTAAAACCTTTAAGAGCTTGTACACGTAGATGGCCTTTAGTGAAAATGACAGAGGAAGTTTTAAAAAATTGGGCGTGTCTATTGCTGAGTCCATCTTTTGGTGAGCATCCAAAAAACAATCAGAATGTCTTTTTAAAATATGGGGGAAGTTCTTCAATTTTTAAGGATAGTCTTACTCCTTCCATCCGCTATATCCCTCAGCTCATACATCTCCTCCCACTATGATGGCAGTATGCCATAGCCTTACAAAGGGTGGACAAATCACTGTTTAATTCGGAAGGCTCTAAGCCCAGTCCAGGAGCCACACTGCACTTTTTAGAAGCTTGCAAACGTTGCCTTTTATTGACATTTGATATTAGCAAGCTCAAAAAATCTAACTAAGTTAGACACGACTTGTGATGAATAAGGGGCATTCTTAACCTGACTTTTTCGGATTTGTTCAGACTCGGCCACTCAAGCAGTGTTTAACTGTATTACTTGACATGCAAACACTTGGTGGTGGCAAAAACATTGCCTTTTAATATTTTGCCTTTACTTTTCACCAAACGCCACACCTTAACAATCCTGCGAACCAACATTTGGCCTATTTACAAACTGGAACCTGCTCATTGCTGACGCTTAATGCCATCTATGTGTACAATCCTGAAGTCTCACTTTGTCCTCAACTTCATAAATGAATCATAAATAGCACTTAAACTATATTGTGTATGTAATGGTAAAACTTTTTCTTTTGGATACAGTTGGGAAGGGTTAGTGCCTCTCGAGTTTTTTTTTGCTGTTAGTATCCCTGTCGAAAAGATCCTCGTATTCCATTGGAACATTGTCACAACAGCAAAGGGTGAGGGAAAAACATTCAATAGGGACAATTATTAGGGGGACAATCGTCTAAGCTGGGAATTTGCTTCACTTTGATTGCTTCTCCAGGACAAGTCATGCAGGAACATTTCCCTAGTGGGACACGGACAGGGAAAAAAATAACAGATAGAGTATTTAACCCTTCTCAAAACCTAAAACTAAAAATTTTTCTTTACATAGACTTTCATTTAAAAATAGAATAGAATACGTTTTTCTTATATCAATAACGCTATAGCAAGGCTTAAAGTATGACTGGCATTTAGAGGACCAGTCTGCCCCCAAAAAAATATTCCAGTTTATGGTGGATGCTGTAGAATTGAATCACTTGCTGCCTTTGTTAATCTCTCAGTAGTTTTCTGATGACAAAATCTTTGTTTTTCTATGTTAGTCCATGCCCTGCCTCCAGTACATGTGGTCATCTTTTTTTGTGGAGTAGTAAGATTCCATTATAGTGTAGGCAGTATCTGGGCACTGCTGGCACCGAGAGCTCACCACCTAAATTTCAAAGATACAGCAACAGACAGATAACTCAACTTGGCAGTGTCAACCCAGCTCTGATATACTTTGATTGGCCCTTTTACAATGAATTTCTACTGTACATATCTACACTTTTAGTAACTTTGGTCAGGCAGTCTGTTCAAGGATGTGTGACTCATTTTACTTTTGATTAATACATTTTATTATTCTGGACATGTTTTATAAACTTATGTAGGACAAAGGTGAGCACTGCTGGGTCTTATGCCTAAAATTGTGGTTCGGTCCTCTGAAATGTAAATACCGATCAGTAGTTTGTCATTTAAAGGGGATTACCTTTGTAAGCAATACTGTTACACAGGACAAAGAAGCGCTTTTGTTTACATTCATCAATGCTGTTACTGTATTGTGCGAGGAACACACTGGTCAGTGAATGTGTGTGACCATCATCTGCTTTTTCAGTCCCTCTCTCTTCCCTGGTGTTCTACCTTATTATACCTCTTAAGGGCTTGTTCTGTACAAATGTCTGTGTTACCAATTGCCCATGTCATTTTCAAAACCAAACCGATCTGATTGTTAGTTATGAACAACACAGACAGTACTTATTTCACACACAGAGCAATACAGTCAGTCAGTAGTCCCTTATGATTGAAGACTGTTGGGCAGCAGAGATAATTCTTAGTACTGATGCTTTGACGGCTTTCAGATAGTCTGCACAGCAGTGAAGTGCAGTAACCCATAACAGCCAATCAAAAATCTGCAATTATCAGTCTGATGGCAGAAATGCTATAATTTGATTTCTGATTGGTTGCTATCTCTGTTATTATTTTGCACTGTAAATAGTCATTTCCTTCTGGGTTCCAAGCTTCTCCTCCATCCACAACATGTTTTCGGATGTCTCGCTTCCCCTTAACAAGCTTTCGGTTAGATGAGTGTAGGACTATGAGGGGGAAGATCTCAATGTTATAGTCATTGAGATATATATAGGAAGCTAATATGTGATTTAGCTCACCAGTATTCACCCACTATTTAAATATCAGTTTGGAGTGGATTTAACCATATACAGTATGTTGCAAACCCAACTATATGTTAAATACTATTTGCTCTGTAGTGTATAACAATCACTGTATGACCAGAACAGCCTATCAAACCCTTTTGTTCATGAACTGTTCTAGCAGCCCACGTCCTTGTTTATTGAGTGTTCTTGTACAGCTAAAGGGCCATTGGCTGAAAATGTATAGAAATATGTATTATATGTAGTTTTATGACATTTAGACAATGCTATTAGCTTAAGTGCCTATGTTAGCTTACACCTGGTCACATATGCAAGAAACCAATAGACCCTACATCCAAAGACGCTTCCCAATCACCTAACATTTCATACTAACCTGCACTTTATATAACTTGGCATTTTTTATTGGTTCAATGGCCTGTATCAAAATAAGACACATCAGCGCTCACCGTTCATGTTTTACGTGTGCAGCTCAAATATATAAAGGTTATAACTGAGTTTCTATCCAGATATTGGTGGCTGAATGCCAAATGCAGGGGGAGAGAAATAGGTAGCAGCTTCTCTAGAGGCCGCAATCTCCGGGGACCCCACTAGACTCTTGGAGGCTCAGTTGTTTTCCAACTTTCTGTATCCTTGGAAATGGCTCTGTTGTCTGTTTATTAGTAACTAGAGCCTTTAAACCACTGTGTGAGAACAGCAAAGAAGTAATTCTACATTGTATAAACCAAGGAAAGGATTCTAATTGCCTTGGGCCCATTAAATGGGTCAAAGATCCTTCGCAAGACCACTGGTCAAATGTTCAACGCAAACCTGCTCAAATACCTTAGTGGCCTCACATGTGAAGTGTCTGGTTGAAGAATGGTGTTTATTTTTTACTCCTAGTAGCCAATCAGTGACTCACTTATATACTCAGCTCTAGTAACAGATGACAGCTTGATTTGATGCATGGAGGGAAATTAAAATTGTTCTTTTGTCAAGCTCTTCATGCATGAGACGCTAAATGGTGGGCAGGTGTGCCCATGTGGCATGCAGATGATCTCTGCACAGTTAGTAGAAGTGGCCAATAAATATTTTCCACACAATTGAGTGCGTACATGCTGGAGTTTTTAGGTGCCAATGATTATCTGGCAAACGCATTATGGTCTACCACTGGATTTTACCTTTATTAAGAAGGATACTCTCTCCCCCATAACTTAAATAATGACATAATAAAGCTTTAATAGCATCTGCTTTGCTTTTCAGCTGATTCTCTAATGTCACCATATGAAGTGAGCGCATTATTTTTTTTGTAAAGCCCACTAGTAGACAAATAACACTTCATTACTGTATCCGCACCCTTTAGTGGATCTTTTACAGAAATGTACAGAGAATTTACTTCTGGCTATGGCCATAGTGCTTCAACTAAAATCCTACAATTATCACATCACAGCTATATTGGGGTTAGGGGAGATCTAATGGTCGGATCCAGGATAGCTGTAAAAGAACAAATCCTTCCCCACATCATTTGAAACCCAACATTCTGGTTGGGTGTTTTTTGTCAGGGACTTTTAGAAAAGCCATCTTCTGATGTTCTGTTGGGTGTGTGCAAAAAAATCAGATTAGAATTATTTCTGATTGTTTCAAAGTACAGAGAGTAAAAACCCTCAAACCACCCCAGCCAGCCTGGGCTAGCCCACATATCTTCATTTTAAAACCCTGTCTTTCATTAAAACTCTAATAAATATAGTTTATTATCAAAATACCCATGCATTAATAGACTATAAAGGCCAACATCTTCCAAAACTCATATTCCAATTTTGTATGCTTGCTGGGAAGTTGAGTTACATGGTGGCATTTTATGCCTCTAAGTGTCTGCAGTGGTTAGATAATTTCATGAGAATTCCTAGTTTCACATACCTGTGTATGATATTGCAAAGCCAAAGCAAAAATTCCTAAATAAATGGGGAGTCCAAAGTGACACCTTTGTTACGTCCTTTAATAAGCTGAAAACACACTATTGCTTGTAAATCCCACCATTAGAGTCAGTGAAGGATAAGATTCCAACAATTGATTCAACATGTTGTAACTTACACAAAAGCTCTAGGTCAGCTCTGGGTGGGTTTGGCCTTTAGAAACTGATACAAAGATGTGATAGATTTCTTGAATATCTGGAAACGAATTGGGGCAAAAGGGAATAAGTAGATGTGACACAATGTTCAGCTTATGCTGTTTTTTCTTTATACATTTGCTGTATTTTAGTGTTACTAGTAGCAGAGTCTAGAAGGTGAGATGGAACAGTTTACGTGAAATGGGTGTTATAGTCATATGTCACTTTTAGTGTTAAACTACTTTATATAAAATGACTATTTCAATAACCCTAGCTGTCGGTGGACCACTAGCCTCACCAGCAGTGATCTTTTGATGTTAGTGATTCAATGCGGAATTCCGGAGAAGAGTTTTAACAAAATTAGGTTAATCGATTTATGGAGATAATGTTGAAGGTTAAAGCTAAACTTTAGTCAATGACAATGATAACCTTACTGGTTTCCCAGTTGCCCCCTATTAAACCTCCAAAAAGAAAGTTTTACACATTGTGTCAATTTTGATATATAGCATATTTAGACTCATTAACATCATCACTGAACCTTTGCAACCTACAGTATGGCATCATGTGATAGAGGCCAGCAAAAATATGGGTGTCTATCATGATGGCTAGGCATCCCTAGGTTGACTTCATTAGCATGCAGACTGCTGTAAATGAAACCACAGCTATTCAATAAAAAAAAGATTGGGCCACTGACAGCCATGCTGGGGTGGAAAGGGCATGGAGACTCTGGTCAAAAGAAAGTAATACAGCTGTTATTGTAGAATACATGACTACAGGTGCACACTGTGAACTTCTTACAGCATAGAGGAGTATCTATATGAAATAGTAAAATTGTCTATCTGAACCTACAACTCTTGGCTAATACGGGACTGGTAAGCAGCTCATAAAGTTGTAAAATCTGAGATGAGACAATACTTATCTTGAACTTTGAATCCAAAAACTAAAACTAGATACTGGCATTAGCTATTGATGTGAATTATTCCTGAATTGTGTTATGACTGGTGTTCTTCAACATGGAAAATATTGCTTTCTACCCTGAATCTTGTATCTTGTAATGCTTACGTTTTTGTAGGGGGAAACATGTGGAAGAGACCTTTTATGATGTGAGCTGCTTTCAGATGCCACACATTCTACTCAGATGAGTGCTAATCTATGGACTTTTTGTTACTTTTTTTTTTTTAGAAATGCACTCTTCTCAGAGCATGACGTAACCTTTAATACTATTAGCAACATTATGTCTTTTATATGAAAGGATGTTCAATGTGAATATGCAGCACTATTGCAAACAAATGGTGTTGTCACTGTGGATGCTAAATGTATACAGGTATTTGCTTCGACTACATGATATTATCTCATGTTAACTACTTTCTCTCTTCTTCTAGAGTTAATCACTGCTAACTATACAAGCTTACCCAACAAAGTAGTGCAAGGGAAGATGTACAAGGTGGGGTAACCCATAGAAACCAATTCACTTAACTGAAATGAACTACAGAACACTGAAATCTGAATTTGCTTTGAATTTTGTTCATTGGTCGCTATGGGTTAATGAGTGTCCCCTTTCCTTTGTACACTACTTTACTGAATAAGGCTGTTCAGTGTATAGCATATAGAACTATGATGCTCCCACCATAATTTGAGGTTCTTTTTAAATCCAAACATCTCAACCCTATTTCTAAGAAGTTCCTGGGTGTTCCAATTTCTCCTGTTGCATGCTCTGTAAAAAATGACTGTTCCAACAGGGAGATTCTGACTTCTTTGCAAAAGCCATGTAAGAGATACTGATTTTGGAGCTAAAATTAAGAAATCTCCCAGCCAAAGTCCTTCAGAAACATATCAACATTATTTACCTCTATCAGACCCTCTCAAAGGCTGTAATGGCAGTTTTGGCTGGATTGATAATTTAAATGCTGGACAATCTAACATTTCAAACCAAAATATATTTTGAAGCTTTTGAATTGTCATATTTCTGCTGAAGCTGAACTCCAGACAAAAAGCTGAATACATACATTAGATGTAATGTTTATTTCCATTCATCCAATTTTAAGATTTACATAGCTATGCTACACAGCACAATCCTGTCTGGCAGGGCAGACAACCTGATTTTTCTCAGCTGCAGTTAAGTAGCATAAGAACTGCAGTACAACTAATTGACTCTTTGAGTTTCTTCTCCCTCTCCCAGCCAGAGCCATGCTGTGCAGTGAATGGCAAAAGACTCCCAGGGAGCAAGGATAATTTGCCACAAATTTATGGCAGTGTTGAATTGTAAGTCTGTTAACTTGCTGCACCTTTTCACTGGCAAGTTGTACATTTGCAGAGCACTTCAAGCACAAGTTCTAGTTGGCACTTTTCCAATTTGTAGCAAATTTGCGTGGCAAGTCTGTAGTAAGAGCAAAGTTGCAGTGTTGAGTCTACAGCAAGGGCTCTGCAAATCTATAGCATGAACATCTACAGTGACCCCGGTGGTGGGATGACTATTGCAAAACATAACTGAACCAGAAGTTGTGGCCAAATTGCAGAATGTTTGCAAAGAAAGTTGATCTGGAGTCATGCATTGCAGACTTGCTGCAATTGTGCAACAAATTTGTGAAGCCTGGCAAGTCTAGCAATAGCTTAGCAAGTCATTTTCAAACTTGCAGCACGATTGCTTGCTATCTAAGCTAATCTAAGTCAAAAGCAGTAAATTATATTGTTTGTATTACAAAGAAATAGATTCATTATTTATAAGTACAGAGCTGTGTTATTTTGTGTCTAGAGTTCAGCTTTAAAGGATAACTAAATAATAATAAGAAAATGATCCTAAGGGTTCGTTCACAAGAGAGGCCAGGAGGCTGTAAAATAAGATCAATGGCCACTTGAACAAGGCCATGCGGCAACCATGTAGACATTCAGTTGCAAAAATGAAACTACATGTCGCTTTCAGCCAGCAGTACTGCTGCACGATGCGACCCATTCAAGTGAATAGGGCCACAACATATATGCCCTGCAATGCATGTTTGCGGTGCAGAGGTGCAGCATTTTGAGGGTTAAGACGGGTGACGAGGAGGTGACCTATCAACAAACACCATCTGAAAATCAATCCATGGACCGTTTTTTAGAGAAGCAGCTATGTTAGTCGCATGTGTGAACGAGCTCTAAATGTGATCAAGAATACTAATGAATTCCTAAAAGCATTGATATATGTGTGGCCAGCATAAACATGTTGGAAAAATATCAAGATTCAGCTGCTCTGCGTAGTGGCAGCTTTTTCTGTTTTAACATGAGATAATGCTGTGTTTCGACATACAGCTTGAGTATGACACGAGGGACTTCAATCCATTTTCTTCCTACTCCGTATACTTTAGGCCTCAGATATAAAATACTGTACCAAATGTAAAAAGTATATGTTGCTCATAGCTTCAGGTGCCCAACCTAGGCCAGAAACAAGGCCTACTTGGTTTGGACTGGTTGTTATGGGCGACAAAGCCTTTCTTTTTTTTTTTTTTTTACAGTTTTTTTATGCTGCATAATGGCCTAGTTTGTGAGGTTGAGAATAGAGAGAATTATTATAAGCCACGTAAGTCTCCAGCCCCTACGGAGATTCTCAGGCTCGCAGTAAACACTGGCAGAATACCCTTCTCCTACAATTTGTCTGTGTGTGTGATAGCAATACGTCTAAACCATGGGGTGGTCCATAAAAATGAGGCAAACTAGGGTAACAGGGTTCTTGTGGCCTCAAAATGGCCGAAGTGATGTCATAATATCTGCCATAGTTAATCTATCTCACTGGCAACCATTAACATGACAATATTTGTCCCTACTTTGTACGTTTGACGAAAACATTTATAGGTGTAGGAAGGAATCCATTTCATTCTATGCCTCAGGCACCACCCCTGGTTTAAACTGTAGTCCAACACAAATGGGCCTAATTAATAAAGCATTGAAAAAAGCAATGAGAGTGTGTAGTAACTTATTCTATTCAATCATATTTCAGTTTGCTGTTGTCAGGTCAACCGAAAAATGATTTCTAAATGAACGAATGACTGTACTTTACACCATGCTGCTTGCCTTATTGAATAAGCCCACAAAAATGGTTATGAAGTTAAATATATATATTGAGCATCTGCAAAACATTTCTTAAGATGTATTTTAAAAATTAGCTGTTTCACTTACACCTGTTTTTGTTACGAGTATTTTTTTATGTAGAATATCTTATTAAAAAAAAACATTAAGCTGTCTTGTAATCATTGGCATACACTATTGCATTTCAGTAATAAAAATGTGTATAAATGATAAACGTAATAAACTGTGCCAGGTGACTAGACACAACCGAGTCTACCACTATGTGGACGGAGCTAAAATGTCGCCCATGAACTCCCTAAGATCTAGTGTTGTCACCAATGGCTGGGATTTCATTGGCTGCCTAATCAATGGTTCTGTCACAAAATGGCTGCCTCATTGTGTGTAGGCAGCTGATACGCTAACCATTTCAACTGAAACACCACTGATGTTTGCACTTAATGTGACCTATTTTGTTTTCTATATTGTAGAAAGGAAAACCATTTGTATGGCAAATATGTCAGTGACAAAAAAAAAAAGAAAAAGAAAAAAAAAAATAGCTCATTTAAAGTATCTATTGCTTTTTACAGAATATGGTCTATTTTTTTAACATGTACACATGCCACAAGTTGCCAAATAAAAGGAAAATATTATATGTAGTAAATGTGGTGTACTGTATTTGTTTTTCAAAGAATTTGGAAAGATTATTGCTTGGTAACTGTGATATAACTGTAATATAAAGTATATTTTAATGTTATATGGTTTTGGCTTGCGCAATAGAATGTTGGCTATGATGTTATCTCACCTCGTCTATGTGGAAACCCTGAATGCACTGCAAATCGCTCTGCAGAGGGCCCACATTCCATAAACATTAGGCAATCCCTGGAGGTGCTCCATAGCGTTGCTCTGCTTAGTTATTGGATCTTTCTTTGTTCATATAGGTTTCATTTCACAGACAGTTTAAAAAGAGAAAGTCTGGTTCTCCTCAAGCACATCTTGTGAAACCTACTGGCAGGTAGATGAAGTATTTTAATGGAAAGAGAAAGAAGCAATGTAGTGCTCATTAAAATCTAAGAAGACAGATGGAGCCAGCTTTATATGAGCTAACATACATTTACATGGCACTGCTAGATGAAGCACAAAGACGGACATATTAGCTGTCCATCCTGGGCCGCTGATCAGTGGTCTGCAAGAAAAGGAGAACAAACACTGTTACAGGAGTGCAGGAGCAAGAATTACTGTCATAAAAGTACAGGTGGAGTCAGGGTTGCCATCAGAGGATTACAGGTGGAGTTAGACATTTGGTTGACTAGTCGAAAATAACCCAGGTCTCCCTTATGTGCCAGCCTGGGTACCAGTTCCAGAGCACATGGACCAAACTTAGGCTCAGTCTAGGATTGTCTTTTTTTAAGATTCAATGCAGTACTTGAACACAGGTAGCCTTTTGATCAAGTGTAGTATCTGTTCTTATCAGTTGTTGGGGAAAGAACCCTGACCCCCTTTGCCAAATAGGGATTTTCTTGATGTAATTAGTTGGGGGGGGGGGGGCAGACCCTCATTTTCCTTTCTATATCAAGATATCCAGCTAATGTGGTTTTACAATCTGTTACCAATGTATTATTGAATAGAGTGAATATACACGGGTTCTTCAAAAAGTTTCTGAAACCTTTTGAAGACCCCTCATACTATTTTAAAAAGACTAAACATATTAAACCTCTTATATGTGGTACCTCAGAAGGGGGGAGGCAGGAAGCCAGCCAGAAGACATCGAGGTCCCAGCTATGCTTAGCTGAGGGGGGGGGGGGGCGGATTTGTAAGATCTAGTCCAAGGATCCAGCTGGATTAGCTCATGTGAGAGAGCTGGGAGAAAGTTGTGGAAGTTCCAAGCTATCCTGAGGCGTTGTAAGTCTACATTTCCCTCACTAGGATAAGCATGGTAGATATCGGCTGGAGGCAACCGATGGTCCTGTGACTAAGTGAGAACAAGACCCCAGTGTGTTTAGCATTAAACTCTGGAAGTACAGGTCAGTCAGCCTAGAGAACCAGTGGGGCATTTATTTTATTTGAGTGAATGAATGAATGAAAAACTTATATAGCGCGGCACATGCGAACTGCAGCTTGTATCATGCAGCCAAAAGTCGAAGAGTCCTCAAGTTGTAAAGTTTCACATTTTTGGGGGAACCCATGCTCCTTACCTTAGTTCATTGTTCCCAATAAAACCTGAAAATATAACCCTTATGCTGCTGTAAGATTGGGGTGATCAGACTCCAGCGGTAGGTGCGTTTTTAGTGAGTACGCCAGTCCAGAACTGAATTTTCAAGGGCCTGGTAGCCCACTTTTATTTAAAAGCATAAAAAGTTCACAAATACATCAGTAGCCCTCACAGGGGTTACACCATTACTGTATCTTGCATACTCAACACTTTAGCCTCCTGGATTTCATTCTTGCCCTCCGGCTGTTTCAGGCATTTAGCCTAGGCCATAGGTCAGCTCCTCAGAACAAACAGTTTCCTAGAGTTAAGCTCTCTCCTAGCTTACTCCTGATCAGCGCTTTGCTGCTCAATCACCAATGACATCTGCCTCCTGCAGATTACCAGTTTCTGACTCCTCTCAGAGGGATGGGAGTCCATCTGACTCCCAGGAACAGCCTTCCTGTCTGTTGGGTGGGGCCCTGAGCCATATTCAGGTCAGAACTAAATAGCCAAAACACACAGCTGTGCAATCAGTGTGTCTTTCTCTCCAAAATCTGGCGTAAACCAGCAACCTTTCAGGTAGGATAATGTTCCACCACCACACCGCGTACACACAATCAGAAATTCCGTCAAGAAAACCGTGGATTTTTTTCAGACGGAATGTTGGCTCAAACTTGTGTTGCATACACACGGTCACACAAAATTCTGACCGTCAAGAACATGGTGACATACAACACTACAACGAGCTGAGAGAAATGAAGTAAATGAAATGAAGAATGATGATTCTGAGCATGCGCCAAATTGATTCCGAGCATGCGTGGGTATTTTTTTGCACGTCGTAATTTCATACAGTCGATCGGAATTTCCGACAATAACTTTTCCTGTCTGAAAACCAGCTCTCAAATTTTTGGTGTTGAAAATTCTAACTGGAAAAGTCAGATGGAGCCTACACACGGTCGAAATTTCCGACCAAAAGCCCACATCAAACTTTTCTTGTTGGAAATTCCGATCATGTGTACGTGGCATTAGCCTGTTTTCTGAGCCAGTGAAAAATGAAGAAAATTCTGCGTGCCTGGCTGTGTGTGCCACAAAAGGGGGAATAGTACCAACTTCATCAGCGGCTCTTAGGGGGTGCACTACACACACCTAAAGGGGACTTTTCTATATGCAGAATGGGAGTGTCCTGTATGTGTTCTATTGAAAACCAAAATGGGAAAAGTTCACAAACGATGCGTTTCAGCCAACATGAACCATACAATTTGTGGGAGACCACGCCTTGAGTACCATTTACATTTCATTACAGTCTTGTTTACATGCACTGTAGATCAGCCACAGCTGGAGTGTTAGAAGTTGCTCATCCCTGGGTTTAGGCTCTTTGTAGTGACTGTCCACTGCCAGGGTGCATGTCCAGAGTAAACGGGACCTCACAGAGGCCTTTGATGTCTGGAAGCTTCCTGAAGAGCAATGACCTGTACGAGGAGACATAAGTTGCAGAGGAAGTTTTCTGGGTGTTTGTGTGGGAGAGAAGAAAAACACAGGTTGCTGGGAATCGGAAACTAAGCAGCAGATTGAGGAATATGAAAGGCATCTGTGGGGTGAGGTGCTAGATGCTTATGGATGAGATAACATGTCAGTGGAATAGAGGCTTGGAATGACTATGCCTTGTTTATACGCCATTCACTAACACATTTCATTATCCAGGTTTGCGCAAGTAAAAAATATTTCCTTTACATTACTATGAAATATTTTGCTGACTTTTCCAAATCTCATTAAGCAGAGTGTGCGGACAGTGAAAGCACTGGAGCATTTTATGAATGTTGATAGTTACCATTTACGACTTATATTTAGGAAGAGGCCATAATGTTTTTTTTTTGTGAAAAAGTTGTTTTTGTTGGGCAAAACCTTATGCCGCGTACACACGACCGTTTTTAATGTCCTAGAAAAAAGGAAACTGGAGCAAAGCGCGGTGACGTACAACACGTACGACAGCACTATAAAGGGGAAGTTCCGTTCGGATGCCGCCACCCTTTGGGCTGCTTTTGCTGATTTTGTGTTTGTAAAAGTTTGGTGAGAGTCTTCATTCTTTTTAGTCTGTTACAGAGTGACGAATGTGCTATCTCCATTACAAATGGTAGTTTTACCAGAACGAGTGCTCCCGTCTCATAACTCGCTTCTGAGAATGCACGTTTTTTTCCCGTCGTTAAAGCCTAAACACAACCGTTTTTCACGACGTGATGGCGGCGATCTGCAATTTTTATCGTGACTGCGACATTATGGCGGAAACATCAGACACTTTTGACACTATTTTGGGACCATTGTCATTCATACAGCGATCAGTACTATAAGAATGCACTGATTACTGTGTAAATTACACTGGCAGGAAAGGGATTAAACACTAGGGGGCGATCAAGAACATGACAGAGATCACTTCTCCCGATGACAGGGAGCAGTAGATCTCTGTTATGTTGCTAGGCAGAACAGGGAAATTCCTTGTTTACAAACGATCTGCTGCTCCGCGACAAATTCGTACATTATACATTTTCCGTTGTTAAAGCCTACACACGACCGTTTTTAACGACGTGAAAACCGATGACGTGAAAAACAACGAGAAAAATTAGAGCATGTTCTAAATTTTTACTTTCAATAGATTTTTATTTTTCAAATAAAATATACAGGTTTAGTATGACCAAAGGCTGGGTCTACATCGTCATAACATTCAACAAACAGGGCATAATGACAGTAACAATGTCTCAATTGATTTCATATTGCCCAACTGTGGGTTGATTAAAGGAATCAAACGAGCTTGATAACAGGGGAAATGGAGGAAAAGAAGTGAATATGGTGGTCTTTCGCTCAGGGGAATCCTGCCTGTCCCGGGCACCCCTAATGGGATCATTCTGTGTATTGGCCAGGCGCCCCCAATCCGCCTCCTCCTATAAAAGTATTCGTAAGAAAATTAGTGGGTTCGAATTTGGCTTCATTGAACCTCTAGCTCGTACTCACGAAAATAATAGGCCTATAATGTTGCCAAACTGCCCATATGAAAAACCGAACAAAGAACATTACCCTCTAGTCATACAACTATCTTAAAAGAATAAGAGGTAGAAAAGAGAGAGAGAAGTGGGGGAAGGAAAAAAAGAGAAAGGAAAGTAAAGGGAGCATGGGCCTAACTAGCGCTGGAGGATACAAGTTGTGCGGGGTGTACCCCAGTTGCCAAAGATATACCACAGTGGGACGCCCAAGGTCCCCACATGGCTTCAAATTTCTGTTTCGTGTTTGAAAGGATGCTGGCCAGCTTTTCCTGCACCATGATCCACGAAATCTTGCGGTTTATCCCTTCAATGGAAACCCTGGATTGTCTCCAAGCCCTAGCGATGGTAATTTGAAAAGAAGAGACAGACTTATGGGTGGAGAGATAGGGCTGCACACCCCGGTATAATGAAAAAGAAATTGTCCCGGTGGGGCTTTAAAACAGCAAAAGTTGAAAAATATGGAGATGCAACGTGTAAAATACAACGTTTTATTATGAAAAAGTTATGACACCAAAATAGGAAATGAGTTGCGACATGATGCACAATATAAAAATATCCATACACAGATCATAATGTAACAATAAAATACATGGCCTGTAAAAGTGACAAGCATTTGCAGTTCTAACGCGTTTCGACCAAGAGGTCTTCTTCAGAGGATTTTTTATTGGTTGCAGCTGAAAAAAGCGATGGTAATTTTAGCCCCGAGGAGCATAAATCGGATCAGCTTGGATATACCTGGAATCCGAGCATTTAGGAGAGCGACAGATGCTGACCTGGGGACCGAGCAACCAGTGACTGTATAAATGAGGTTAAAAATCCTCTTCCAGACTGGTCTGATTCTGGGACATTCCCACCAGACATGCACCATCGAACCCAGGAGTTGACATCCTCTAAAGCAGCTGGGATCTGATGATGGGTAGATGCCCGCCAGCCTGGTGGGAGTCATGTACCACCTCATAAGAACCTTTAAGTTTGCTTCCATCAGGGAAGTATTTAAGATGCCCTGAAATGAATCAGAGCAAGCTGCCTTCCAGGTCTCCATGTCCCATTCGAGTTGGAGGTCGGCCTCCTATGCCATCATATAAGAAGACTTCTCAGTCGGGCGGGTGAGTGAAGAGTAGATGACAGATATTCCTCCCCTTTGTCCCATGGTCTGCCCGCACCAGAGCTCATAATCTGTGAATTTGGGAGGTAGAGGCCTATCCGTCCATATAGTGTGTAGGAATTGTGATATCTGTTTGAATCTGAATTTTTCAGTGTCCGGGAGGTCCAATTTGGTCACACAGTGGTCTAGGGTAAGAGGGCCTTTGGTTGTGAAGTAGTGTCCTATGCGATACAGACCCCTATCCAACCATCATCTGAAGGCCTTCCAGTCCTTTCCAGGTGGGAATTCCAGATTTTAGAATACATTGGCTGGAGGTTGCCCCTTCGAAACCAGGGCTGGAAGGTGACGAATTCTATCCCAAAGGGCGTAAGATTGAGAGAGGAAGGGGGACAAAATGGGTGGTCTTCTCTTTTGGGGGCACCAAAGTAAGTATTCTAGGGAGAACTGGGGGACAGCTTGCTTCTCTATGTGGACCCAGTCTGGTTTATCTAGTTTGGAGTAAACTACGGATAGTTGAGTCTGGCCTAAGAAGTCTTATATGGCGTAATCTAGTCCTCCTATTTTCCTAATAAGTACTTGCCCCAGATGAATTTGAGTATTTTGCTTTGTAAAGTATGCACCTGGTCTTTTCTGATGGGAATGGGAAGAGAGCGAAATAGATATAAAATTCTTGGAAGCAAAGTCATCTTTATAGAGTTAATTCTGCCCAGCCAGGAAAGATCATATTTGGCCCAGTTATTCATGTCTGCTGTAAGTTTTCGGTATAGGGGAGGATAATTATTTGTGTAAAGGGATTCTGTACCTGCTGTTAAGGAAATCCCTAGATATTTGATGGATGAGGGACACCATTCAAATTTGAATGACTGTTGGAGGAGGGATACTGTGGAAGGTGGAAGGGATTCGTTCAAGGCTTGTGATTTGGTATAATTGATTTGGAGTCCTGAGATTTTAGAGAATTCTGAAATTACCTTGCAGAGGTTTGGTAGGCAAGTAATGGGAGAGGTTAGAAATAATAGTAAATCATCGGCAAAGAGACTGCATTTATGATTTAGTTTGATCTCTGCATGAAACACCCTGAATGTCAGGGTTCTGTCGAATGGCTATCGCCAGGGTTTCAATTGCCATTGCGAAAATTATTGGGGAGAGGGGGCATCCCTGTCTGGTACCCCTAGCTATATCTATTGGAGAACAGTAGTACCCTTGGATTCGAATTTGGGCCTTTGGTTTAGAATAGAGAGCTTGTATCACCCCCTCAAAATCTCGGACCAAAGCCCCATCGCTCTAGAAGGGGGAAAAGATATTGCCAGGACACAGAATCAAAGGCCTTCTGCAGATCAAGAGCTAGGAGAAAGCCTTTTTGTTTCGGACCTCCGTCCCAGTTGGATTGCAAGATTGAGACAATGTCCACTGCCCTTCTGACTTGATCTGGGCCTTGTCGACCTGGAATAAATCCAACTTGGTCCTTGTGAATATATTTATCAATGAAAGAGGAGATGCGGAGAGCTAGAATTTTTGTAAGAATTTTTAGGTCATTATTTATCAGGGATATGGGGCGGTAGTTACAGACTTCTTCTGGATTTTTTTCCGGTTTTGGAATAACCGTAATGTATGGAGTATTAAGTTGTGTACCCAAGGGGGTGCCTTGAGTCTTGAAATTAAAAAAGTTTGTCATATGTGGGACTAGGGTATCTGCAAATGCCTTATAAAAGGGGACCGACAGGCCATCTGGGCCTGGGGCTGAACCCTTTCGGAGGCCCTTGATTACTGTCGCCACCTCTTCAACCGAAAAAGGTGCTTCCAACCTGTCTCTATGTTCTACGTTTAAGGCCCCATAGACACGAGCGGACAGATTTGTTCAAATCTGTCCGTCCGACAGATTTGAACAAATCTGTCTGCTGGGATTTTGGTTTGCTCGCGTGTACACACGAGCAAACCAAAATCCCCGCCAGCAGACGGCGCGCTGACGTGTCGGTGACGCGGTGGTGGCGTTGACACCGCCACGTCACCGCTACGTCACGCACCAGGAAGTAAACACTTCCGCGCGCATGCGTCAGATCCATTCACAGGATACGACGCATGTGCGGGAGGATATGTCCGCTGGTTTTCCGTACTAACCAGCGGACATATGCGACGGACAGGTTTGTAGCGGACAAATTTCAAAGCATGCTTTGAAATTTGTTCGATGGACAAATCTGTCCGCTAGCCCATACACACGATCGGAGATGTCTGCTGAAACGGTCCATCGGACCGTTTTCAGCGGACAAATTCGATCGTGTGTACGCGGCCTTAGGATGGGATGGGTAGGCTGTCCAGGAAATCGTCAATCGAGTCCCTGTGAAACTGTGGAGGGGCACTATACAGGTTGGAATAGAATGTTTTAAATGCCTCCAGGATCTTTTTAGGGTTGGCCGTAGGTTCTTGACCTGCTAAGTGTATCTTGGGCAAGGAGTGAAACCTTGTTTTTGGGGACAGTTTGGTCGCTAACATCTGACCTATTTTTCCTTTTTGGGTGTAAAACTTATTGCCACTCCAGCAGAGAGATCTCTCCGCTTTCGTTGTGAGAGCTAAATTAAGTTCTAGTCTCAGCTTGTCAATATTCTCTAGTAAGGCTAAAGACGGTTTATTTTTGTGTTGTGCCCTTAGGGTCCTATAAGACTTCTCCAATCGTACAATTTCTGCTTTGTGTTCTCTTTTGATTCGCGTGGAGATCTGAATAATATTACCTCTAATACAAGCTTTATGGGCTGCCCATAGGGTCTCCGCGGAGATATCCTCAACATTGTTAATTGTGAAATATTCTTGAAGGGCTTTATTGATTTCCGTTGTTGTGGTTGGATTGGAGAGAATGGACTTGTTTAGCCGCCAATGTCCGTTCTTTGCCATACCGGCTATAGTGTGGATGGACATGATGACCATAGAATGGTCAGATAGGACCGTGTCTCTGATTTGGGCCTTGATCACTGCCGGAAGTACAAATGAAGGAATTAACATATGATCGATCCTGGCATAGGTATTATACGGGTGAGAGTAATGAGTATAGTCTCTCTTTGAAGGATTAGACTCCCGCCAGACATCTGTCAACCCCCTGTGATGGAGTAGTTTGGCAATTTTCAGGCTGACCCTAGTGGGTTTAGTAAGTTGGGCAGATGGAGTTCTGGATTTGTCCAAACCCTGGTCGAAAGCCACATTGGAATCCCCCCCCCCCCCCCAAATGACTGTGCCTTCCAGAAGTGGGGTTAAAGTATCCAAGATTAGTTGGAAAAACTTGTCTTGCCCTTTGTTGGGAGAATAGTATGAGACCAGGGAGTGTAGATGACCCTCAATTTTACCCTTAACCAATATAAACCTTCCCTCCGGGTCTTTGAAGTCGGAGAGATATTCAAAGTTACTGGATTTGGAGAAAAAGATTGCAACCCCCTTAGTCTTATTCTCGGCATTAGCCAAGTAGAAAAGGGGAAAATGAGAGTGGACGAATTTGGGACTGTACCGCCCAGGGAAGTGGGTCTCTTGGATCATGAGAATGTCAAGTCTGAGTGTTTTGTAACTATCAAAGATCTTTTGCCTTTTGACAGGGGAGTTCAGGCCTTGAACATTATGTGTGGCTATATTGAGGGAGCTCTGTACGTGATCAGCCATGGGGATCCGAAAAGTGACTATGTCTGTCTCTACCTCCACTCACCCTTAGACGTCTTCTGTCCCATCAACCTTGCCATTTGTCAGGATGGACGTCCGGCAGCCTGGTGGACACCCCTCGTTCGTAGGTACTGCAAGCTGAAAAATAATAAAAGGTTAGGCACATGTGGGAAAGATGAGGAACAGAAAAGGAAAAAGCAGATTTGAAAGAGAAAAAGAGATGATATAAAGGTCTCCCAATCCAACTAATGAAGAAGAGAAAAAATAAGAAAAAATACATTTTCGGGGAGGGGAGATGCCCCTCGAGAACTTCTACCAAGGTAGATCAAATAAGCTTGCTCCAAAAGAGAACAAGCGACCTCGTTCCCAGAAGCCTTTTGGAGTCTGAGGGAGAGGTGGAGGTACATGGGGCCCACCCCAGCCAGGGCGCCCCTGAAAAAATGATTACAGGGATTTTCAAAACAGTAACTGGAAGGGATTGAGTAAATCTAAGTCCAGTTCGGTCAGATCTAGGTCCGATCCGGAAGTCCCCCCGTCCTCCTCCCTGAGGGAACCGAGGAGGGAGGGACCTCAGATGCAAAGTGGGGATATCCCCCCTGCAAAAAAAAAAAAGAAAAAAAAGAGATCTTTTTAGCAGGTGAAAAACTGTTGAAATAGCAATTGTCCGAAAAGCTGTTACGCTGATCAGAGAAAGTCCAATTCTCAGGCATAGGACCGACCAAGATCCTCGAAAGTTCAAGGAGTATATGACCAATGTGTCAGCCGAGATCTGGATAAGTGGGTCCGCTGTCTCTAGCTTTCTTGGACGTCGACCTGGTCCAGAGTAGGTATTTAGGACTGGTGGCGGTCGGTCTCTTGGAAGTGTTTGGGATACTATGAGAAGTGTCCATGGCGGGTTCTTGCGAGATGAGCTTGAGGCGCATTAGTAATCTTTCTCCATCAGGAAAGGTAGAGAAGGAGTAGTTTTTCCCTTTATCCGAGAACTTAACCGCAAAGGGGAATGCTCATTTATATTTTATATCCTTTTGGACCAGGACTAGGAGTAGCGGCTTTAATGACTGTCTTCGCTGCATTGTGGAGGGAGAAAGGTCTGCGTATATTTGGACGGGATGACCTTGGCACAAAACATTGGGCACAGAACATGCTAGTCTCATGACTTCATCCTTTACTGCGTAAAAGTGGGGTTTGGCGATGATGTCCCACGGTGAGCCATCCTTTCTGGGTGGCCCCAGGTCTCTGTGGGCTCTGTCAAGCTCTAGGCGGTCTTGAGGAATGTTTGGGATCAAGCTCTGGATCATATTTTGTACCGCTGCTGGAATGTCAGTGATGGATTCGGGCAGACCTCTGATCCGGAAAAGTTATCTCCTGGATCTGTTCTCCAACTCGTCAATCCTGGAAAGGGCCACATCCAATTGCTCCTGTACTGTATGGATATGTTCTGAGTTCTGGTCTGTGGCTGCCACAGTTTGATCAAGCTTGTCTTCTATCGCTTCAATTCTGGTGCCCAAATTCTGAAAATCTGCTTTTAATTCTCCTGTTATTTTTGTAGCAGTTTGAGAAAGTCCCCTATCCAGGAGTTCAGCCAGTGCCTGATATAAATCTGTCACTGAGAATGCAGGTGCTGCCGTCAGGGGGCTGACAGAAAATTGAGCAGCCTGGCTCCCTATGTTAGGTCCTACGAGGGGTAGTGCAAAGCCCTCCATATTACTGCCTACCAGGGGTTCTGTGGAAGTTGTTGAGGGGGGCATGTCCTGCTGATAATTCACTTGAACCAGGGGGGTATAAATCAGGGGTGCCATATTTGGAGGAATCCTTCCCTCATGCATCTCCTCAGCTCCGCTCTTGTGAGGTGCAGCAGCGGCGGCCATCTTGGATTTTTGCCGTTTTAAAACTATGGAATAGCAGCTTTAAAGTGTCCCTTTTTTAGAACTAATTGAGTAGGAGAGTGCCCTGGTGTCTGGGGGTGCCGTGTGTAGTGGTGGTACCACTTCCAGCCCGTTTTTGGCTGACTTACGGGCGCCTCTGGATTGAGGTGATGAGGAGCTCCCGGCTCAAGCAGCCATCCTCAGAGCTCTGCGCATGTGCCCATGTTCTAAATTTTTAATGGCCATTTTTCACATTGAAAAAAATGCTCTGGAGCCCACACACGGCCGTTTTAATGACTAATTAAAAATTTGCATTTTTCTCGTCATGAAAAACGGTCACGTGTACGTGGCTTTAGGCTGGATTCACACCTTTGCATTTTTTGTGCTTTTTGCAGATTTGCACTACAGAACGTGTTCCATAGGAAACCATGGTAAATGGACTGTAGTACAAATCTGCAAAATTCAAAAAGCACTAAAAATGCATAGATGTGAATCCAGCCTTATGGAGAAAATTTACACTCCGGAAGATTTACACCCCCTTCATGACCAGGCGATTTTTTGAATAAAATGTATGTAATTTTTTCCCACAATTCTTTCTTTGATGGTATTTGATGCTATTTGATCACCACTACGATTTTATTTCTTGCGCTTGAAACAAAAAAGACTGACACTTTTGGAAAAAAACTATATTTCTTACTTTTTGCTATAAAACATATCCAATAAAAATAATTTATAAAATCGTATTTCTTCATAAATTTAGGCTAATATGTATTCTGCTACATGTTTTTGGTAAACAAGTCATGGTATATACAGTATTTATGGATTTTGTTTATTTATATATATATATATATATATATATATATATATATATATATATATTAGTAATGGTAGCAAAAGGGTCGCTGGTTCCCTGACACTACCTGCCTGGAGTTTGCATGTTCTCCCTGTGCCTGCGTGAGTTTTTTACAGATAATCCTGTTACTTCCCACACTCAAAAGACATGCTGGTAGGTTAATCCGGTCTAAATTGGCCCTAGTATGTGTATGTATGAATGTGAGTTAGGGACCTTAGATTGTAAGCTCTTTGAGGGCAGAGACTGATATGAATATACAATGTATATGTAAAGTGCTGTGTAAATTGACAGCGCTATAGACGTACCTGAAATAAATAATAAAATAAAATACTAGAAAATAGCCTATGTAGTCAAGGAGCCCCCTTCGATATTAGATATCTATGCAGCTTTGTAAAATGATCATTCATTTTATTGTTTTACTTGTAGGTGATTAGGGTCCCCCCAGAAGTATGGTTAAAGAACTTCTTGTTAACAACCCCCATGTCCCGATTTGTTGCTAGGGCATGAAAATCGTTCAATGATCACTCCCAGCATTGCAGAGTGAAAAGCAAACATTTTCGCATTTTAGAAACAAAGCAGGACTTGGGGTTGCTACCTAGGAGTTTTTTAGCCAGGCTTCTGGGGGGACAAAAGCGGCAAAAATTTGGATTATCTACTGGGCTCCATCACTGCATAGGCTATTTTCTGGAAAAAGTGAACTTAGCTTTTAACCACTTAGGCCCAGATTCACAGAGCGATTACGCCTGTGCAACAGGAGATGCGCGTGCGTAAGTCTAAATGTGCGCGTGCGTTTCGTTGTGCGGCATCCCCAGAACGAGATACGCAAAAAATCGTTTTTTTTGTCCCGCGTAATTTCGTTAGACTGGCGCATCCTTCCGCGCAAAAGTGCGATAGACACACCATTGATTTGCTAGTCAAATATGCTAATGAGGGACTTACAGGGATCCACAAAACAACGTTGGGGCAGCACAGGCGACGCAGTGTGCGCAACAGCAAAATGTCCTGTCTAAAATTAGAGCTGATAAAAGCTGTTCTAAAAAAAGAAAAAAAGTCTACTTGTTAGATAAAGCAACACTGTTAGTGAGGAGCTCAGCAGTCACACGTGTTGCACAACAATCTGTATGCCAACATGCCAGGGGCATCGTCGCGCATAGCTATACTACTGACTTTAGATGAACAAAGAAGGAGGAGGGCACGGAGGATGGCACGGGAGAGGATATACCGTACCCGCATAGACCTGTTTAGCATGAGTGATTCTGAGGTGTATCGCATCTTCAGATTCACCCCTCATGTCATCCTGGAATTAACCACAACCCTGCAGGAGGACATCACCAGCCCAACACAACGCTCACATGCAGTGCAGCCACTGGTCAAGGTCCTGGCAACACTCCATTTCCTTGCCAGTGGCTCTTTTCAAAGAACAAGTGGAGTGGTGGCTGGGATGTCACAATCCTCCATGAGCAGATGTGTGCACCAGGTTGTCCCTGCAATTCTCAGACGCATGGCCAACCAAATCATCAAACCCACCACTGAGGAGCTGCGACTGAAGGCAATGACAGATTTCTAAAGAATTGCCAGATTCCCACGCACTGTGGGGGCCATTGATTGCACACATGTGGCACTCCAGCCCCCCCAGGAGACAGAGCACATGTACCGCAATCGGAAGCATTGGCATTCCATCAATTTACAGGTGATAGTCGATGCCCAAGGCCTCATATGGCACGTCCGTGCCAAACACCCAGGGTCCAGCCATGACAGCTACATATACAATCAATGCCACATCCGATTGGAATTCGATCAGAACGTGTATGGGGACACCTGGCTGGTTGGTGAGTGACATGGGTGGCAGGCATGACTATCCCCTCCCATGATGCACATCACAAGGGGCACATGCATGACTAACATCCTCCTGTCTTTTCCCTTACAGGTGACTCTGCATATCCACTGGGACCCCATCTCATGACTCCTATCCGGAACCCCCAAACCTCAGGAGAGGAAAGATACAATCAAGCACATGCCCAAACACGAGCAGTGGTGGAGCGCACCTTTGGCATCCTAAAGTCACGTTTCCGATGCCTGGATAAGTCTGGGGGTACCCTCTTGTACTCCCCAAACTTCGTGTGCCAGATCATCGGTGCATGTTGCATGCTGCACAACTTTGCAGAAAGAAAGGGTCTCCAGATTGACCTAAGTGATGACCTGACCCCTGAACCAGACAATCCCCCCCTAACCGAGGTTACCCCGTCTTCTGAGGGAAGAGCAGCCAGGAGACAGCTCACATTGGGCATCTTTGCACGTTAAACATACACATTAATCATGGCACAATGAGAATGCATGCATGCACAACACTGTGGTCCCTAGCACACACACCCCACATTCTCATCAAATTGGATTGGCACCAGTCCACCATGCAGGACTTGTGAGCAGCAACGCCACGCCAAGGCTCCAATTATGTCACTGTACATTCATACACCATTCACACGGACCTGAGGATCACTTCTCCCTGGTCCTGGGGAACCCTTCTCCACCAAAATAGAGGGTGACACCCCTTTTCTGGCAGGAATGTCACCCCCACATTCACACAGCATTCACAACCCAAAAAAAAAAAAAAATGACCTGCAAAATCAAAAAATTTCCAGCAAAAAAAAAAAAAAAAAATGACAAAAAAAAAAAAAATATTTGAAAAAAAAAAAAATTGGGGGAAAAACAAATTACTGCCCTCTGCGTGAGCCACGCCTGGGGCGCCCCCGGCCACGGCCCCGGCTTCTCAGGGGAGACTCATGGGGGAGGGGTAAAACCGGGGAAGGAGGATCAGCCCCTGATCTCTGCCCACCTGGTGGCCTGCCCTCCAAGGCCACGGCAATTCTGTCCAGGGCAGCACCAACTGTTGCCGTGTTGGCCTGAATAGCCTGGATAAGGGCCCTCACATCCTGCCCAACGCCTGCTGATGTCATCTGCAGTTCATTTAGGCAGGTTGTGAAAGCCCGGGAGTGGGAGTCCAGGTTCCCCAGCGTATCCTTGATGGAGGACAGACTCTCCTCCATCCGCACCAATGTCTGGCTGACCTGTCCCAGATGGCGGGTCTGGAGGAACTGGTCCCTTCTCAGGGTGGCGGGCAGGAGATCGGCCAACCCCCTGGTGGTCTGGGATGACATCCTGCCTCCAGCTGATGCTTGTGGCCGGGGAGAAGGGGAGGCCCTTGTGAGGGGAGCCATGTTGGGGGAGGAGGGGGGGGCTCCCCCTTAGGGAGGCCTGCCTGCTGGCAGCCAGAGGGGAGGAGTCCTCAAAACCCAAACGTCCAGTGCCTGACATGGACTCCTCCTCCTCATGATTCTCCTCCTCCTCATGATTGTCCTGCTCCTCATGATTGTCCTGCTCCTGTTGAACCTCCTCCGCGAACTCCGGCCTTGTTGGGGGGGCCTCATTAGGCTGCTGTCCTGGGGTTGGAGCGGTCAGGCCAGATGGCCCTGCACCCTCCTGCACATCTGTGGATGACACAAAACATTCACAGGTTGGAGGATCCACACACTTGCCACATATTCCCTTTCACCCCCTCCCCCACACATGCTACACACCTGATATTAAAAAAAAAAAACTTACCTGGCACCACGGGCTCTGGACTTGAGTCAAAGCCGGGCAGGCCCTCAACTTCATGCCGATGAAAGGTCAGGGCCACAGCACGCTCCTCCGCTGTCAGGCTAATACGGCATGGTGGGCCCCCTCCTGTGCCCCTGGCATGGGCATGCATTCTGGCCAACTTCTTTTTGACCAGACGCCGGAGGTCATTGATTTTTTTGTCAATCCCAGACCTGGTCCGTGTCTCCCCCTGCCCCGCTGAATTCACCTGGTCAGTGATCCTATCCAATATCTCCCTCCTCCTGGCCGGGGTGGTGTTGGCACTCTCTGGGCCGTGGAGGTAACGCCCATACTCGCTAATGGCCCGGGCAAGAATCTGTTTTTCCACAACTGTAAAATTCAGCTTGCGTTTTCTCTCACTCATCCTTCCAAAAAAAAAACAGTCCCAGTCAACAAAATTCACGCACACAAACAAGCACAACCAATAACAAAAAAAAACACACAGAGAGAAAACGACTCAGCAAGAAACAGTCCCCAAAAAACAAAACAAAAATACAGCAGAAAAAGAAACAAAAAGAAATATATCAATCAAACAGTCTCTCAAACACTTATCAAAAACCACTTTCAAAAATCTACTAACAAGCACTTGATCACACAGAACACTAATCTGACAACTACAAAACACACCGGAACGAACAACAAGAACAAAAGCACTTTGTTAAATGGGAAGGGACAAAGGGATGTACTTTTGCAAAGGAAGTGCGTTTGTGTGTGTCTATTTATGCTGTTTGCGTAGTTCACAACGTTGCCCTAGTCCATTTCCAATTTCACTGATTGCGCCGCTCCCGAGTTGTAAGCATGCGCACATCGGAGCTGACATGGTCTCGTTCAAGCGCGCATGCGCAAGCCGGCCGGCCCTTCATTTGCATGGGGTCACGGCTCATTTCAATGTAACACGCCCACGTCCTTCCCAATTTGTATTACTCCTCCTTACGCCTCTGGAAAAACGTTACGTATGCGCAATTTCCTGCGCAAAAGCTACGAGAATAGGGTGATTACGCGGCAAAATTGCGCAAGTCTAACGTAAAGGCGGTGCGCTACGCCGGTCCAATAATGCGCAGATGTACGTGAATCTGGGCCTTAATCTTTAACCACAGCTCCAGAAGTTTTTACCCCTCTTCATGACTAGGCCATTTTTTTATATTTAGCACAATAAAAAATTGTAAACGTTTTTATTTTTTCATATATTTAGGCTAAAATGTATTCTGCTACATGTCTATGGTAAAAAAAACAATTAGTTTGTTAACTGACACTTTGTGGGAACTGACTAACTGCTATTGACATCTCCAGTGACATTAATACAGTGATCAGTGCTACTAATATGCACTGTCACTCTACTAATGACACTGGCTGGGAAGGGGTTAACGCCTAGCAGCAATCGAGGGGTTAATTGTGTGACTAACAATGTGTAATGTGTGCTGATTTTTACTACAGATTAATTTGTTTATTTTCCATGCCTTGCAGGGAAAAGAAACATAGTGATCATTCCCTACCTTGCAGGGAACAGAACCATAGTGATCACTTCCTCTGTTTAGAACCCTGTATTGTTTGCTAACACAGGGCTCTGGGTTGTGATTCAACACATACAATCAGCAGATCCCAGGCATGAATCATTGGCTGGGATCTGCTGACAGACTCCTGCTGTGTCAAATCACAGGGTAGTAGGCGAGCGGGGTACGTGCATGCTCTCGAAAACTGGAAACAGGCAGCGGCATACAGGTATGTCATGGTGCCTGTAGGAGCCGCCCTTTCACAGTATACATACTGCGGTGAGTTGGCAAGTGGTTAAAATAATTTTAACAGCTTTAAGACTGCCATATATATATATATATATTTTTTCAGCCAGCGGCTGGCTTTTCCATGACAGCATTCTGAGTGGCTCATGAGCTGCTGGAATGCTTTCCGAATCGGCAAGACGATGTCCCCCCTCCTACCGCTCCCTGGTGTTTTTTTATCTTTTGTTTGTAAAGGCAAAGAAGAGATCTGGGGTCTTTTTGACCCCAGATTTCTCAATAAAGAGGACCCGTCATCTTTATTTGCATTACAAGGGATGTTTACATCCCTTGTAATGCAAATAAAAGTGGAAATGGAAATAAAAGTGATTAAAAAAAGGGACAGTGTAAAAAAATAAAAATAAATCTAAAGTGTCCCCATCGCTCAGTGCTCACTTGCTCACATGTAGACAGTGTTTGCACCGTACGTGTGAGGTATCGCCGCCAAATGAGAGCAATAATTCTAACGCTAGACCTCCTCTGTAACTCTATACAAGTTTTATTTTTTGCGCTATAAACAAAAATAGAGCGACTATTTTGAAAAAAATGCAATATTTTTTACTTTTTGCTATAATAAATATCCCCCAAAAAAATATAAAAAATTTTTTTTTCCTCAGGTTAGGCCGATACGTATTCTTCTACATATTTTTCGTTAAAAAAATCGCAATAAGCGTTTGATTTGTTTGCACAAAAGTTATAGCGTTTACAAAATAGGGGGTAGTTTTATGGCATTTTTATTAATATTTTTTTTTTACTAGTAATGGCCGCGATCAGCATTTTTTTTCAGTACTGCGACATTATGGCGGACACTTCAGACACTTTTGACCTATTTTTGGGACCATTGGCATTTTTTTAGCGATCAGTGTTAAAAAATCTATTGGATTACTATCACAATGCCATTGGCAGTGAAGGGGTTAACACTAGGGGGCAGGAAATGGGTTAAGTATGTTCCTGGGTGTGTTCTAACTGTATGGGGGAGTGACCTCACTAGGGGAAATCACTGATCTTCTGTAAATACATTGTATGAACAGGAGATCAGCGTTTCCCCCGCTGACAGGACCGGGAGCTGTGTGTTTACACACATAGCTCCCGTTCCCCGCTCTGTACCGAGCAATCGCGTGTGCCCGGCGGCGATCATGCCAGCCGGGCACGTGCACGGGACTCGGGGGCGAGCGGGGTGCGCACGTGCCCCCTAGTGGCCGCTAAAGAGCCGACGTAGAGCTACGGGCTCTCGTCCAGGAGAGCCGACCTGCCGCCGTAAAACGACGGCACCCGGTTGGCAAGCAGTTAAAGCGTTTTTTTCCAAATAATTTGTGTTTGAAAAATGGCCGCACAAGCACTGTGGGGATTATTTACAAAAGGCTAATCTACTTTGCGCTACAAGTGCAAAGTGCACTTGAAATTGCACTGAAAGTGCACTTGGAAGTGTAGTCACTGTAAATCCAAGGGGTAGATCTGAAAATGGGGGGAAACTCTGCTGATTTTATCATCCAATCATGTACAAGCTAAAATGCTGTTTTTTATTCTCCTTGAATGTCCCCCTCGATTTACAGTGACTGAACTTCCAAGTGCACCTTCAGTGCAATTTCAAGTGCACTTTGCACTTGTAGTGCAATGTGGATTTGCCTTTAGTAAATAACCCCTGTGGGTTAGAAAAAATTGCAACAATCGCCATTTTATTCCCTAGGGTCTCTGCTAAAACTATATATATATATATATATATATATATATATATATATATATATATATATATATATATATATATATATATATATATATATATTGTTTGGGGTTATAAGTAATTTTCTAGCAAAAAATATGGATTTAAACTTGTAAGCAAAATGTGCCAGAAAAGGCCTGGTCTTCAAGTAGTAGTGTTAGGCCGCGTACACACGATCAGTCCATCCGATGAGAACGGTCCGACGGACCATTTTCATCGGTCCACCGATGAAGCTGACTGATGGACTGATGTGCCTACACACCATCAGTTAAAAAAAAGATCGTATCAGTACGCGGTGACGTTTACGTGTTTTAACACAACGACGTGCTGAAAAAAAACGAAGTTCAGTGCTTCCAAGCATGCGTCGACTTGATTCTGAGCATTCGCGGCCTTTTAACCAATGCTTTTGCATACTAACGTTCGGTTTTGACCTATCGGTTAGCCGTCCATCGGTTCAATTTTAAAGCAAGCCCTCTGTTTTTTGACTGAAGGATAACGGACCGATGGGGCCTACACGCGATCGTTTTGGACCGATGAAAACGAACTTCAGTCCGTTTTCATCGGTTTGAACCGATCGTGTGTACGCGGCCTAAGGGTTCAAGTATGAAAAAAGAGCTTAAAATCAGAGTATTACTTTAACAAGACAAGACATTACCGCTTCCAGGCTGAGTGTATGACAGCCAGCTGTCCCTGTGATTGGAGCCCTTCCATAGCTGGTTTGCTTGGAGATGATGTATGTTATACCACAGTAATTAATATCATCCATCTGTCTCCAGGGCTCGGCTAGCTCCTCTCAGCAGTTGTGTCCTGAGGTTACAGTGGAAGAAATAACAAACAGGAAGATTACATATGATTCTCTTTTATTTATACTGTAGCTAAAACTACCAAGCAGCCCAGTATTATTGCACTATCCCACCTACTGCCTCTTATAACAAACACCAAACCATTGGCTTTGAGTTATAATTGTTTATGTTCTCTAAAGAAAGATCACAGATCTTCTGCAGGTAAAACAATTTTTTTTTTTGTAGTTGCCGAGATATTATAAGTTCAAACATATGAAATAATTCCATAGAAATTCCATAGAGATTCTATCTTTACACCCCTTTGCAAGTTATATACAAATATATACATTACATTTAAAGAATGCCAGGCCTAAGCAAAACTACATGTAGTGCAGAGGACATGTTGCACCTAAGCCCTTGAGGTCCCCTGTGTAGTAAAGAAACTCTATTGTGGAAGCTTTGCCAAAAAAAAGGCAAGCATTGGGCAGTGAGGCCCCGTACACCTGACCGAGTTTCTCGGCAGAATCCAGCGAGAAGCTCGCTGGGATCCATATTCTGCCGAGAAGCTTGATCGTGTGTACGTTTTCTTTGAGCCAAAACAGAGAGCAGGTTCTCTATTTCCTCGATGGGCCATCGGGACTAATGGCTCGACGCCTTTTTCGACAGCCTGGTCGACGAACTCGACGGCCGGCCGAGAACCTCGTCGGGCGGAACGATGAGTTTAGCCCGACGAGGTTCTCGTACGTGTGTACACGGCCTTTCGTCGAGCGTCCCATCGGGAAGCTCGTCGAGCCAAAATAGAGAGCAGGTTCTCTATTTGCTCGACGGGCCATCGGGACTAATGGCTCGACGCCTTTTCGACAGCCTGGTCGACGAAATCGAAGGCCGGCCGAGAACCTCGTCGGGCGGAACGGTCGTGTGTACGCGGCCTAAGTCATCAGTATCGCCTCTATGTCATACTTCCCAACTTTTCTCAGATGAAAAATAGGGACATCTTTCAATACGAAGCATGCAGACAAGGAAATTGCCTCTGCCATGCCCCCAGTTCCGTGGAAGAATTAATATTTAAAAAACTATTTGTTAAAGGGTTACTAAAGGGAGAGCTCGTTCTGGTAAAACTACCATTTGTAATGGAGATAGCACATTCATCACGGTGTAACGGACTGAAAAGCGCAACTCGTCTCTCACCAAACTTTTACTAACACGAGGATCAGCAAAAGCAGCCCAAAGGGTGGCGCCATTTGAATAGAAAACTTCCCTTTATGGTGCCGTTGTACGTATTGGACGTCACCGCGCTTTGTTCGAGCGTTTTTTTTTTAACTAAAAGTGTGTATGCAAGTTAGGCTTAAGAGGAATCACATTGGGCAAAATATATTGTACCCTACGGAAAATAACTGGGATGCCATTAAAGTTCACGTGTGTGTAAAGGCAGATGTCCCAATACTTTTGACATATAGGGCCAGATTCAGGTAGCTTAGCGTATGTTTAGGTGGGCGTAGCGTATCGAATATACGATACACCGCCGCAACTTAGAGAGGCAAGTGCTGTATTCTCAAAGCACTTGCTCCGTAAGTTGCGGCAGCGTATCGTAAATTGGCCGGCGTAAGCCCTCCTAATTCAAAGTAGGTGGTCGTCATCTATTTAAATTTAGCGTGACCCCATGTAAATTAATGGCCAGTCGAACTGGGCATGCTCACGCATGTTCAGAATCATGTTGCATAAACTCCCTAAGATACGTCGGCGTAAATGCCTATGACGTGAACGTAACTTTCGCACAGCCCTATTCACGTAGTACTACGTAACCGGCATACGCGACGTAAAATTTGACGGCGTCGTTCCCTGGCCCATACGTTTGCATTAGCTGAGCCTGCTATAGCAGGGGTAACTTTACGCCGGACGTAAGTCTTTACGCAAATCGCGTATATATGAAGCGGCCGGGCGCATCTACGTTCGTGAATCGGCGTATCTTACTCATTTGCATATTTCTAATGGGAACGCCGAGTGCGTCCAGCGTAACTATGCGCCCATGATACGCCGGCGTACGCAAGTTACGTCGGACGGCTGAAGCCATGTTTTTCGGCGTATCTTGCTTTGTGAATCGGCGCAAAGATGTGACAGCGCACATTTGAAATTACGGCGGCGTATCTGGAGATACGCCGGCGTACATCTTTGCTGAATCTGGCCCATAGTGTATCTAAATATACCAGGCGACAGATTTCCGTTCATGAATGAGAACTTTGTGGATTTTTTTTTCTAAAACTGTAAAATACAGACAACTCCCAGGATGACTCTCTAGAGCCTATGGGCTAGATTCAGATAGAATTGCCTATCTTTAGGCGGGCGTAGCGTATCTCAGATACACTATGCCGCCGTAACTTAGAGCGTCAGGTACGGTATTCAGAAATCATTCTATTTATTTAGCAGCATCGTGGGAACCAGTGAAAGGATCACGTTTCATCTTGTCCACAGTTTTTACTGACCACTGCCTTAGGCCCCGTACACACGGCCGAGGTTCTCGCTGAAAATCAGCGAGAACCTCGCTGGAATGCACATTCCAGCGAGGACCTCGGCCGTGTGTACGCTCTCAGCGAGCTTCCCGTCGGGAAGCTCGTCGAGCCGAAAAAGAGAGCACGCTCTCTATTTTCTCGACGGCCCGCCTGGAAGAATGGCTGGTTGCCATTCCCGACGGGCGGGTCGCCGAATTCGACGGCCGGGAGAGAACCTCGACGGGCGGAACGATGTGTTCTGCCCGTCGAGGTTCTGGGTCGTGTGTACGCCGCCTGAGAAGGTGGCATCGCTGAATAAGAAGAGGGCAGACACCATGAGCCTACCTTCGACAGACCTGGGCTTTATTTAAATAAGACACAATAGCTGGCAGGAAGAGGACATCCCCAAACAATGCCCAGTGACACTGATCTCTAAGATATACATCCCGATCCTGTATATAAACACAGGCATTTATCTTCATGTAATATATACAGTTCAAATGTCTGTAAATAATGATTGTAAGTGCAACTGTAAATTTTACCTCAAGTGTCTCCAACATGGACACCTTTTCACCTTTAATTTTGATACATTCCAGATTTTAAAGGGAAAGTTAACACAACATTAACATTTTAACATTGGGTCAGTCCACCCAAAATCTCATATTTTAGCTTTGGTACATCTCGGAGAGGTAAACCACCTTAACCACTTCCATACCAGGCACTTACGCACCTTCCCGCCCAAGCCAATTTTCAGCTTTCAGCACTGTCGCAATTTGAATGACAATTGCGCGGTCATGCTACACTGCACCTAAACAAACTTGGCGTCCTTTTTCCCCACAAATAGAGCTTTCTTTTGGTGGTATTTGATCACCTCTGCGATTTTTTTTTTTTTGCGCAACAACTAAAAATAGAGCAAAGATTTTGAAAAAAAAATAAAGTTTTTATTTTTTTCTGTTAATTTTTTTGTAAATGAGTATGTTTTCTCTTTCAATTACGGGCACAGATATGGTGGCACTGATGGGCACCGATGAGGTAGGTCTGATGGGCACCGATTAGGTAGCACTGATAGGCACTGATAGGCGGCGCTGGTATGGGGCACTGATGGGCACTCATGGGTGGCACTGATGGGCACTCATGGGCGGCACTGATGGGCACTCATGGGCGGCACTGGGCACTCATAGGCGGCACAGGTGGGCACTCATAGGTGGCACAGGTGGGCACTCATAGGTGGCACAGGTGGGCACTGATAGGTGGCACAGGTGGGCACTGATAGGTGGCACAGGTGGGCACTGATAGGTGGGCACTGGGCATGGATTGGCACTGTGGGGTGGCACTGACAGACACTGGGGTGGCACTGATGATCACTGAGGGGTGGCACTGATGGATCAATGTTGCCAATCAGTGCCCATGTGTGGGCACTGATTGGCATCATTTTTTTTAATGCCCCTTTTTTTTCTTGTTGATTTTTTTTTTTTTTTTGTCCTTTTTTTTGGTCCTTTTTTTATTTTATTTTTATGTTCCCTGGTGGTCTAGTGTGGGCACTCCCTGGTGGTCCGTGTGGCGATCCGAGGGGGGGCTGCGCTGATAAACAATCAGCGCGAACCCCCCCTGTCAGGAGAGCCGCTGATCGGCTCTCCTGTACTCGCGTCTGTCAGACGCGAGTGAGGAAGAGCCGTCGGCGGCTCTTCCTGTTTACATCGTGATCAGCCGTGATTGGACACGGCTGATTACGTGGTAACGAGGCTCCGCCGGAGATTTGTTACCGAGATCGGAGGTGCAGGGTGTCAGACTGACACCCCGCATCACCGATCGCCGCGCTGCGCGCCCGCACGGGCGCGCGCGGCATGAAATCGTGCTAGACGTTTGAGAACGTCTAGTCACGATTTCATAACCACTTCCCGGCCGTAAATCGGCTATTGGCCGGGCGGGAAGTGGTTAAGATGTATTATGCATGTTGTTCAGGCCCCTGACAGGTCCTGCTGATTTGCCCTAGTTTCTCATCCCCTTTGGGTGTACAGTCAATCAGGCACATGGATTGTGTCACTAATGCATGCATTGTCATGGCTCACCATCCTTGTGGCCTCCTAAAATGGTGACAGTAAAGTGCATGCATCCTTTAAGAGCAGCCATTGGTGTGGGAAAAAAAAACAGAGCCGGCCTATCAGGCAGTTAACAGGCAGGTGGAATTCCTGCTGAATTTCAGCCAACCGAGCACTGGCGTGTATGACCGCCTAAAATGTCTACACACTCTTTTGGCCTGCTTTAGCAGATCTTCCAACCCTGGATACCTATTTAGGAAATGCTGCACCAACAAATTGAGGACATGTGGCAGGCATGGCAACTGTGTCAACTTTCCTTGTCTAAGGGCAGACAGGAGGTTTGTGCTATTATCACACACCACCATTCCTGGCTCCAGCTGGTGTGGCGTGAACCACCTCTGGGCCTGTCCCTGCAGAGCTGCAAAGATCTCTGCTCCGGTATGGTTCCTGTCCCCTAGACACACCAGCTGAGGCACTGCATGGCACTTTTTAGCCTGACTCATTGAATAGCCTTTTGAATGCTTAGGGGGTACTTGAGGTTCATAGGACAATTCAGGTGAGGAGGGCATGGAGGAGGGGGTAGAGCTGACAAATCTGGCATCATCACTAGCTGTAAGGAGACATGGGGGCACAACAAGCTGCAGCACTGAGCCCTGTCCTGCATCCTTCCGTGTTGCAATAAGTTTTGCAACATGGAAATATATCGTCCCTGCCCATGCTTGCTCGACTACGTGTCAGCAGTAACGTCAACAGTAATGTGGACTTTGCGGTTGACTGCCTTGCCCAACGATGCCACAACATTGCCTTCCATGTGATGGTAGAGAGATGGAATGGCCTTACGTGAAAATAAATAGCGACTGGGAACTTGCTATTGTGGTACAGCACATTCTGCAAATTCATAGAAGGTGGTACAATCCACCAGGCAGAAAGGCAGAAGTTGTAGAGCTAGCAATTTTGATAAGCTTGCATTGAGATGCTAGACATGTTGGTGGCAAGGACTGTTTTTTTTTCCACTGCAGCAGATGGGGCTGAGAAATTTGTCAGCTATAGTTTACAACTGGTGGTGTGCTGATGGCAGATGTGCTGCAAGGCCCTGGGACACGCTGAGCTATACCATCATCCCTGTCAGTGGAGGCTGCTAAGAGGTCATGAGGTATAGCAGGGACAGACTGAGGTGAGTAAGGAGGAGAGACAGATTTGTGCCCCTTTTGTGTGGCTTTTAGGTGCTTTTGTCAACGGGCTAAGTGGTTGGAGGTTAGATGGCAAGCATGTGGTACCCAAATGGTTGGTGTTTTTGCCACGCTTGATGCTCTTGAGACAGAGTTTGCAAATAGCAACAGTACGTTTGGTTGCACATGTACTAAAAAAGGCCCAAACAGCTGAGCTGTGCAGGGCCATCTTAATAGCATCATGGGCCCCTGGGCAAAGTAATGCTCTGGGGCCCCTACAATGGAGAAAGTGCAGGTACACAGAAATCAAGTAGGTAGGAGGTAGGGGATATCTAGGGTGTAGAGGGGTCAGAGTGCTGGGAGGATATCTAGGATGTAGAGGGGCAGGCCAGGCTGCCCAAATTTCAGGGCAGTCCGGGCTTAGGGACAGCTTCTTTGTGGAAAGGGCAGGGGCCCCCCATGCAGTTGGGGCCCCTGGGCTGTGCCCAGGTGTGCCCTCTCATTAAGACAGCCCTGGAGCTGTGGGAAGTGGGCCGTGAGATAACAGCTCCACAATGTGATGGAATAGAGTGGCTGCTCTCTACCCTTCCATGATGGCTGCCTCCTTGGGGTTGTGCCTCACCCCCACTTTCCTCCTTTGCTCTATCCGGCACCTAAGTCTAGTCAATTATCATCATCTCCTCCATCCTCTGGTGGAACATGACTGCCAATTTGTGTACCAGTGTTCTCCCCTCTCGGAATCTCGGAATCATTGAACTTCATTTTTCTTGGCTCGTCATAGTGTTGTACGTGACCGGGTTCTTGACATTTGGAATTTCCGACAGCATTTGTGTGACCGTAAGTATGCAACAGAAGTTTAAGCGAACAATCCGTCGGAAAAAAATCCATGGTTTTGTTGTCGGAATGTCCGATCATGTGTACGCGGCATTACATTTGTTTCTTATTGACAACAATATACAGGAATATGAGAATCTTAATGACAAGTACACAGATACACAAATCTAGCTTAAACTGGATGAACCAGTATCTTTATTCAACCTTACCAACTATGTAACAATCAATATTGGATAAATAACATTGATAAATAGATCCATTAGTTATGTGCTGGTACACAATTGCATTTTAAACAAGGGAATGTGCAAATTGTTTAGGTTAGATTTACATTTTTGGGAAATGCATGGACTCAATTTAAAAAAGAAAAATAGTTTACAAAATTGTAACTTAAGAGTCGGTTCACACTGGGGCGACTTGGGATCAGACTTGAAGTCGTCCCAAGTCGCGCTGTCCAGAAAAGCAATGTAAGTGAATGGGAGCGGTGTTAATACACACTACTCATGTCGCTCCGACTTCAGAAGAGGTTCCTGTACTACTTCAATCAGACTTCTAGGCGATTTGTACCCATTGATTTCAATGGAAGTCGCTTCCAAGTCTGATCACTGTTTTAATTGAAGCTACTTCCCAGCAAGATAACATACATTTCTCCGGCAAACCCCTCCCTCTCCCAGAGCCGATTGTTGTTTTATTGGCCACTGGAATGTCTCCTGACCTGAAAAGGACTTCAAGTCGTGTTGTAAATCGCCCCAGATCGCCCTGTGGTTCATGCTCAAGTTGTGTTGAAGTTGCTTCTGAAAGTCGTGCTGGAAGTCGTGTCGCCCCAGTGTGAACCGACTCTTAAAATGTACACCAACAATATTTACAGTAAAACCTTCGTTTTGGGAGCATAATTTGTTTCAGAAACATGCTTGTAATCCAAAGCACTTTTTTACAGGGTATAAAAGAGAAGAGAGGCAACTCTAATGCCGCGTACACACGGTCGTTTTTTTTAGATGAAAAAAAAACGACGTTTTAAAAACGTCATTTAAAATGACCGTGTGTGGGCAAAACGTTGTTTTATGTCTTCAAAAAAACGACCAAAAAAAAATTCGAACATGCTTGAATTTTTTATGTCGTTTTTCTGAATGTCGTTTTTTGTGTCATAAAAAATTATCGTGTGTGGGCAAAACGACGTTTAAAACAACCTTTTTTAAACCCCGCGCATGCTCAGAAGCAAGTTATGAGACGGGAGTTTCAATGGAACAGAGTGCCGTGGAAAGTGTCTTACGTAACGGCGCTTTGCAAGAGCATTTTCAGAAAACGATGGTGTGTAGGCAACGTCGTTTTTTAAAATGAAGTTTGAAAAACGTTGTTTTTTTTTCATGAGAAAAAATGACGGTTTTCACAAGACAAAAAACGACCGTGTGTGCACGGCATAAGTGTAGCAATAAGTTGCTAAATGTTGTGCCTTCTTTAAATGTAACTATATTACTACACTTGGAGGCTCCTCTCTTCTTTTTTATACTCAGTTGTGACATGACGCTACTCTTAGGTCATGTACACACGATCAGACCGGTCCGATGAGAAAGGTCCGACGCACCGTTTTCCTTGGACCAGTCTGAAGTGGTCTGATGGTCTGATGTGCGTACACACCATCGGGCCAAAAATCCCATCGGGCCAGAACGCGGTGACGTAGAACACAACGACGTGCTGAAAAAACGAAGTTCAATGCTTCAAAGCATGCATCGACTTGATTCTGAGCATGCGCAGGTTTTTGGTCCGATGCTTTTGCGTACTAACCATCGAATCTCTCCGACGGACAGATTTTAAAGCAAGTTTTAAAACTTTGGTCCGACGGACACCTGTCCGATGGGCCGTACACACCATCGAATTAGTCCGATGAAACTGGTCTGCAGACCAGTTTCATCGCACCGGTCTGATCGTGTGTACGCGGCCTTATATCAAGACATTACTTGTATACCAAGGCAACGTTTATTAAAACATTTTGCTTGTCTTGCAAAATGCTCTCAAACCAAGTTACTCTGAAACCAAGGTTTTACTGTACTTTAAATATTCGGATAATTTCACGGCTCTGTGCAATAATCAAGAATTACACTAGATGGAGACAAAGCACCAGTTTATGGAGGAAAGAAAACTAGCCATAAAAAATAGAGATATTACACTAATATGCAAGATCCTTATAACCTTTAAAGCCCCGTACACACGGCCGAGGTTCTCGGCAGAAACCAGCGAGAACCTCGCAGGGAGCCGCATTCTGCCGAGAACCTCTGCCGTGTGTACGCTCTCGGCGAGCCCCGCCCGTCGGGAAACCCGTCGAGCAAATAGAGAACATGTTCTCTATTTGCTCGACGGCCTGTCGGGATGAATGGCTGGTTGCCTTTCCCGACGGGCGGGTCGCCGATTCTGACGGCCGGCAGAGAACCTCGCCGGGCGGAACGATGTGTTCCGCCCGTCGAGGTTCTCTGCCGTGTGTACGGTGCCTGAGAGTTGTTCACACTAGACAGCCATTCTGAATGCATAGACGCCAGTGTGCCCTGGCAGGAACAGTGCTAATGTGCCAAAAGGGCAGATGGAACACTGGCCACCAATGTAAGAGGATACACTGAGCACTGACCACCAATGTAAGAGGATACACTGAGCACTGACCACCAATGTAAGAGAATACACTGAGCACTGGCCACCAATGTAAGAGGATACACTGAGCACTGACCACCAATGTAAGAGGATACACTGAGCACTGACCACCAATGTAAGAGGATACACTGAGCACTGACCACCAATGTAAGATGATACACTGAGCACTGACCACCAATGTAAGAGGATATACTGAGCACTGACACCCAATGTAAGAGGATACATTGAGCACTTACCACCAATGTAAGAGGATATACTGAGCACTGACACCCAATGTAAGAGCATACATTGAGCACTGACCACCAATGTAAGAGGATACACTGAGCACTGACTACCAATGTAAGAGGATACATTGAGCACTGACCACCAATGTAAGAGGATACACTGAGCACTGACATCCAATGTAAGAGGATACACTGAGCACTGGCCACCAATGTAAGATGATACACTGAGCACTGACCACCAATGTAAGATGATACACTGAGCACTGACCACCAATGTAAGAGGATATACTGAGCACTGACCACCAATGTAAGAGGATACACTGAGCACTGACACCCAATGTAAGAGGATACACTGAGCACTGACCACCAATGTAAGAGGATACACTGAGCACTGACCACCAATGTAAGAGGATACACTGAGCACTGACCACCAATGTAAGATGATACACTGAGCACTGACCACCAATGTAAGAGGATACACTGAGCACTGACCACCAATGTAAGATGATACACTGAGCACTGACCACCAATGTAAGAGGATATACTGAGCACTGACACCCAATAATCAAGAATTACACTAGATGGAGACAAAGCACCAGTTTATGGAGGAAAGAAAACTAGCCATAAAAAATAGAGATATTACACTAATATGCAAGATCCTTATAACCTTTAAAGCCCCGTACACACGGCCGAGGTTCTCGGCAGAAACCAGCGAGAACCTCGCAGGGAGCCGCATTCTGCCGAGAACCTCTGCCGTGTGTACGCTCTCGGCGAGCCCCGCCCGTCGGGAAACCCGTCGAGCAAATAGAGAACATGTTCTCTATTTGCTCGACGGCCTGTCGGGATGAATGGCTGGTTGCCTTTCCCGACGGGCGGGTCGCCGATTCTGACGGCCGGCAGAGAACCTCGACGGGCGGAACGATGTGTTCCGCCCGTCGAGGTTCTCTGCCGTGTGTACGGTGCCTGAGAGTTGTTCACACTAGACAGCCATTCTGAATGCATAGACGCCAGTGTGCCCTGGCAGGAACAGTGCTAATGTGCCAAAAGGGCAGATGGAACACTGGCCACCAATGTAAGAGGATACACTGAGCACTGACCACCAATGTAAGAGGATACACTGAGCACTGACCACCAATGTAAGAGAATACACTGAGCACTGGCCACCAATGTAAGAGGATACACTGAGCACTGACCACCAATGTAAGAGGATACACTGAGCACTGACCACCAATGTAAGAGGATACACTGAGCACTGACCACCAATGTAAGATGATACACTGAGCACTGACCACCAATGTAAGAGGATATACTGAGCACTGACACCCAATGTAAGAGGATACATTGAGCACTTACCACCAATGTAAGAGGATATACTGAGCACTGACACCCAATGTAAGAGCATACATTGAGCACTGACCACCAATGTAAGAGGATACACTGAGCACTGACTACCAATGTAAGAGGATACATTGAGCACTGACCACCAATGTAAGAGGATACACTGAGCACTGACATCCAATGTAAGAGGATACACTGAGCACTGGCCACCAATGTAAGATGATACACTGAGCACTGACCACCAATGTAAGATGATACACTGAGCACTGACCACCAATGTAAGAGGATATACTGAGCACTGACCACCAATGTAAGAGGATACACTGAGCACTGACACCCAATGTAAGAGGATACACTGAGCACTGACCACCAATGTAAGAGGATACACTGAGCACTGACCACCAATGTAAGAGGATACACTGAGCACTGACTACCAATGTAAGAGGATACATTGAGCACTGACCACCAATGTAAGAGGATACACTGAGCACTGACCACCAATGTAAGAGGATACACTAAGCACTGACCACCAATGTAAGAAGATACACTGAGCACTGACCACCAATGTAAGAGGATATACTGAGCACTGCCTACTAATGTAGGAGGATACACTGAGCACTGACCAATGATATAAGAGGATACACTAAGCACTAACCACCAATGTAAGAGCATACACTGAGCACTGACCACTAAAATATAGGAGGATACACTAAATACTGACCACCAATGTAAGAGGATACACTGACCACCAATGTAAACAAGCACAATGAGTACAAAAGGAACTGACCACCATATTAAGGCGTACATTGAACACTGACCACCAATGTAAGAGGGTACATTGAACACTGAGCACCATATTGAGGAGTACATTGAATACTGACCACCAATGTAAAAGGGGACATTGAACACTGACCACCATATTGAGGAGTACATTGAACACTGACCACCAATTTAAGAGGGTACATTGAACACTGTCTGAGCACCATATTGAGGAGTACATTGAACACTGACCACCAATGAAAGAGGGGACATTGAACACTGACCACCATATTGAGGAGTATATTGAACACTGACCACTAATGCTAGCGAGCACACTAAACACTGGCCACCAAAGGGTGCACACCAATCACTGACCACTACCCTACATCCGGCATGGTCGCCAGGCCTTCTCCCACCAGGCTGACGTTCTATGGAATGGCCTCCCTGTCGAGCTCCAGGAGGCCCCTACTATTCTGGTCTTCCACAGGTTACTGAAGACTTGGCTTTTCACGCAAGCCTTCCCTGCGTAGTCTCTCTCTTCCACCATTTCTGCCGCTCTGTGCTGCTTCTGGTTCCTGGGTCCTCTTTTCTGCTATGCGCGTCGGGACCCTTCGGGGTAAGACCGCGCTATATTAACCCCCCTGCCGGTAAACCCGAGCGCGACTCGGGTTGGAATTTTCATGTAAAAATCGATATCCCCGAGTCGCGCTCGGGGTCAATATGCAGAGCCTGCAGCGCGCGCTGGCTTACCTTGGATCCAGGCAGGGTATACTGTACTTACCTTGTCCCTGGATCCAGCGATGCATCCCCGCTGTGTGAGCGAGTGGCGTCCTCCATTCGACTCACACAGTGCCCGCGCGCCGCCGATCTCCGTTCCCTGTGACGTAACGGCGCACGGGGGCGGAGACCGGCGGCAAATTTAAAAATGTAAACAAACACATTACATACAGAATACTGTAATCTTATAGATTACAATACTGTATGTAAAAAATACACACCCCCTTGTCCCTAGTGGTCTGCCCAGTGCCCTGCATGTTCTTTTACATAATAAAAACATTTTTTTTCTCCCTGCAAACTGTAGATTGTCCATAGCAACCAAAAGTGTCCCTTTATGTCAAAAGTGATTTTAGAGCAGCTAGAAAACAGCGATAATAAATGATAATCACTTGCAGAATTGAGCGATAGCGATTTGTGGGGAAATTCGTCATAAAAAAATAAAAGTAATGACAGCGACAATTCCGCAACTGAGCAAATTTCAGTGATTTTGATTTGATTACATTAGTGAATAATTTTTATTATAATTACATTATTATTTGTTATAAATATTTATAGTTATTTATTATATTATAATTTTATGATTTTGTGTTTCAAACTTTATCATACCTGGGATGTCTACTAGACTCTGGTTTGGACAAATTTAAGTGAGTTATTCCTAAAAATTGCAGGCCTACAGTATAAAACGCAGAATTTCCATGCAAAATAATTGTACCGCTTTTGGTACGTAATTCCAGACAGAATCATACCGCCAGGGAGGTTAAGATATCTCTCAACTCAACTCAACTACTCTCTATGTTATACAATGAAGGGGGCACACTGACTACACGGTCCTGACTGCTGAACGCAATATGCTATGTTATGTGTATGTAGTCCTGACCGCTGCACCACATATGATGTTTTGTGTGTTACACAGTCCTGACCATTACATTATGTTGTACAATACATAGTCCTGATCACTCATTGACCTCTATACTCTGTATACTACATAGTCCTGACCACTGCATTCTTTACAATGTGTTGTACATTATACATTTCTGACAACTGCACCTTTTGTACTTTGTTGTACATTACCTAGTCCTGACTGCTGCACTTTTTTACACTATTTTCTCATTACATATTTGACCACGGCACTCTACATTGTAAAGTGCTACGTAAAGTGTTGGCGCTATATAAATTGTGTATAATAAAAGTGTATACCGTATTTATCGGCATATAACACGCACCCTAACATTAAGAGGGACGTTTCAGGAAAAAAACTTTCCACAGCCCCCTGCATATAACATGCAGGCAAAGTTTACCCTCTATTATCAGGGTAAAAAAGTGAGTGTTATACGCCAATAAATACAGTAATAATCATATTTCTGACTATTGCACTCTTTATGCTACACTGTGCATCATACACTCACCGGCCACTTTATTAGGTACACCTTGCCAAAAATGTAATATATTGCAGCTTACCAATCATTAGATGTGGTGGCTGCATTTGTTTTCCTTCTTAGGTTTTTTTCCTACTGATTGTATCAGGGAACGAGGGCTTTTGAGAGGAGTACCAGGACAGAGTGCTTTGACATTTTCAGGTATGTACAGCTCCTCGGTGGACCTTACAACCAGCCATGATCTGCCTGAACTGCTTAGAGAGGTACTGGGTTTAAATAATATATGTAATGAAAATAGAAGGATTATATTTAAAATATAGTAAGAATGTTGATTAGGTGTGAAAGGTGGAACCAGTGAAGGCAAAAATTAGCATTTTCCTGTTAATTATTCAATTATGTTTGTAGCTCAATTATGGTGACAGGACTTGTAAAACGAGCCACCGTACACTTCCATGACGTAACCTACTCTGTGCATTATTTGAAATTTCATCTTTCTTTACTTTGCAGAAGAATTTCTGGGTCTTTCAGCAATTAAAAGTTATGAGACTTGGCATCAAGTCCCATCAATGCATTTTGGGGATGAATTATTTGGATTTCTAAGGCAACCGAATGCCTTCATTGATTTCTGCGGAGGGGGCAATGAGTTACTCTGCTCTGTATGTTTAAGGATTATTTTACGCTTATGAGATCTGATCCATCCTTTCAAGTGCTTAAGAAAACAACATATTTTATATGACTTGTGACAGTGTTTCATAAAATCCCTTTTGATATTGAACAAACCTCATATATGTTTTGTTAAAGCGAAGTTCCACCAATTTAAAAGTCAGCAGTTACAAAAAGTGTAGCTGCTGACTTTTAATAATCACACACTCACCTGTCCCATGGTCCAGCGACATGGCCATCCAAAGCATTGCTTCTCTCCCCCTCTTCTCTGCGGCGCCGGAATTGCAAACATAGGCGCCTGGCTGTGTCTTCAAAGCCAGGTGGGCACTGCGCATGCGCGAGCCGCGCTGCATGTTATCGATAGCCGGGCAATCTTCTGGGACCTGTGACATGATTCAGAAGATTGCAGGAAGGAAGGGGGAGGTGAACTTCCTTTCAGTGTGGCAATGCCAGGAGAGGAAGTGGGAGCTGGGTACCTGTGAAAACTGGGTACCCACCCCACCAAAAAAAATAACATGCCATGTGTGGCATGTCAGGGGGTCACGAGTACTTAAAGGGGTTGTAAAGGAAATTAATTTTTTTCCCTAAATAGCTTCCTTTACCCTAGTGCAGTCCTCCTTCACTTACCTCATCCATCGATTTTGCTTTTAAATGTCCTTATTTCTTCTGAGAAATCCTCACTTCCTGTTATTCTGTCTGTAACTACACAAGGTAATTCAAAGCTTTCTCCCTGGTGTGGAGAAAGCCTATTGAGGGGGGAAGGGGTGAGCAGGAGTGTCAGGACGCACACTAACACACAGTTCCTTTCTCTATCTGTTAAGTAAAGAGTGTCCTGACTTGCCTGCTCGCCCCTCCCCCCTCAAGAGACATTCTCCACACCAGGAAGAAAGCCTTGCATTACGGTGTGTACAGACAGAAAAACAGAAAGTGAGGATTTCTCAGAAGAAATAAAGACATTTAAAAGCAAAATGGAAGGATGAGGTAAGTAAAGGAGCTATTTAGGGAAAAAAATAATTTCCTTTACAACCCCTTTAATGCAGAAGTTTAATTTTTGTGTGGAACTCCGCTTTAATGCTGAACTTTTCGCTTGGATATACGATACTGCAGGCAAAGCTATTGGGTCTGTGCGCAGAGAAATGTTTAGAACTGAGAGAACACTGCTAGAATTGGCCACTTTTTTTTCCTATGGTGCATTCACATGGATGATTAGGGCACAGAGCAGCTACGGCAAGAATCAGTGGATTCTTGTGGTGGAAATCACAGGGTTATGCAAACAGCTAAGGCTGGGAAGCCTGTACAAATAAATGACAGGCTGACACCAGCCGTGGCTGTCTACATGATATTGCACACAGAGTTGATAACCTGTGGATAGTAACAGACGATCTGCCCTGGACACAGGACCATGTTTTTGTTCTTTCATTCACCTGTTATAGCGATAACATTATGTAGAGCTTCTTCAGACTTCAGCTTTTGTGGTAGCCACACTCCAACTAGCCATAACCCACAACACGTTTTCTATAGTTGCCAGAGAGATATATTTCCAGTGAGGTAGGTTGGCATGTTTCATGTTCTCTATAGTTCCCAGAGAGGTAGGTTACACCTCCGTGGACTATTTATCAGTGCTGCTATATATTGTTGTCCTGTGGATGTTTTCTTGTGCTGTGTCTTATTCCCACCCCTCCTGCACACTCAAGTTCTCCAATAAACACCTGTACATCAGCTTCCATGTGATTCACCTCCATGTGCTCTCTTTCTCTGTGCTCCTAGTTTGTCACACATGGTAGTTCAGAGCGGTAGGTTACACATCCTCTGTAGGTCACAGAGAGGTAGGTTACTCGCCCTCTGTAGATCACAGAGAGGTAGGTTACTCGCCCTCTTTAGGTCACAGAGAGGTAGGTTACTCGCCCTCTGTAGGTCACAGAGAGGTAGGTTACTCGCCCTCTGTAGTTCCCAAATGTATAGGTTACATTTCGCTCTGTAGTTCCTAGTGCATTTGTTGTGCGCAATGAGCTGTATGCGGAAGCCATGTTTTTTAGGTTGCAGGTCCACTATGGCATTTTGTCATTAAGGAGAGACATAGCTGCAGTCATCTTCCCCCTTCTTCCACCTTCAGTTTATACACCCCTTATCAGTACTGTGATAGGATTAGCAGACTCTAACCCAGGGGTGGACTGACAACTCATGGGGCCCCTGGGCAATAGAAGATTATGGGGCCCCTGGGCTTACAGATGGCCACCACGCCAGGAGGCAGTGCAGAGGTGGGGCAACTAAAATCTCAGGATTTCCACATCAGAAGCATGTTGGTTTCAGGCGGCGTACACACGGCCGAGGTTCTCGGCAGAAACCAGCGAGAACCTCGCTGGGAGCCGCATTCTGCCGAGAACCTCGGCCGTGTGTACGCTCTCGGCGAGCATCCCGTCAGGAATGCCGTCGAGCTGAAATAGAGAGCATGTTCTCTATTTGCTCGACGGCCCGTCAGGATGAATGGCTGGTTGCCATTCCCGACAGCAGGTCGCCGAATCTGACGGCCGGCAGAGAACCTTGACGGGCGGAACGATGTATTCTGCCCGTCGAGGTTCTCTGCCGTGTGTACGCGGCTTCAGACATATCAGGGACAAATGTAAAAAAAACATAGATTTTTACATATTGTCCCTGGTTTTACTGAGCCTGGCAAGCCTGATGGGGCCCCCTAGTGACATGGGGCCCTCGGGCAGTGCCTGAGTGACTCAATGGTCAGTCCGCTCCTGCTCTAACCCCAATACACATCTCAGTAACCTCATAAAAACATCAGACTTGCAAGCCTAAGTAACTAGAGTTTTAACAGATACTTGCCTGATCTCAGGCCTGCCAGTCATTTAACATGCCAGCTGGTGGAATGGCCAATACACATTCCTGATTGACTGGTTATAAGCAAAGATCTAAAAACCTCAGTGTGTTTCATAACTTCCGAAATACTAACAGTACAGCCAAAACAAGGACATATTTTTGTCCATCAGTTAATTATTAATGTTTACCCTTATCTTAGACAATATGAGGAGCCAACAAGACACATTACCTCTCCTACGGTAGGTAAAGTAGACATCGGCCACCTGTCATATTTATATCCGTTCTGAAAGTAATTCAATGTTGGACAATAAATATAAAAGTTAGTAGACTGTAACCTGTAGGTATTTAAAGATAATGCCTATAGAAAACTGTATCTGGAATGTGGTCATAAACACGGTGACATCCCAGCAGACACACTTAGACCGGATGATTAGTCAGATCATTTCTTTCAACACCCCCCTCACTAACAAGAAAAGGGGCAACCGCTCCAGGCAATCAACCCATAATAATATCCATCCTGCTAATGAAAAACAGGTGCTGGCTCTGTACTGAATGAGGAATTGGAGAAAAAGCTGGATGGCCACACCCCATTGCAACAACTTTATTAAAGATGATAAAATCCATATGGTTACAGAGACATACGAGGCATAGGGACAAGAATACTGACGCATTTCACACCACTGTAGGGTGCTTAATCATAGCTTAATCATCACAAGAAATGGGGGCTGCCCCTTGCAGTTGCCAACTCTTGTGTACCTTAAAATGAAGAAAGATCTCTCAAGTTTATGAGAGACACTTTTCCACTTTGCTCATTTATTGAACACAGGACTTGATAAGTATTTGTTTTCCTGTTGTGTTTTTTTTTTTTTATTATTGTTTTCTTTGTTATACATTTTTCCTGTAAATATTTTAGATTTTCATTATTTAACCATAAATTTAAACATTTTAAAACTGCCCCTAATGCCCTAACACAACATTTAAAAAATCCCTGTCTTTTGAAGATTGCTAATGTAGTAAGATCTAGATATACTTGTCTGTGGTGACAGTGTGTGTTACAGATATTTACAGTTATGCCGCGTACACACGTTTAGAATTTCGGAAATTGTGTAGGCTCCATCGGACATTTTCTGTCGGAATTTCCGACAACAAAAATTTGAGAGCTGGTTCTCAAATTTCCCAAAAACAAAATCTGTTCTTGTACATTCCGATCGTGTATGGACAATTCCGACACACAAAATTCTACGCATGCTCTGAATCAAGTACGAGATGGAAGCGCTCGGTCTGGTAAATCTAGCATTCGTAATGGAGAGAGCACATTCATCACGCTGTAATGGACTGAAAAGCACGAGGCTGAAAAACGTGAATTGTCTCTCACCAAATTTCTACTAACACGACTGGTATTGAACTTCCCTTTAACAGTGCTGTTATACGTCTTGTACGTCACTGTGTTCTTGGCGCTCGGAATTTCACATTTACAATTGTGCGACCATGTGTATGCAAGGAAAGTTTGAGTCAAACAGCCAAAAATCCATGGTTTTATTGTCGGGAATTTCCGATCGTCTGTACGCGTTACAGATATTTATTCTAAAGTCATAGGGCCAGATTCAGGTAGAGTTAGGCTGGAGTATCTGTGATACTCCAGCCTAACTGTCACTTTAAGCCGGCGTTTCTGTTTTCTGTAACCAGAAAACAAGAAACGCCGGGTTGGTGTTCCGATGTGATCGGCGCAAGTGAATTTTGCCATCGCATCACAAATTGGGCCAGATTTAGGTAGAGTTAGGCTAGAGTATCTGTGATACTCCAGCCTAACTGTCACTTTAAGCCGGCGTTTCTGTTTTCTGTAACCAGAAAACAAGAAACGCCGGGTTGGTGTTCCGATGTGATCGGCGCAAGTGAATTTTGCCATCGCATCACAAATTTAATTTAAAAATGGCGCCGCTGATTAACGCTGAAAAAATATGTTAATCAGCGGGAATCGGAAATTCACAATCGTTTTCGGGCGCGACGCAGTGACTTTCCGACGTTTCCGTAAGCGATACGCGACGTAAAGATAAAGCAGCCCCCTAGTGGAGTATCCTATGTTAAGTATAGCCGTCGTCATCGCGTCGGAAAAAAAAACAATTTGCGTCGCTTGCGTAAAACGTTCATGAATGGGGATGTGACGTCATTGACGTTCACTGACAGAATTTGGAGCATGCGCACTGGGATGCATTGACACTCGACGCATGCGCAGTACGTTCGCCGCGGGATCGCGCTTAGTTTAAATAATACACGCCCCGTACCCGCCCAATTTGAATTCCGCCGGCTCATTTTCGATACGCTGCCGCAACTTTAGGAGCAAGTGCTTCATGAAAAACAATTTTGGCAGAGTAACGTAAATGAGAAGCGTTACTCCAGAGCAAAGATGCTCCCATCTACCTGAATCTGGCCCATTTAATTGAAAAATGGCGCCGGGGGCGTTCCCGCTGATTAACGCTGAAAAAATATGTTAATCAGCGGGAATCGGAAATTCACGATCGTTTTCGGGCGCAACGCAGTGACTTTCCGACGTTTCCATAAGCGATACGCGACGTAAAGATAAAGCAGCCCCCTAGTGGAGTATCCTATGTTAAGTATAAGTGCTGTCATGAATAACAGCACTTGCTCCTAAAATTTCGGCAGAGTAACGTAAATGAGAAGCGTTACTCCAGAGCAAAGATGCTCCCATCTACCTGAATCTGGCCCTTAGTGTTCGTAAAAGACGATTCACGTTTTTCAGTCTGTTACAGCGTGATGAATGTGCTTACTCCATTACGAATGGTAGTTTTACCAGAACGAGCGCTCCCATCTCATAACTTGCTTCTGAGCATGCACGTTTTTTCACGTCGTTAAAGCCCACACACGACCATGTTTTACGATGTTAAAAACGACAACGTTAAAAACGTCATGAAAAATTTGAACATGTTCAAAAATTTTAATGCCCATTTTTTACATCGTGAAAAATGCTCTGGAGCCCACACACGATAGTTTTTAATGAAGGGAAATTGAAGGAAAATGTAAGTGAAGCAACAATGCACTAGTTTAAAGGAACCTATTTAGAAACTAAAAAACAATCCCTTACAACCCCTTTAAAACACAACATATGTGCTGTTTAATTTATTTCTGGGTGCTGGAAATAATTGTATGTGGATGATAATGTAGTGCCTCCAGAATCATGAAAAACATTAGACCCCTTTCAGTTCGCATGTTGTTGCGCTATATAAGGTTTTTTCACTCACTTTTTCACACTGAGGCAGTTTTTAGGCGTATTAGTGTTAAAAATAGCACCTGAAACTGCCTAAAAACTGACTCCTATTAATTTGAATGGGTGCTTTCACACTGGGGCGGTAGAAAAAGCCCTGCAATCATCATCTATGGCAGGGATCTTCAAACTACGGCCCTCCAGTTGTTCAAGAACTACAATTCCCATCATGCCTAGAGATGTCTGCGAATGTCAGATTTTTACAATGCCTCATGGGAAATGTAGTTCCAACACAGCTGGAGGGCCGTAGTTTGAGGACCCATGATCTATGGGGTGGGGTTGCATCGTTGTCTCATGAATGAGCGTTGCAAAACAGGTCTTTTTTGCTGTTTTTTTAAGGTCACATGGACTTTGGATGTGGATTTTGGATTCCATATCTTAGCTCAATGACTGGTAGGCTGAGTTTGTTAGGAAAATAGTTTATAGAAATATAGTTTTAGAATACCATTAATATTATTTGGCTTGGATTGGGTTTTTTGTGACATTTAAATTGTTAGAGTTTCCAGATGGCCATTCCAGACCTTGATTTATCCATTATTTCAAGACTGCAAAATATGTAGTGTACAATAAAAAACTTAATGTAAATGTGGCAATCTGTGGATTTGGTGGATAAATTAAATTTTAAGACCCCATTCTGGCTCTTTCAGAATGCTACATTTTCTCTTGATTTGCATGGGCGTAACTGTCTCAGTCACTGTAGGATATATTTCTTCTAATTACTACAATCTTACATCCCTTCTCACTTTACAAACACTCTGCTAATGGTTTAGGTATATCATCTGGTCTCAGTTACAACCTGTACACAGAGACATTGTGACCTCAGACCTGCAACTCAGGAAAATGTAAAAATGAACATACCTCAATAGCATTTTGGAAAGTCATACATCATCTTTAAATTGTTACATCATGTATGTGTATCCTATCTAAAAACAAATTTAGTCAATTATAGGCTGTTTTATTTCTTCTACGTTTCACATATGATGTAGGTAGAAGGCCATTTATACCACCAGCACTTAGAGCAGTGGCTCTCAACCCTTCTAGTGCCGTGACCCCTTGATACAATTTTCCAAGTTGTGGGGACCCATAAAAGTAGTTTTTCGCAGCGTGGGTTGTCAGCACCTAAGGCCAGACAAGTAATTTGGCCCCTAGCCCACGGACATTTAGGGCTCACTAACTCCCTTACACTCGTACAGTATTAAAACCCCTTCTGGTACATTTTAGGAGTGCTGGCAGGGAGTTCTGATCAGCCACCTTAGGTGCTCTTGATCAGGATCATCTGCTGATCTGAGAAATGTAGTGGGGACTTTAAATGACAACTCTAATCACAGGTAGTGTTACTCACTGTGTCTCCAGCTCTGTCTCCAGCTATGACTAAGCATCAGTTATTGATGTGAAACGCGTCAGATTTGTTACCCCACTGTTTGCTTTTTTATTGCTGTGGAGTGTCCTTTTTTTACTGGTATTAAAGGCACCATTTTTTACATTTTTGGTATCGTGTTGGAGTGCGGCTGTCCATCTACTTTTTTTCTTTATTATTGCCTTGTGCATTGCCCGCACCCACTGGGTTTTTGGATCGTAACTACCACTGGGGAGCTCCTGTCTTGAGCGGCGTCTCTTTCTTCTTATTGTCTCCAGCTCTGTGGTGTCTCGCAGCAGTGGCACCTATGCTGAAATCAGGAGATAGGGTCTCCTCCAGCCCCTCCCACTTCACATTTCTCACCAGTCAGCTGACCTTTAGTCTCCGCTCCACAGCCATGCTGTGAACTGAGTGGGCTGGAAAGGGCTCCAGGAGCAGCCCAGCTGGGTGGCCACATGCTCCAGGGACAGCCCTGCTGGATGGCTGTGAAAGGGCTGAGAGTGCTGCGGGCTTCAGGAACAGCCCAGGATTCGGTGACCCCTGGCAAATTGTCATTTGACCCCCAAAGGGGTCCCGACCCCCAGGTTGAGAACCACTGACTTAGAGCAACGCAAGCAACAAACAGATACATTAGAAACTCTGAAACTGTGAACGTACTAGAAAGTCCCCTTTATCTGAGTTCTAGATCTGGGGTTGCTTGAATTCTATTGTATTAATCAACTATCCTGTGAAACCCTACCTCTCTAGAAATTATAGGTGTCAAATCTATCTAATTAAAAATAAAATAAGGTAAATAACCTGGAATTTATTGAAGGTGTAGACCACACCTGTCTAGGAACTATAGAGATGTGAAATTACCTCAGCATGTAACTTATCTTTCTGAAAATGATGGAAGACATATAATAGAGACTATAGAGAATATGTAACCCTCCTCTCTGGAAATAGAAGAGGTGTAAGCCTACCTGTATGGGAACTATAGATCCTCTAGGTGAGACAAACATGGGTCAGACTATTTGCCACCCTAACCCAACTTGTAACAAATGTCTGGTCCACCTCACACCACGTTGTCACTGATTTGCAACAATGGAACTCTCAGCCTCAGCCTGCACAAAGATGTTAAAGCTTGTGGGACCACAATCTAGGTGGCAACAGACTGAGAGTGATTATCACTGGGTTTGGGTAACTGAGTAATTAACTCTTTAAACTACCACCCAATACTTTTTCAAAAAATAGTAAACTTTCACACAATTAGTAATAGCAACTATGGGCCAGATTCACGTACATCGGCGCATTTTTGGACTGGCGTAGTGCAACTCCTTTAAGTTAGGCCGGCTTAATTTAGAGGCGCAAGTACCGTATCCTCGTAGTATTTTCGGCCAAATTTGCACCGGTGCAATGTAAATTCCAAAGCATAAGGCGGTGTAATTCAAAGTGGGAAGGACGTGGGCGTGTTCCATTAAAATGAGCCGTGACCCCTTGCAAATGAAGGGCCGGCCAGACTGGGCATGTGCACATGAAGCAGACTATGGTCAGCACCTCTCTGAGCATGCTCAGAACTCGGCACAGCACAATCAGTTAGATAGGAACTAGGCCCGGCAGACTTAGTGAGCTATGCACAGTGCCTAAATAGACCGAGAGAAATGCCCTTCCATTGCAAAAGTACATCCAATTTTTTTCCCTTCCTGAAGCAAGGTGCTTTTATTCCGTTGTCTGTTGCTGTTTGGAGGTTTGTGTCGTGTCGGTGTGTGTATATATATATATATATATATATATACACACTAGTGTGGTTGATTACAGTAACCACACTAGTAGTGATTCCTACCTATTAGATTCTAGAGACACATTTTTTTCTTTGTTTTATATGGTTTAGGGTGCATCAGTCAAAACTGGCATCCTTATAGCAGCATAGGATCATTTTACTTTAGCAATCTTTGGGCCTGCTGGCCTGCACAGGCTCCTGACCTAATTAATCCACCTTTACTCAATTTCACTGAAATTAGTGGAAGCTGAGGAACCAACATCTACCCTCCTATTAACACAGGGTATCTCTCCAATTGCACCCTAATTCCAGCCAAAAGGGGGGCCTATTACCATTGGGCTCACCCCACGGATATACCTGACAAAGATCCTCTCCCGTGCCCTCCTCCGTGCCCTCCTCCTTCTGCGCTCATCTAAAGTCAGTAGTATAGCTATGAGCAAGGATGCCCCTGGCATGTTGGCATACAGATTAATGTCCTGCAAGTGTGGCTGCTCAGCTCGGCCCTAATGGTGTTGCTTTTGCTGACATGTAGACGGATTGTCTAATTTTAAGCAAGCTTTTATATGGTCTAATTTTAGACCGGACGTGCAGCTGATAAGCACATCGTGTAGACTGCACCGCACAAACGTACTTTTGTGGATCGGCGTATCTCCCTCATTTGCATATTTACATAGCACATCAATGGTGTGTCTAGTGCAGTTTTGCACGCACGCTGCGCCAGTCTATCCAAATTACGTCGGTCTAAAAAATGTGGATTTCAGGCGTATATCGTTTTGGGGATACGGTGCATAGATAAGCGTGTGCATTTTTAGACTTACGCGTGCCTAACTTGTGATACTCCAGAGTAAGTGCTTTGTGAATCTGGCCCATAATTTTTTACAACCCGAAAAACGGTCGTGTGTACGCAGCATAAATGTTTTTTTTCTTTGTCTGAATTTCTCAATTTCTGTTTCTCCTCAGTAAGCTTTCCACCATCATCCGAGCCATTCTGGCTAGGGGTTAGTCAGCCAGAACAGTTTACTGAGGAGGATCAGGAAGTGAGAAATTTAGACAAAGAAAAAAAACAGAAGGGAAATCGAAGGAAAAGGTAAGTGAACCAACAATACACTAGCTTAACCTCCCTGGCGGTATGATTCTGTCTGGAATTACGTACCAAAAGCGGTACAATTATTTGCATGGAAATTTGGCATTTTATACTGTAGGCATGCAATTCTTAGGAATAACTCACTTAAATCTGTCCAAACAAGACATCCCGGGTATGATAAAGTTTGAAAAACAAAATCATAATTTTTTATATAATAAAAAACTATAAATAATTATAACAAATTATAATGTAATTATAATAAAAAATATTCAATAATGTAATCAACTCAAAAACACTGAAATTTGCTCAGTTGCAGAATTGTCGCTGTCATTATTTTATTTTTTTATGACGAATTTCCCCACAAATCGCTATCGCTCAATTCTGCAAGTGATTAAAATTTATTATCGCTGTTTTCTAGCTGATCTAAAACCATTTTTGACATAAAGGGACACTTTTGGTTGCTATGGGCAATTTACAGTTTCCAGGCAGAAAGAACACTTTTTATTTTATAAAAGATCATGTAGGACACTGGACAGACCACTAGGGACATGGGGGGTGTGTATTTTTTACATACAGTACTGTAATCTATAAGATTACAGTATACTGTATGTAAAGTGTTTGTTTACTTTTTTGAATTTGGCGCCGTTCTCCGCTTCCGTGCGTCGTAACGTCGCAGGAAACGGAGATCGGCGGCACACGGGGACGCTGTGTGAATCAAGCGAAGCACCCGCTCGCTCACACAGCGGGGATGCATCGCTGGATCCAGGAAAAAGGTAAGCCAGCGCGCGCTGCAGGCTCTGCATGGCTACCCCGAGCGTGACTCGGGGATACCGTTCTTAGCAGAAAAACCCACCCCGAGTCACGCTCGGGGATACCGCCAGGGAGGTTAAAGGAGCCTATTTAGAAAATAAGAAACAAATCTTTACAACCCCTTTAAATGCAGTACTATGGTTGAAGCCAAAGCCTGCAATTCACCTGTTTAAAACCTCCCACAACCTAATTTAAAGGGGTACTTAAAAATAAAGGGAACAGACTGAGGAAATTTGGAAAATATTTCTTATAGTAAAGTGCTACAATTATATCATTAAGTTGGGAAATTCTGGAATAGGCCATATTTAAACATCAGCTGCTCGGAGAACTTATTTTTAAGTCTGCAATTCTATCACTAGGACACATTGCTTGTGTGTGGCTTTTCCATGTAGTTATCCTCACCTGGAGCACAGACGCACATTGGGCAAGCCAAATTAAAACTAGACATAATATCATCCATTCACCATTTGTCTGCATCATCCATCTCAGCCACCCCAAGATGCAGCTGCCTCCGTACAGACAAATTTATACAAGGTCACCAGAGTCCGATAACATGTTCTTCCCCCGTTGATATACAATTTATGTCTTCCCCAGGAAAGTAGCCAAATCTCGTATTTCTATAAGTTATACCAAAAGTTGTTGAGAACTTATAATATCTGGTTTGCAGATGTTCCAGAAATGTGCTAATGTAACATGGCCAGAGTTCAGGTTTCTGTTTTCATCCATACTTTCATTAGTAAAGAGATATTTTATGTATGTGTGTCACCAGACTAATTCATCAAACGCATCAGTTATTACCCTGTAGTATCATTTTGTAATTGTCCAGGTATTTTATCAACTGTTTAGCTTGGAGGATATGACATGACACAAATCCAGCACCTTGGGGAAGGGATGCCTGTAATGACTGCAGTAAAACAATGCTATCAGTTATTTTGCAGTTAGTAATTTCTTAGCCTTTGAACCCTTTGTTGTATCTCATACATTTTGACACTAAGCTTGAGACAATGGCTGAATACATAGATGACATACACTATATTGTCAAAAGTATTGGAACACCTGCCTTTACACGCACATGAACTTTAATGGCATCCCAGTCTTAGTCCGTAGGTTTCAATAATGCGTTGGCCCACCCTTTGCGGCTATAACAGCTTCAACTCTACTGGGAAGGCTGTCCACAAGGTGTAGGAGAGTCTTCCTTCTCTGAGCTGGCTACTCAGCTGTCGGCTAATTGCCAGCTCCTATCTCTCCACAGTGTATCACATGTTGATGATCCTGCTCATCAGTCCTGCCTACTTAAGCCTTCCAGCTCATTTACACTCTGCCTTCGCCTTGGTCAACAGAGACTTTCTCATGCGTTCCTGTTGAAGACTTTGCTAGGCTGACATCCCTTCTGGCTCCTTATTCTGCTTGCTGTTCTACTACCTATATCTCTGGCTCTGACATTTGGCTTGACTGACTATCCGATCCGGTTCCTGAACTCTGGCTATGTTTTGACTATGCTTACTCTGTTTATCTTTTTTATTATTATTATTATTATAATTATTAATAATAATAATAATAATAATAAACAAGTGTGATTTAACTGTAGTTCTGTCTTGTTCTGTCACTTTATTTACTTTTTGGGACATATATTATATATATTTTTGCAAGGAATTTCTCTTTTATATATATATATATATATATATATTTATATTGTATGATGGACTGCAACTGCATATATAATGAACTACACTAATTTGACCAATATTTTAAAAGTTATATATCTACTGCAGGGGGTGTAACACATATGCATTTGAAACACTCATCACTTTAAGGTTTTTATTCAAAAGCTGCCGCACGTAAAACAACACACTGATTACTTTTTTGGTATACCAATTTTTATTCATTTATGATGTCAATTGTTAGTACTCGTCATTTTAAAACACTCCAATCCTCAGAAAGTATCCCATTTTAAAACGACACTGCTACCTTTAGGCTTTATATGAACAGTGCCACACCTATACCACTCCTAATTAATTCTTGTACTCCACCTAGGTGGTTGTATCTGTAGGGGCAGCAGTTTTTTGTTTCTCAAACCCATTGCACGGAACCACATACAACAATTTGAGCCCACTTCAACTAGTCTTCACCCCTTGGGTGGGCAAGGGGCCAGAGCTTGACTATTTTTCACCCTAGGCAAGACCAACCCCTAGAGAGCAGGCGACTACCACAGTGTCTGAGAGGACACACCGGGGCAGCAGAATTGCTCCTACATCTGGAGACCTGAGACATGATGCCTGCTTCCTCTGCCTCCCCAGCTGTTCTTGTGCCTGCCTACCCAGCTCTCACCCTCCTCACCGGCCGAGCTGCTGCTGATCTCCCCCGCAGAAGCCATGATAGATGTCCTCCACGGCTGTTGCTTTCTTTGGAGAGTCAGTCAGCACCCCATCCCTGTGTAGGGTGGCATTCTTCAGCCCCTCGTGTTCCCCAGCCAGGCTAGTGGGGAAGTCAGCGGCAGTGGCTGCCTAGTTTTCCTAGCGGAATCGTCAGCTGGGTGGGCATCCCCCCAAAGGAGTATTCAGGGACAGGTTTTCACCACAGGTGCACCATGGGCCTAAATTTGTAAAGCACCCTGAAGATAACTCAAATGTTGCACAGGCCAGCCCCATACCTTCTGTAACAGGAGTCACTTTTGGGCACAGATTGAGCCAGAAAATAATGGACATGCAGAATATGTCTTGGACTGCGGCCCACCTGTCTGTCTGTTGTGATGTAAATGAATCTAGGATAGCTTCTAATGTCTTTCATTGTGGCTTGTGCTAATTGACCCTGTATTGTGTGAAGGTCTATTGATGGCAAATGTGTATTGTAAGTTAGCAGACAGCCTAAAGGTCAGGTGTATGAGTCATCAGCTGTAGTTAACTAGCTCATGTAAATTAGATCAGAAGCCTGGAGTCGGGATGTCTACTAAATGTTTTGTATTGGGGCTTGTTAGGAACCATTGTGTGATGTTGTGGGTGGAGTTAGGTCATTGTTCATTTGGTTACTGCAGTATCCTAAACTGTATATAAAGAGCCTGTATTTCTCAATAAGGGGCTATTCCTGTTGAACCTCAAACAGAGCTGTGTGTCTCGTTGGGGGGATCCGTATGGGTCGTTTTTACCGGATTGTGGAGTGTCAATAGCTGTCTTGGGTTTCGGGAATGGAATATCCTAAACGGCTTTAACCCCTGTCCCATTTGGGGTTCTGTTACACCTTCCTCTCAGCAGGGTTCGGGGTATGGCTTCCATGGTAATACTGACAATCAGCAAATCCAGAAAGCTGCAAAATTATCCTCTGGCTCTGCAGATAATGAAAAAATGTGCTAGATGAAAAAGTAATCTTGAGAAAATAAGAGAAGACATCCATTATCTTAGGCCACTAGCAAAAACTGAGGCTTGTTGCAAGTGGAAGGAGTTATACTGTTTTTTTTTTTTTTTTTAGCTTTGTTTCCCAGTGTCTCCTGAATGCAGCAGCATAACCCAATGTACCTGAATACTCTGTCCTATGTCCTTTAACAGAAAAATAAGACCCATATTCTGCACAAAACTGATTTGTGGTATATTGTATATTGCTTAGATTTAGCCAGAGGGAACTGATGAAAATATTGTCAGAAATTCAAGAGTGTAAATAATGCAGTACGTTTGTATGGAGCCATGATGAGGTGCAGTTTTTCTCTGGGGAGAATATATAGTAAATGACATGTATAGAAAGTGTACATAAAAATAATATATAGTAAATGACATGTATAGAAAGTGTACATATAAATATTATATGGTAAATGACATGTATAGAAAGTGTACATAAAAATAATATATGCAGCCCTCAAAATTTACACTCGCCTGCTCGCATTTTGCGAGTACATTTTGAGGGTCTGGCTGGCTGCTTGAGAGCAGGGGGGTGAGCGAGGAGAGCAGAGCAGAGCCACCGCCGTGGCATTCAAACCGCGGGGAACATTACAGCTTTCAATTCAATAGCTGTGTTCCCCGCAGCGAGCGTATTCTACAGCCCCTCCCCTCTTGTCCGGGAAATTTTGATAGACAGATCACCCATCCCAGGATTGGATGGGTGATCTGTCTATCAAAGTTTCCCGGACAAGAGGGGAGGGGCTGTAGAAGACGTGCCCTGCGGGGAACACAGCTATTGAATTGAAAGCTGTAATGTTCCCAGCGGTTTGAACCATTCGGCGGTGGCTCCTCCTCTCCTACCCAGCACAGGTAGGATGCGGGGGGGGGGACTCTGGCTGCAATATGTGGTGGGTGAGGGGCACTCTGGCTGCAATATGTGGTGGGTGAGGGGCACTCTGGCTGCAATATGTGGTGGGTGAGGGGCACTCTGGCTGCAATATGTGGTGGGTGAGGGGCACTCTGGCTGCAATATGTGGTGGGTGAGGGGCACTCTGGCTGCAATGTGGGTGGGGGGACTCTGGCTACAATTGTGGGGGGACTCTGGCTGGAAAATGGGGACATTTTACTGCATTGGTAGACATGGGCAGGCTGCATTTTTGGGCACGGATAAAGTTGTTAATATTTATTTTTATAACTTAATTCTACATAAAACATTTAAGTGTAATTTCATGAGATTTATGAGGGCGTATCTAAGGGCGGAATTAGGGGTGGGACATGGTAGGGGTTGGGCGGGGCAACTGGTGGCGAGTATGCCTTGATGCCTGGCTAGTAGCTCAGGACTTGAAATTGTGAGCCCTGATATATAGTAAATTACATGTATAGAATATGTACATAAAAAGTGTTGGCCATAACAATAGATAACATTTGTTTGTCATTTTTCTAGAGCAAGTTTAATAATGACTATTAGCACTTTTTATCATATTCTTTTCCTTAGAAATGTGATTCTTTATTTGAAATGTTCTTATTTCAGCAGAATAAATTCTGGTTTGTATTGGTTACTGCACTTAAAAATTCCTTCTTAACAATAAGAATCATTTGAAGAATGAAATGTGAAGTACACAAACAGACTTCTGCCATAATAGTTGCCACTTACCACTAAAAGCTTTCCATACTGTTGGAGTAAATTGGAAGCTCAAAAGCAATTGCTAGCATGTCATGGGCAGAATTTCTACTCATATAGTGTTTGGCAACCCAATGGAACAGGGGTCCTTAAACTTTCTAAGCAAAGGGCCCCATAATCAGTGGGAGTTAACAATCCCCCTGGCTTAGTAGTGCGAAATTAATAAATGCCCTAGGGATGGCAGTTAATGGGAGTAAAAACTTGCCTAATGTCTGTGGTCAATGAGAGAAGTAAAGCACCATTCTTGGTGTTACAGAGAGTAGTGCCCCACCATTGGTGTCAGTTGGTAAGATTGTTTCCCATTGTGGAAGCTATAATGCCCCATCAATGGTGTCAATGGAAAAAAATTGTGCCCTATCGTTGGTGTCAATAAAAGCAAGAGTGTCCCATCATTGGGATAACTTAGAGGAATTTTTGGCACATTGTGAAGAACAGTGGAAGGAATTGTGCTTTATAGTTGGTGTCAAAGAAAGGTATAGCACCCCATTATTGGAGTCATTGGGAGGAGTTTGTGCTGCAATGTTGGGGTCGGAGGGACATTTTTATCTCTTTTGAGTTTGGCCCGACTGCCCGATAGAGCCCCGCCGGATAAAGACAAGAAAAGGGCCACATCTGCTACCAACAAATCATAGATTCTACATAGGAATATATCAAAACTCCAGAAAGAGAAAACAGGAATTTAGAGCTCCAGGTTTTAACCAACTCACCCCCAAACCAGCAACTCCCCCCCAACCCCCACTGTAATTAGACCTCATTCACACTGGCACCCTTGCATTTCAATGTGCAGGAGAATTCTCCTGGGAAGTATTAGAAACTCTTAGGCCCCTTGCACCCTGAGGTATCTAGCTGCTATATGTGCATCTGGAGTTTAAGTGTGTCCAGGAAGCATCTGTCTGCCGCCTGTCAAAGTCAGGGCTGGATGCTGTGCTTATGTCTACTTGGTGTACCTAAAGGCTGGGATGCACGCAGAGCAACTAGGCACCACAAGGGGCCTCAGATTACTTTTTCCTGTGTTTAGATGTTCCTGTGTTAAAGCAGGTTTAGCTCTGTTTAGGTGTGTTTAGATACAATAAACAGAGTTTGCATGCATTTAGCTGTGTTTAGAGCTTATATTTTGATCCTGGACACACATAATTCTATTTTTTCTAAATGCAGTTAAACTCAGTGCACCTAAGGCCTCGTACACACGATCGGACATATCCGATGAAAACGGTCCGCGGACCATTTCCATCGGATATGTCCGATCTGGAGTTTGATCCGATGGCGTGTACACACCATCGGATCAAATTCCCCGCCGGCGGACGGCGCGGTGACGTGGTGGTGACGTTGACGCCGCCACGTCACCGCACCAGGAAGTAAAACACTTCCGCGCATGCGCCGAATCCATTCGGCGGCGGCGTGGCGGCGGTGCGGGACGACATGTCTGCTGGTAAGTGTACTAACCAGCAGACATGTCGGGCGGACACATTCCCACCCGATAGATTTCAAAGCATGCTTTGAAATCTGTCGGGTGGACAAATCTGTCCGCTAGCCCATACACACGAGCGGAGATGTCTGCTGAAACGGTCCATTGGACCGTTTTCAGCAGATATATCCCCTCGTGTGTACGAGGCCTAAAAGTAGGAAAGGCTCAGTGTGAATATTACTAAAAATCATTATATGCATTTAGGTCTGGTTCACCCCTATGCAAGTTGAAGTTTGCATATTCCAGGCAGGCCCCATGCCACTAGGGGGCCCCATTAGGGTTGCCAGGCTTAGTAAAACCAGGGACAGTATGTAAAAATCAGTGTTTTTTTTTTACATCTGTCCCTGACATGTCCAAAACTGACATGCTTTTGATGGGAAAATCCTGAGATTTTAGCTGCCCTGCCTCTGCACTGCCTCCTGGCATGGTGGCCATCAGTAAGCCCAGGGGGCCCCATGAGTTGTCAGTCCGCCTCTGATTCCAGGTCCATTTTGCGTTTTTCAATACACGTTTTTGATCCATTGAAGTCTATGTAACCAAAAACCTGAAAAAAGTCCCTGGCCTTTATTATAAAAATTCACAGATGTGAACGTGACCCATAGGAATCCATTGTAGCACTACCCCCGGAGGGGCTGCTGGTTGTTTTTGGGTCTACGCTCGGTAAATAACCCCTTAAAGTGTCTCAAAACACTCCCTTGACACACCTGGTAATATTAAAGTTGTGGATCCCAGTAACACAATATCCCATCACACAGCAACAGATTATGCAAATAAAAGGGGTTACCTTAAATGGAGGGATCTTGCAGTGTGAAAGATAGGCTGCACACAGACTTCAAGATAACCAAATTAATGCTTTACCTAAAGAAGAACAAAGAACATGAGAAAAACAGTGACACTCTATTCGCAGATCCCTGCAGTATCAGCAACAATATAAAGCAGCCTTTCTCAACCTTTTTACCGCTGGGGAACCCTAAAAATAATTTTTAGGTCTCGGGGAACCCCTGATAAAACCCATTTATTGGGGGTCAGTGGGAACAATGCTCATTACTTTGGTGGTCAGTAAGAAGAATGCCCTTTTTTAAAGTAGTGGTAAGAATGCCCCCCTTACAGAGAACTATGAAGATCATTGGTGTAATACCACTGGCTCCTCCAAGTGGAATTGGCTCAGAAATATGTAGGCACCATCAAACATGAGGTAAATCAACCACAGCTCAAGGAACCCCTAGCCTCCTCTGGAGGAACCCTAGGGTTCCACGGAACCCTGGTTGAGAATGGCTGATATAAAGGCTTTAGAGAAAGTTAGGCTGCAACGTCAAATAGACCTGTGTGAGCACACAGCAAGGGGGACTCCTTCAACAAAACATATACATTAAAACACCCTCTTGTTAAACCTCATCAAGCTATACCGTATAAAATAGTAGAACTGACTAAAGTAGTAGAACTGATTAAAGTAGCAGAACTGATTAAAGTAGTAGAACTGATTGCTCGGTCAACGAGCAATGCAACGTATAAAGTGAATATACAACTCTAAATAGATAACCCTAGGGCATTATAGCTATAGCTAATTACAATGGCCTGGCGTCCCAGGCCAAACTTCAATACAGTCTCCTGCTAACAGTCCATGCACTTGTTTGTTGGCATGCGGTGGCGCGCAAAGAACAACTTATAATCCAAAAGGGTAATAGTAAACTGTTAAAAGTTTCCTGGATAATCAGACCATAAAGATGGATGTCAACGATCCGCCCTTCCGCAAGACAAACTGTACTTTCAGGCAAGTGCCCGTCTCACCCAACCGGTTCAGGCCTTGTCCCTCTACGGCACACCGTCCGGTCGATCAGCAGTCTCCGGTCCTCAGACAGGTTGCAGGGTTACTGGTATCTCGTCCGATGGCTCCGGCAGAAGCTCCGTCTCTCCGTCTCAAAGCTGCTCCGCCCGAGCGTATGTAGGCCTCAACTGGGGCCTACCCCCAGTGGAGACACCCCTGACAGAGTCCTCCTGGGTTGAAGAAGCGGTCCAGAGAGAGCACGCCAGACACGTCCGGTCCCTTAAATTACCTCCCTCCGCAGGCAGTGCGGAAGGAAAAGCATCCTGGGATTACACAGCTGCTCTCTGGGTAATGTAGTTCATTACAGGCCATGGCAAATGGAATCTCTTCTCCTTCTGAACTCAATCCCCCAACATTCACTGCGGTACCAGGTGGCTCTAACTTAACTCGGGGAAAGCTGAGATCCTTCACGATCAGCAATGGTAGACTTTTGTATCACATCAGAAAGGGCGATACCCCGCTACGCCATGTTAAATGGACTGTAATGTGGAATTGGAGAAACATTTTTTATAAAGAGAGATTAAACAAAAAAAATGGACTGTAGTGTGTTTCTGCATAACTGAAAATGCGCTAAAAAGAGGTCTTTTGAGGTTATATTAAAAATGTTACTTGTTTTCACTATTTTGCATTGACCAGAAGGTGGCAGTGTGAGCCTCTAGCCTCAACTGAACTTTTCGGATAATCTCGGCAAATTCACATGTTCCATCATGTCAGCTCATCATTTAACACAAAATGATAGGTTTGGCCAAGATAGAGTGAGATAGCAATCTTTTCCTCATGTATTGGTAAAACTAATCACAAGTAGTTTATATAACAAGTCTAGGCAGAGGCTGTGTAAATTAACCTATAATAGAGAAATTAAGCTGTCCTTTAGGTTACAAAGTCAGAACCTTTATTCAGTATGAGGACAGACTTGATCTCATCTAGAATTTACTTCTTCAGGTTTAAAGTGAAACATCACTCAAAAATAAAGTTTTGCACCAGTCTAGTCTCTACCCTCCACTGTTTAAAAAAACAGACCTTTATATACTTTATTTCAATTTAAATGATTTACCTCTCTTTTCTATTTGCCCCACCCTCTGCCTCCTAATTACCTAGGTGAGAATGATGTTTCGGTCTTCTGCTACATTCTCCTGGGATACTGGTGTTACTTATCCAATGAGACATTATTTCCTTTATTCATTTACTTTGCCCCATTATCCCATAAAGCATTGTGTTTTTCTATGCAGTGTTATGCTTTAAAAACCTTTACAGGTTACCACTTTAGATTTATAGAGGAGGTCTGGTGCTAAAATAATTGCCTATAATATGACGTTCGTGAGGGAGAAAACCGCCGCTCCAGGTGAGTGCACTGTGCAATCAATGTCCTCTCAGAACCAGATGGGTTATCATAGCTATGACTAAGCACTGAACACTAGTGCGAAATGCGTCAGCTATACACCCCACTGCTTGCTGTGTTTTGTAGTGCTTTTTTCCTTTTACCATTAAAGGATACCTTTTTAAGGTTTTTTTGGTCTGCGGCTGTCCATATCTCCTCTTCAAGTTTTGATCTGACATTCGTGGTGATACCCCCACGTGGCCAATTGCTGTTTGAGGGACCAAAGCGTACAAGCACTTAATTTTTTATTATTGTATTTTATTAATCTACTTTTTGTTGTTCACTGTTGCTTTAATTATTTATTTATTTTTTATCACTTTTATTGCTGTCACAAGGAATCCTTGAGACAGAAATAGACATGTGACACATCCTCTGCACTTAAAAGCATTTAAAACGGCATTTTAGTCAAAAGACTTTGATTAAAGCAAAATCGAGTAAGGACATTGTGGGCGCCATGGACAGGTAGGTGTCCTTATTTATTTATTTTTAAGTGCATTTTTGTGCGTGAACTCGAGAGAGAGGAGCCGGACTTGCAAGAGTTAGGAGTAGGCAGACCCTCCCCCCAGAAGCAATCTGCCATCCTTCTCCATGCCCCCGGGTGGCAATGGTGGGTGTGAGGGCGGGCCTCCCACTGACCATGCCCTACCTGCTCCACTGGGGAGCCCAACAGGACCCCAACGGGGCAGAGGGACTCCCCCTATGAGGGAGTGAGGGGGTCTAGCCCACCCAGCCAGCCCCATAGGTCCTTCGCTTCTCTTTTTTTTTAGGACCAAAAAGTGCGTGCGTGTTAAACCAATTTTGTGTGTGTGCAAGTGTGGTGTTTTTTGTGTGGGGGGGGTAGGTGTACTAAGCACAGGCATACCTTGCATAGCACACCCACCGGGAGCCGGGCTGAGACCACCAAACTTAATTCACATGTAGCCGAGGCCGGGATCCGAACCCATGGCTGCAGAGGTGAACGGCTTGTCAGCGCAGTGCCAATCACGTTGAGCCACCACAGCTCCCCAGGTGTGCTTATTTTAAAAGTCAGCAGCTGCAGTATTTTATGCAGGCGGAACTTCTTTAACGTATCTCTAACATATTTTTCTTTGGATGGAGGAGGATAGCGTTAGAAAATCTGCTACAGGACCTAGTTTCCTCTTGCCGTGAGGGAGCCCGGAGAGTTGACATCGCTGTCCAGTGTGTACCATCACTGCTGAATATCGACGGACTAAGCAGGATCCAGAGTACGGGGACGCCGAAACCCAGAATCACCTGGGTGCAGAGCCCTTATTGCTTTGTGTGCTGGATGATGAGCTGCAATATCGCTGGGACTGGTGAGCTGCCACTGCTGCTGCTGTTTACTACAGTATCTGCTTCTATAGAGAGAGGGACTGCGACCTTTAGATACTACCCATACAGCCATCTAGTAACCATATTTCTGCCTGCATACTTGACTGGGACTATTCTCATGGGCACCAATGGTATAACTGGGCCCCAACCTTAGCTGGCTCAAGAGTTAGGACTAAAGATTGTCCCTTCACAGCTGCTACAAAGAGACCTTTACCTTTATGCTAAGAGGTACCACTCAGGGAACATTGCATCATAGCTTAGCTATCCTCCTAGAGTGCACTCTAGACTAGTTATAGTATTGTTTTTACATTGCTTTAAATGCTTATATGCACTGTTAATTGCTGACTTTGAAATATTGTATTTATTCCAGTCTAGTGATACAGAACTTTATTCTAGATTACCATGGCATAGAGATTATACGATCTAGCAGACTGTGTCTGAACCTACCTTCTGTATGCTCATGTATGCTTAAACCACCATCTTCTCTAACTCATATCAATACATTGAGTACAATTACCACTAAGCTGTCTTATGTGTATTTCCTGATTGAAGGTCAAATTAAAGGTATTCACACTTGTGTTCTTGTAAGTGCTTGCAGTAATTTTCAATCAATCAGCTGTATCAAAGGGCTGAGGTTGTCGGAGTGGAGGTGCAGAACAGAGAACCCAAATTACCAAGCAGCTCCTTCAGGGGAAGCGTTAGATTTACTACTGTCACCAAATTAGGAATAAAGTGGAAATCTTGTCACTTGTTCTGTAGACAACTGTCTTTCCCTTTGCATTATTGGGACGAGAAGTGAAAGGCAATCTTCAAAATGGGACATCAACAGTAAAAATAATTATTGACAGGTTTTAAAGTGTATCCATAGTACCACTTTTTTTAAGTTTAGTGAAGTGGAAGGAAAATTATAAATGGTTTTCAAAATTGTTTACAAATAAATATCTGAAAAGTGTGGGGGGGGGGGCATTTGTATTCAGCCCCCTTTACTGTGATACCCCCAACTAAAATCTAGAGGAACCATTTGCCATCAGACGTCACCTAATTAGTAAATAGAGTCTGTGTGTAATCTAATCTCAGTATAAATAAAGCTGTTCTGTGAAGCCCTCAAACGGCATCATGAAGGCCAAGAAACACACCGAGAAGTTTAAAGCAGGGTAAGGTTTTAAAAAAATATCTTAAAGGGGTTGTAAAGGTTCATCTTTTATTTTCTAAATTGGTTCCTTTAAGCTAGTGCATTGTTGGTTCACTTACCTTTTCCTTCGATTTCCCTTCTAAATGTTTTTTTTTCTTTGTTTGAATTTACTATGGTACTATGGTACTTTGCCTTGCATTGGCAAAGCAGAGGTTCACTTTAAAATTGACCAAAAATTAAAATAGTGAAGATCTGCTTTGTTATAGAGAACATCTATATTCTATAGGTATGTAAGGGTGCCTAAGCAGTACCCGTAAAAAAAGTCATTTTTGCATGAAAGTCCTCCTTCCTGATCACTTTTTGCGTTAACATTGCAGTGATTTCTGCTAATTTTCTGTTGTGTCAGTAGGATAAGTAGTGAGGGGAATTTGTCCAATAGAGGCACAGACATCATTGCAACATATTATTAGAGCAAGGGAGGGTTTCCATTGCTGTCCTTGATCCTAATTACTTGATTTCCATATTTTATGATGTGTAACCAAAAAATATGGAAATCAAGTTATTAGGATCAAGGACAGCAATGGAAACCCTCCCTTGCTCTAATAATATGTTGCAATGATGTCTGTAACCAGGACAAGAAGCTGAGAGAAATCTACTCAATAGAGGCAAACTCAACAGAGGTTCTTATGTATATTTCCCTACTCTATTAAAAAAGAAAGAAGTACCAACTCCAGCCAAAACCTCTATAGGTTATGCATAGAGCAGGATAGGGTTAGAGTTTCACATTTTTAAGATAAACTGTTATCTACACTCACATGAAGAACAGCTTTTGCCTTGATTGGGACTTTAAAGCATATGTTCACGTTTAGGAGGATGTTACCCCCATATTTAGGGTGTAGCATGTAACATGCTCCAATGCACCCACCTCTCACGGCCAACATAAAAGAAAAATAACGATTGTAAAAAAGACCTGAACTGTGGAAGCTGTGGCTAAAAAGGCAAATGACTAGTCTTTAGTATTGCCTATGTTTTCCTGCAGTTCATCTTTATACCATGCCATTTTCTGCACTGGCTCTGCAGTCCAGAGCTGTCCCACATGATGACTATTGGTCTGATAAGTGGTGTGAGGAATTATCTTGAAGCATAAGGAAAGCTTTAACCCAGGGGTGTCCAAACTTTTTTCAAAGAGGGCCAGATTTGATGAAGTGAACATGCATGAGGGCCAACCATTTTGCCTGACATTCTTTGAAACATTAAAATTTGGTCTAAGTGTGTTTCTCCGAGCACTAATACACAGCCCAACAAGAATTCTCTTGCCTCTGTGGCTGTGTGTGGTGAAGAGATGAGCTTGAGCGTGTTATTTGGATATACTGTATATATTTCTTTTGTGGGCCCAAAGAATGCCAGAGTGCTGCGCAGGACCAAGGATGGGCTTGGGCGTGTTATTTGGATATACCGTATTTATCAGCGTAGGCTTAGCATTGCCATGAATGCAGCCTCACCATTGCCATGAATGCAGCCATACCATTGCCATGAATGCAGCCTCACCATTGCAACAAATGCAGCCTCACATGTGCCATAAATGCAGCCTCACATGTGCCATAAATATAAATGCAGCCTCACATGTGCCATAAATGCAGCCTTACCATTGCAACCAATGCAGCCTCACATGTGCTGTAAATGCAGCCTTACCATTGCCATCAGTGCAGCCTGATCGATGCCCATCTGCAGCCTCGGAGGGCAGAGGGAGGGGGTGGGACGAGTGCCGACATGGCATCCCAGTAGACGGGACTTCCAATACAGACGCTGCTGAGTAAACAGGAGATTCTCTTCATGTAATCTGACGGTGCTCGTCCTGCCCCCTCCCTGTCAGCGCAGATAAATACGGTATATATCTTTTGTGGCCCTCGGGGCCACAAACAATATAAATATCCAAATCCCCAGGGGGGGCCATAATAAATCAACAGGGGGCCACATTCGGCCCGCGGGCCGGACTTTGGACATGTCTGCTTTAACCACTTAAGGACCGCCTACTGCACATTTACGTCGGCAGAATGGCACGGCTGGGCACATCAACGTATATATACGTTGATTTTAGTACCCAGCCGTGGGATTCGCGGACCCGATCGCCGCTGCAGTGCGGCGATCCGTCCCTGGAGCGGAAGAACGGGGAGAGCCGTGTGTACACACGGCTTCCCCGTGCTTCTCTGTGGCCGTAGCATCGATCGCGTCATCCCTGTAATAGGGGGACGCGATCGATGACGTCACACCTACAGCCACACCCCCCTACAGTTGTAAACAAAGCACACAGCCACACATCCCCTACAGCGCCACCTGTGGTTAACTCCCAAACTGCAACTGTCATTTCCACAGTAAACAATGCAAATTTAAATGCATTTTTTGCTGTGAAAATGACAATTGTCCCAAAAATGTGTCAAAATTGTCCGAAGTGTCCGCCATATTGTCGCAGTCACGAAACAAAATCGCTGATCGCCGCTATTAGTAGTAAAAAAAAAATAATTAATAAAAATGCAATAAAACTATTGCTTATTTTGTAAACGCTATAAATTTTGCGAAAACCAACCGATAAACACTTATTGCGATTTTTTTTACCAAAAATAGGTAGAAGAATACGTATCGGCCTAAACTGAGGAAAAAAAAAGTTTTTTTATATAATTTTGGGGGATTTTTATTATAGCAAAAAGTAAAAAATATTGCATTTTTTTAAAATTGTCGCTCTATTTTTGTTTATAGCGCAAAAAATAAAAACTGCAGAGGTGATCAAATACCACCAAAAGAAAGCTCTATTTGTGGGGAAAAAAGGACGCCAATTTTGTTTGGGAGCCACGTCGCACGACCGTGCAATTGTCAGTTAAAGCGACGCAGTGCCGAATCGCAAAAAGGGGCAAGGTCCTTTACCTGCATTTTGGTCCGGGTCTTAAGTGGATAATGAGTACAGATTTACATAATAAATGCACAGAAGCAGGGAGATACTTGCACTGTGGGTCCCCAAGTACATCTTTCCCTCCAGCATTTACAACAGAGTCACACAGTAGTGACTTCACCAAACCTCAATCCAAATCTCCTAAAACTAGCAGTCAGAGACAGCTGTATCTTACACTGTTCTTACACTGCAGATACACAATTAGGCTAGGTTCACACTGCTGCGAATTCTATTGCGAATTACATTAACATTAGTCCTGTTCACATCAATGTGTTGCGAATATAAGCTATGGGGAAAAAAGGGTCCTGTGTGAGTTTGATCGCGGCAAATTTGTGGCAAAACCACAGCCCTGAAATTGCGGTAAAATCGCGATTTTGAATTCGCAGCAGTGTTAACCACAACCTAAATGAGGCTGTAGGCACAGAAAGTGATCAGGAAGGAGGACTTTCATGCAAAAAGGACTTTTTTTATGGGTACTGCTTAGGCACCCTTACATATCTATAGAATATAGATGTTCTCTATAACAAAGTAGATCTTCACTTTTTTAATTCTTGGTCAATTTTAAAGTGAACCTCTGCTTTGCCAATGCAAGGCAAAGTACCATAGTCAATAAATTGCCAGGCATGGGCAAGCTGCTACTGCCAAACTGACTGGTGATACTTTGGCATAAAATATTTATAAAACTTTATTTAAGAAAACTCACAATCAACATCCACATTCATCCAACATTCACATCTCTTACAAAGACTGATTAAAGTATGCCAAGTATGCCAAGCCTTATTATCAGGGAAAGTTGGCAACTGCAATTAAACCTGAGAATTTACAGGTTATTTAAACCAACCTATGCTGCCAAAAATCCTACGTCCTCAATCCAAAACTGCATTTTCTGTAAATATTTCCATTTTAATGAACAAAAATGTTTTCCACATGGCATCTATATTATCTAAATCCTTTACATGTGTTAATAGAGTGCTGTGGTATTTATGAGCTTCAAAGGTGTTCTGAAACGTTTATATTTACAGAATAAAGCACAGAAAAATCTGAGATGAATGATGACCTCAAAATGTTTAGGACTCTACAACACAGTATATTTTCCATAAGTCCACAATTTCACTGACAACAATAACTTTAACTCAAAAGTAATTAGATGTAATTACTAGAAAAAGTTAACATCGTTAAACCAGAGTTCAAATTATGGTCTTCACATATTATATAAATATTAAATTTAGAGTGCTTAGGGCAGATGGCCAAGATCTTTGTGATTATTTTTCATTTCAGAAACCTTAACACAATTTTACTGCTTATGCTATAGATTATTATTCTATAGGTTTAACCTCCACAATATTTATACAAATATAATTCCCCTTTACAAAGTAATTTGTAAGGCTTTGAGACTGCAGCAAACAATGGTGAGAGCCATTATCCGCAAAAGTAAAAAAAAAAACAATGACACTTCCCAGGAGTGGCCCACCTACCAGAATTACTCTGAAGCCCTGTACACACGATCGGATATCTGATGGAATCTAATCTAATGGATTTTTTCATCGGATATCCGATGAAGCTGACTTTCATCAGTCTTGCCTACACACCATCAGTTAAAAATCCGATCGTGTCCAACACGGTGACATAAAACACAACTACGTGCTGAGAAAATTAAGTTCAAAGCTTCCGAGCATGCGTCGACTTGATTCTGAGCATGCGTGGATTTTTGTCCGATGGACTTCCCCACATACGAGCGTTTTTTTCTATTGATTTTTTAACCATAGGAAAAATGTAAAACAGGTTCTATTTTTTTTCACCAATGGAAAAAAAAAACAATGGGCCCACACACGATCGGTTAGTCCGATGAAAGCAGTCCAACGGTCCGTTTTCATCAGACAAACCGATTGTGTGTACAGGGCTTAAGAGCATAATGGTGATTCATCCAAGAGGTTATAAAAGAACCCAGAACAACATCCAAGGAACTGCAGGCCTCAGTTAAGGTCAGTGTTCATGATTCAACAATAAGAAAGAGACTGGGAAAAAATGGCATCCATGGGAGAGTTCCAAGGTGAAAAAGCCACTGCTGTCCTAAAAGAACACAATGGCCCAGATTCACAGAGCAATTACGCCTGTCTAACTGGTGTTAGACAGGAGTAATTTCAAATTTTGCGCGCCGTATCACTAGTTTGAATCCTCAAACCATGATACGGCGGCTTCGGGCTTCGATCCGAGAGGCTTACGTCCTCGTAAGCCTTCGGATCTACACTGGGATATTTTTGCGGCCGCTGGGAGGAGTTCGCGTCGTTTTCATGCGTCGGGATATGCAAATGACTTTTTACGGCGATCCACGAAGGTACGAGTGTCCCTCGCAATCGCCTACGTCATTTTTTGGCTACGTAATGTTAGAGGAGCTTTTTGCTGGTCTAACAGTGCGTAACCCATGTAAAGTATGGCCATCGTTCCCGCGTCGATTTTAAAAATTTTTTTTTTTTAACGTAACTCGTTCGGGAATAGGAATGTACGTAAACGGCGCTACTACGACGTGACCACGTGTTTTCGCGCAATGCACGGCGGGACATTTGGGAACGGAGCATGCGCAGTTCGATCGCCGCGGGAACGCGCCTATTTTAAATGCTTCACGCCCCCTACTCGCGCAGATGGATTGCGACGGGAGAAATACACTACGCCGCCGTCGTTTACTGGACAAAATCTACCTGGATTCCACGTAGAGCCAGGTAAAAACGGCAGCGTAGTGTATTTCTGATACTCTACGAGAATCTAATTCTCTGTGAATCTGCCCCAAAGGCTTCACATTTGCCAAAAAAACATCTTGGTTATCCCCAAGACTTTTGGACAAATATTCTGTGAAGTGATGAGACAAAAGTTTGAACTTTTTGGAAGGTGAGCGTCCTGTTATATCTGACATAAAACGAACACAGCATTTACTAAAAAGAACATTATACCAACAGTCAAACATGGTGGTGGTCATTACATTAAAAAAAAAAACATGCTGGTGGTAGTGTGATGGTCTGGAGCTGCGTTGAGGCTTCAGGATCCGAATGACCTACCATAACTGATAAAACCATGAACTCTGCACTCTACCAGAAAATCCTGAAGGAGAATGTTCGGCCATCAGTTTGTGACCTTAAGCTCAAATGCACTTGGGTTATGCAGCAGGACAATGATCCGAAACATCCAGCAGGTCCATGTCTGAATGGCTAAAAAAATAAAATAAAATTAAGGTTTGGGAGTGGCTTTGTCAAAGTCCGGACTTAAATCTGATTGAGATGCTGTGGCATGACCTTCATGCTGGAAAACCCTCCAATGTGGCTAAATTAAAACAATTCTGCAAGGAAGAGTGGGCCAAATTTCCTCCACAGCAAAGTGAAAGACTCATTGCCAGTTATCGCAAATGCTTGATTGTAGTTGTTGCCGCCAAGAGTTTGTAAACTATTTTAGGGGGTGATAAGGGACCATATCTAAGAACTTTCTGATGAAAACAGTATCATTAGCAGTAATCAGCATGGGTTTATGAAAGGTCACTCTTGCCAAACCAACCTATCAACATTCTACGAAGAAGTGAGCTGCTATCTGGGCAGGGGTAGGCCAGTGGATGTGGTGTATCTGTATTTTACAAAAGCATTTGATACAGTCCCCCACAAATGCTTAATCTACAAACTGAGGTCAGTGAGTACAGCCCATAGGGTTTGTTCTTTGATAGAATATTGGCTGCGGGGGCGCGTCCAAAGGGTAGTGATAAATAACGTGAGCTCATGATGGTCTAGAGTAGTTATTGGGATGCCCCAAGGCTCTGTCCTGGGACAAATTATGTTTAATTTATTTAAAAATAATATAGAGTATGGGACAAATGGCTGAAGCTCAGTGTTTTTTGACAACACAAAAAAAGGAGGGCAATAACATCACAGCTGGATATAGAAACCTTACAAGAGGACCATGATAACATTAATGGAGTGGGCTACTAGATAGCGAATTAAGTTTTGTTTTTTTGAAAGGTGTTTATTTATGAATTTTCCATAAAACACAACATTATACAATGCAATACAATAAAAGTAAATACAAAGGCACTAGTGATATATATATTAGAAGACCAAATATATCCATTTAGGCCTAAGCGACTAGAAACTAGGATATATGAATTCAGGTACCTAGAAAACAAACGGCAAATTAAGTTTAACATTGGTGGGGGCGTGGCCTTGACGGGCATGTGAGCGGTCCCACTGCATGAAGCTCCCACTAACGATCCTTCACTGATCCTTTCCCGCACCATTCCTGCACTGACACTCGGTCCGGGGGCTTGAACTTACCTTGCTGGCCACGGCAGAGGGGGCACTGAAGCTCTTCCAGGTCCCGGGATGACCCGCAAAGGCGAGAAAGAAGCTGCGGTGGCCATGGACTTCCAAGATGGCGTCGGCCCCTCTCTTCCTCAGAGAACGGCGGGCAGTGGGGAAAAGCTGCACGAATCGGTCGGTAAGTCTAAAAAAGCCCAGAAACAGCAGGGGAAGAAGCAGCCCAAAGACATGTTGTATTACGCCCAAAAGCTACAGGGCTCTTGCTGCTCTCCTCGCCCACCACCGCAGGCACAGGCACCCGAGGCTGGGGGGAAAGATAGCACCTCCGCCCTGGAGGACACGCTGCCGCTGGAGGATTCCTCTGACCATATTGAGCGGCCAGAAGATGCACCACAGCCCACATTGAGTAAAATCCTGCAGGCCGTGCGGCGCTGCACAACTTCTGTGATGGCCTCTGTGGATGGCCTGAAGGTGCAGTTTGATGCACTAACAGAGACAGTATCTCTCATAAGACATGACATCCAGAAAATCAGGGAGAGGACCACGGCGGTGTTGGGGTGCATTAGTGAGGTGAAAGATCAGCTACCCCCCCTCACTAGAGATACCAGATCGACGTTACAACAATCAGCCCAGGCAAATGCAAAAACGGACGACATTGAGAACCGCCTGAGGAGAAACAACGTCTGCATCGTGTGGCTCCCTGGGAAGGTGGAGGGTAGGGACCCCATGGCCTTCATAGAGATGTGGCTCTAGGAAATATTTGACAAGGAGGCGTTTACTGCGCTGTTCGCGGTTGAAAGGGCTCACCGCACACCTCCTAGACCCCTTCCACCGGGCAACCCTGCCTAGGTCCATGCTAGCCAGGCTCTTGAACTACAATGACTGAGAGATTATACTCAGACTGGCTAGGGAAAAGGGAGTGGTACATTATATTGGAGCAAGGATATCGTTTTACCCATATTTTTCTGCGGAGGTACAACTCAAGAGAGCCAAATTCGCCGATGTAAAGAAACGCCTACAAAGGATCCAAGTCTCTTACGCCATGTTGTACCTGACCAAGTTGAGGGTCACTGCGAGATGCAAAGCCACTTTATTTGAATTCACTGTGAAAGCTGCTGACTGGCTGGATCGTAATGAGCAGGATCTGCTGAGGCGACGTGATGCGGATGTGGGAGACTGAGGCCCCGGACCTCACTTTGTGAGACCGGTATGTTACCTGCAGACAGGTTTTGTCTAGTATTTACAGAGCGGGACATTACTATTTTTCACACAGTTGGCTTTTGTTCAGAGCTTTGGAAGTTGAAGTTTGCTTACAATTGATTCTGAGCTGCAGTGGGGGATTTTTGCCCACTGCGACACCCATGTTCATGTAAAGTCCCAGTTGAAGGGACGAGTTGTTTGGTGCCCGGTTGGCACGATTCCCTGACAGATCAGCTCGCTGGGGGTGAAGGGAGGCATCCAGCCCCCCCCCCCCGGATGGGTGCACTACGCGTGCCAGGAGGGTCTGTACGAAACTGTTACCATCTGATTTTTTGCTTACTTTGCTGAATGAATGAATGAATGAAAACTTATATAGCGCGGCACATGCAAACTAAATCGCCTCTGGGCGCTTGTTGTTCCTGTCTCCTTTGGTATCAAAAGAGATGAGTCTTGATCTTTCTCCTGAAAGCTAAGTTGGTAAAGCGTTCCATAGTCTGGGACCTTGGACCGTGAATCTTCTATCTCCTTTGGACCTGTAGTTGGCTTTCGGTATCTGGAGTAGATTTTGATTGGTGGATCGCAGGACGTGATTGGGATTATGAGCTTTTATTTTTTCGCATAAATAATGGGGAGCATTCCCATGAATACATCTATGAGTTAGACAGAGAGCTTTAAAAGTGATTCTGTCTTTTACTGGTAACCAGTGAAGGGATCTCATTGAGGGTGAGATTGATTCCCAGGGTTTTTTCCCAGTCACAAGTCTGGCGGCCGTATTTTGAACGACTTGTAGACGAGCGATTTGGTACTTGGGGAGTCCGAGGTAAAGGGCATTTGCATAGTCCAATCTTGAGTTTACAATTGCTCCCACCACGACCGCAATGTCATCTTTGGAAATAAAAGGGATGAGTCTACGTAGTAGGCGCAGTAGATGGTGAGATCCGCTGACTACTGACCCTATTTGTGCATCCATTGTCATGTAGGAGTCGAAAACGACCCCGAGACTTTTGACTTTGGCGCTGGGGGTGATAATTTTCCCTAGAATGGGTGGGGGACTCCAAGTTGTTACAAGTAGATTCTTACGCTTGGCGTGAAACAGGAGAAGTTCTGTTTTCGCTCCGTTGAGTTTAAGATAACTCTTTGTCATCCAGTCCTCTATCAAAGAGAGGCATGTCTCTAGATTGAGGTGGTGATCCTTTTTATTGCAAATGCGGAAATACAGTTGCGTATCGTCTGCATATGAGTGATAAAGCAGTTTTTGACTGCTAATGATTTCAAAAAGAGGACGAAGATAAATGTTGAACAACACTGGCGACAGGGGGGATCCTTGAGGGACTCCGCATGACACCGTGCGGTTTTTCAGAAGTGAAAGGTCCTAGCTTCACTATTTGCGATCGGTTTTCCAAAAAAGAGGAGAACCAAGATAGATCGCCTTCTGCGATTTTGGCTACTTCAGCTAGCCGGGTCAATAAAAGCTTATGGTCTACTGTGTCGAAAGCTGCGCTTAGGTCCAACAGCACCAGAAGACAAGATTCTCCTTCGTCTGCGGCCTCGAGAGCGTCGTCCCATATCTTGAGCAGTGCTGTTTCCGTCCCATGTCCGGAGCGGAATCCTGATTGAAATGGATCAAGTAGGTTGTGGGTATCTAGATGCTGTTGCAGCTGTTATACCACTACTTTCTCCATTACCTTAGAGAGAGCGCTTAAGCCTGTTATGGGGCGGCGGTGGAGTGGATCCTTGGGGTCCAGGGTGGGTTTCTTCAGGATGGGTCTAATTACGCCCTCCTTCAACTGGGAGGGTACTATGCCCTCCACGAAAGATTGGTTAATAAGCTGCGTGATAGGAGGTGCACTGCACTGCTTGTTGTTTTTCATTTTTTTCTTGCACCCCTACTTCCAATATTTGTGGCTATACCTATGCATGCTTGCTCATCCCGCACCTGACCCTTGCGCCCTGGTCGGGTGAGATGCCCCACCTCCTTGGCCCAGGACTGGGCGTACAGTCTGCGGCAGTGGTACTTTTTTCTCCACACCATGGCCACCACCGCAATTGTGACTTGGAACATTCGCCGTGTTCATGATCCCCTGAAACGCAACATGATTGGCTCCTGTTTGAAAAAGTTTCACCCTGCTATTGTAGGCCTCCAGGAGACCCACCTCACGACAGATACGGTTGGCTGTGTGGGATTTTCCTGGGTGGGTAAGGCTCACCTTCCACCCACACTTCATACTCTCGGGGGGTGAGTGTACTGGTACACAAATCCTTGGCCTACCAGGAAATAGACTCGGCAGTGGACTCCCTTGGGAGATATGTGTTTCTGTACTGCAAAGTGTTTACTGTGACGATGATATTTGCCATTGTGTATTTACCCCCTCCCTTTTCTAGGGAGGTCCTGCAGCTTCTCCTGTCTTACCTGGTAGATAAGCCTGATATACCTGTTATGATTATGGGGGACTTCAATGGTTGCCTTGACCCCAGATTGGATAGACATCTGTTAGCCCAGCCACCGTTGGGGGGGGGGTAGAGGCACTGTTTTGAGCCGCCTGCTGGCGGAGGTGGGCTGCATTGATGTGTGGAGGGCTAGATACCCAGCGACCAAACAGTTCTCCTGTTTCTCTAAAACCCACGGCTCAATTTCCCGCATAGACCTCTGTGTAGGGTCCCCCCAGGTCCTGCACATGGTCCCTAAGGCGGAGTACTTTCCCAGAGGGGTGTCCGACCATTCCCCTCTGGGATAGCAAAACACAGGTTGAACTGTTGTCTTTTTTCAACCTTACCAACTATTTAACTATGTAACCAATTATTAGGTTTAGGGAACAATTACTTGTTTCCATAGGACCAGGCAGGTTTGGACAACTTTTTCCTCTTAATAAATAAAATCATCATTTAAAAACTGCATTTTGAATTTACTCAGGTTATTGTTGTGTAATATTTTTTTTTTTTTTTGATAATCTGAATCATTTAAGCTTGACAAATATGCAAAAAAAAAAAATCAAGAAGGGGCAAATACTTTTTCACAGCACTGTATATATATTAAGCTTATCTCACCGCCACCTAAAAACTAAACTTTAATGCCTGGTACACACTAATAGCTGGGATAAATGAAAAAAAAAAAAAATACTGGCAGTACAGATCTGAGCCGATGTACTAACAATACGATGTTAGTACACCGATCTCCCCTGCTGAGCAGTTGTTTTCTGACAGAGGGGCGACCCCCTCACCAGAACACTCTGGTCAGTGCTCTTAGCCATTGACTGAGAGTTCTGATCAGGAGTCGGTTAGCTGCAGGCCGAATGAAGGCTGTTCTTTTTTTAACCGGCTGATGTCACCTGACATTCAGCCTGTGTGTACTAGGCTTTACTCCCTCAGCTGATCCCTCACAGATAATTCCCTTTGTATCACTTTCCCCTCCCTGTTTGATTGTAAGCTCTCACGAGCAAGGCCCTCCTGGTTCTCTTGTGTCAAATCTAATTATAACCATACTATTTCCAATTAAATTGTAAAGTGCCAAACACTATATAAATCCTATATGATAATAAAAGTTATGCATACTTCATTGTACACTCCTTAAAGCGACCCTTCCTCCAGAACATTCATAAATGTACATGTTACACTATTTATACATATTTTATTTACCTGTGAATTCTCCCTTCTGTGGAAATGCAAAAGCTCTGAGACTGCGGCTGGGCACCATCATTTGCAAATTGTCAACATCATCCATTTCCATTAAAAGTAACACTTATGAATGTTTTGATTCCAGCTGTCTAAATGGGAGATCTTATAATTATCCAGGATATAATAATATTACACTTCACATCGCTTTTATAGGATCATTTTAACCATTTCACACATATGAGCTCACATCTGTAGTGAATTACAGTATACAGTCAATGACTTCATTGCAGATCTCTGCAAATTTCCTCACAGGAATACTTTTTTTTTTTGGAAAATGAAACCAGCACATTAGTTTTACAATCTTCCATATAAATACATAAACCTCTAGCATGAAAGACATCCAACATTTTTTCCATTATTCTTAACCATTTACACATAATGTATATATTTGGGATTTCTTTAAATGGATTTTATACATCATCATTTCAACCACCTGTTTTCTAATTCAGTCCTGATTAAAAATCAAATTACAGATGTTCTGTTGTAAGATGTACTTTATTATTATAATTAGGCAAGGAATATTTGCACATAAATAAGAGTCCTGCTCTTGTCACTTGTGTAGCGCCTGGCTACTTTAATATGAAGGTGCTATTGTAAATTTAGAAGAGGGTCAGAGAGTTAATTGGCTTTGACCATGTTAAAGGAACACTAAGGGCCAGATTCAGGTAGAGTTGCACTGGAGTATTTCGATATGCGCCGCGTAACTGTGAATATGCGCTGTCGTTTCTATGTGGCCGTACCCACCAAACTAGATGCGACAGAAAACGGGCCATTTCCGATCGGCTTAACTTTCCGACGCCAGAGTCTCGTCAGCGCATAATTTCGCTTGGCGCATCAGTCGCGCCTATTGGTTTCCCCTGCAAATATGCAAATGAGGGATATTTCCCGATTCGCGAACGAATTAGCACCATACGCTGGCTACATGCGCCGCGCGTATCTCGTCCGTCCGGCGCAAAGTTATTTCTACAACTAGCTGCTTTATCTTTACTCCAGACGGCCACAGGTCAGCAGGAGAGCAGCTACAGCAGCAGCGTTACCGACGAAACTAGCAAGCTGAACAACCACACGTGCAAGGACAACACCTCTGTGTGCCAACATGCCAGGGGCAGTCGCGGTCCTAGCACTACTGATGGGTCCCCCGGTACGGAGGAGGCGGGCACGTGAGAGGATATACCGCACGCGCATAAGCCTCTTTGGCATGGGGGATGAGGAGGTGTATCACCTCTTCAGATTCAGCCCAGATGCAATACTTGAACTAACCACAACCCTGCAGGATGACCTCACCAGCAAGACACACCGCTCACAAGCAGTGCAGCCACTGGTGAAGGTACTGGCAACACTTAATTTCCTTGCAAGTGGATCATTCCAGCGTACAAGTGGAGTGGTGGCTGGGATGTCACAATCCTCCATGAGCAGATGTGTGCACCAGGTTATCCCTGCAATCCTCAGACGCATGTCCAACCAGTTCATCAGACCCACCACTGAGGAGCTGCGGCTGAAGGCAATGACAGATTTCTACAGCATTGCCAGATTCCCACGCACTGTGGGGGCTATTGATTGCACACATGTGGCACTCCAGCCCCCCAGTGCCACAGAGCACATATACCGCAATCGGAAGAATTGGCATTCCATCAACGTACAGGTGATAGCCGATGCCCAGCGCCTCATATGGCACGTCCATGCCAAACACCCCGGATCCAGCCATGACAGCTTAATATACCGTCAGAGTCCCATCCCAGCAGAATTCGAGCAGAACATGTATGGGGACAGCTGGCTGGTTGGTGAGTGACATGGGTGGCAGGCATGACTATCCCCTCCCATGATGCACACCTCACAAGGGGCACATGCATGACTAACATCCTCCTGTCTTTTCCCTTACAGGTGACTCTGCATATGCACTGGGACCCCATCTAATGACTCCTTTCCGGAACCCCCAAACCAGAGGAGAGAGAAGATACAATGAAGCACACATCAAAACCCGTGCAGTGGTGGAGCAAACATTTGGACCCCTGAAGTCCCGTTTCCGCTGCCTGGATAAGTCCGGGGGGACCCTATTGTATTCCCCTACCTTTGTGTGTCAGATCATCGGTGCATGTTGCATTCTGCACAACTTTGCTAGGAGAAAAGGCCTGCAGATTGACATACGTGATGACCTGACCCCCGACCCACACAGTCCCCACCTGCCAGAGGAGAACCAGTCTGCTGATGGAAGAGCAGTCAGGAGGGTCCTCGCCGTAGGCATCTTTGGACACTAAACCAAAACATTAATCACTCAGACAATGCACGCTTGTACACCACTGATGTCCCTAGATCACACACACCACATCCACATCGCATTGGATTAGCCCAAGTCCAGCATGTAGGACTTGGGAGCAGCAACGCCAGCGTCAAGGCCCCAATGATGTCGCTGTCCATTCATACACCTTTCACACGTCATTCACACAGCCGTGGGCTTAACTTCACCACCACGGCCGAGGGTGACACCCCTTACTGGCAGGAGTGCCACCCCCTCACATTCACACACCATTCACACTGTCCCCTGCACTCCTGACCGTGTGCAGTTAAAAATAAAAAATAAATTCATAACCTGAGTAATAACAGAAAAAATAAACTCATAACCTGAGTAATAACAGAAAAAATAAAAAAAATAAACCCGAGAAAAAAAACCCTCATCTGGGATGACGGGGGCTCCTCCTTGTGGGCACTCTCGGGCTCCTCAGCTGCCTGGAGGGAGTGGGTGGGGGTAGGGGGGGCATCTGGAGGAGGCTGATCCCTGGGTGGGCCACTCCTGGCTGCTGTTGGCTGCATGCCCTCCAAGGCCAAGGCAATCCGGCTCAGAAAATGATTGGTCTGGGCCTGCATTCTCATCTGGCGGGTGATATTATGCCGCTGGGCACGCTGCCGCTGCCTCCCCTCTTCCCGGATGGCAGCTGTGTTGGCGTGGACGGCTGCTGTGAGGTGCCGTACATCAGCCTGCACCTCCCCCAGGCTGGTGACAACGTCCTGCAAACCACTGGGCAGCTGCGATACGGAGCACAGACTGTCAGCGAGCTGGTCCAAGTGCCCAGCAATCTCCCCCATCTGTTGTGTTTGCCGGGCATGGTCCATCGCCACCTGGTCCTGGACCAGATCAGACACCCCCCTGGTCTTACGGGTGGCCTTCCTGGGGCCAGGAGAAGGTTGTCCCCGTGGGGATGGAGTCGCCCTTGAGGGGCTACCGAGGATGGGTGAGGGGATGACAGAGGGACCTGCAGAAGGGGAGGACTCAGATAACACCAAAAAAAACTCCTGCTGAGGAACAGGCTCCTCCTCAACCATTTCCACAGAAGTGGTGTGGGCACTCTCCTCCACCTCAGTGTCTTCAGCAGCCAGGGGCTCGTCCTCATGATCCCGTTGGGGGGTTGGGGTGGAATGGCCGGCAACAGATGATGGCCCAGCTCCGTCATCTGTGGATGACACAAAGCAGACACATGTTGGTGGTCCCACACACTTGGCACATGTACCCCCCCCCCCACATGCAACACACCAAATAGGGGATAAAAAACACTTACCTGTCCTGGAGCCTTCCTCCACAGAATCATAGCCTGGTACCCCCTCCAATTGCTCCCTCTCCAGGCAGTGGGCGACCACCTCCTCCTCTGTGGTCAGGCTGACCGGACATGGGGGTCCACCACCTGTGCCCCGCTCATGGCTCCGAATGGTGGCCACCTTGCCACGGACCTTGCGCCGCAGGTCATTTATCTTTTTCTGGATATCACCAGCAGTCCGGGGGGAGTACCCCAACACATTCACCCTGCCAGCAATGGTGTCCAGGATGGCCTGCTTCCTCTCTCTGCTGGTCTTCCTACTTTTCTTCCCATGCAGGAAATCATTGTAAGTCTCCATAGCAGAGATGACCACAGAGACCTCCTGGGCATTAAAATTGAGGTTCCTCCTCTCTTTGGGGGTAGCGGGAGCAGCCATAACAGAGCAAAAGTAAATTCCCTGGGGTGGGGGGAAACGGAAATACTTTTGCGCCGGAATGGCGCTTCCGTTGGCGCTTTTATACGCGCAACGGAACACATTGCGCTGGCGTTTCCCGTGAAGTGGTGCCGACGGAAGTTGTGAGAATGCGCACAGGGGGCCGAGTGAAGCCTCACTTACTGCGCATGCTCCGTGGATGATGCGCTGAACGTAAGCCTCTGCGCTGGGCTCCGCCCATCATTTACATATGATCACACCCACTTCCACTTGCGTCGGGTTACGCCAGCGCATTTTCGTTACTCCGGCGGAAGTTTAGGAGCCAGTGCTATGTGAATAACAGTACTTGCGCCGAAAGTGTCGGCGGAGTAACGTAAATGAGAAACGTTACTCCAAAGTAAAGAAGATAGAAGCGCCCATCTACCTGAATCTGGCCCTAAAGGTTCATTTTGTATTAGACCAATTGATTGCTGTAAGCTAGAGCATTTAAATATCACTTACCTCGTTTTTCCTTTTGACCTCCAAAATACAGTAATCCAGGTTTGAAAATGCCATTTTCTGTCTCTCCTCTTCTTGCTTTCCACCAGCATCTGAGCCATTTTGCATGGTGGAAAGCAGAATGTGCTCACCCCCTCCCTATGACTATGACTACAGTCAAGATGCTCTCTTATCTCTCACAGGCATGGAGGCTAAGCCTAATGGGAAGTGTAGTTTCCATTAGGCCGTGATGTAGCAAGAATGTAGCAAGAACCGCAAACCAGGAAGTAAGTGAGAATAACAATTCAGGAGTGAAGGAGGTGAATAAAACAGCTCGATTTCAACAGGTATCAAACTAGTTATAATGCAAAACATTACTTTTTACTTTATCAGCTACTGTCAGACTTTAATTTAAGAGGAAAATATTTTTGTCTTTACAACCCCTTTAATTTAGCCAAATTTTATAGGCTACTGTTCCAGCCCTGGCTGTGCTGTGTGCCTATCCTTTTGTCTGGGGACTTCAGTCACCCCCAGACGGCAGGCGGCAGCAGTAGAATCAGGGTAGTGTGGATACTTCTCCTCGGCAGCCAATCAGGAGGGTTGATCGCCTCGCTGTGCATAATGGGGAGGGGTACTTAAGGGGCAGACGTCATTGGTTTGTCATCATCGCGACTCACGCTTTCCACCTGGACAGTCGTCCCACCACCCCCGTGTGTGGCCCTCCTGGCCGGGGTGTGTGTAAGTGTTGCTGTGTTCCTGGCTCCGGGACCACATTGGTCCAGAGCGTCAATCTACTTTGTAGGCAGACTGGGTCTACAGATTTTCAAGTGGTCCTCTGCTGTCTGTCCAAAGTGGAGGAAGCCAGTCGATGGAGAACCTGTCTGAGGGACACCAAGCACAAGGCTGGTGTCGCAGGAGAGGCCTATCTGCTCATCGAAGGACACTTCGTACCTGAGAGGCTGAACGGTAGTCGTCTGTCAGTTATTGATGCAATTGAAGCTGTTTTGAAGGAGATCCAGGTGCTGAATCCAGTTGAGTGGGATTTTGGAGCGAGATTCTCTCCACCTTTAGGAGGGTCTGTGGCAGAGACTTTAACCTAAAGTTCCGAGTGACACTCTGGCTGCTAGGCTGCTGAGAGAGGCCTATCCAGGTGCGCTGTACCCACTCTGGCTAGAGTGGCAAAAAAGTTTTGGAAGCAGTTTCCACATCAGTTAACCCTGAATCCGCCATTTTCATTTCTTCTTTCCCTTCACCTATTTCCACTTTTATCGTTTGTATTCGGCTGGGTAATAAAAGCACAGAAAAGACACCTGTCATGTGGACATTGACTTTATTGCAGCTTTCATCCAGTACCCGAGACGGCGAGAAGACAAGAGGTAACTTGCCACCCAAATTAAACCAGCAGCTCCTTCTGGGGTGGTGCTACACTTTATTTGCGGGGTTAGGTGCTCACGTGATTGATGTGCAATTCCATTGGATGACATGTACTCCTGTGTGGTACAGTGAGTCATATTATTGGACATCAAGCTGCCAACCAGCAGGTCCATTTGCAGTTTGCTTAGCCTCAGATGCCTGTGATGTCATCAGCGATGTGACCTGCCGCAGCTGATTGGCAGATGGTGAGGTTCTCACTTTCCAACTCAACTTCAAATTAATTTCAATCAAAGAAGAGAAGCAGCCGCTGCAAATAAGCTGTCACAGGGGACAGGAAGTGATGGGTGTCACAGGGACAGGAAGTAACACCAGAGTCCATAAATAAAGCACTTGTGTGTAAAAATGTAGTGAATGGTTTAATCTGCTGAGTTTTTATTGTTATTGCGTCATCCTGTCACGTCATACATCTTGTCCTGGTGTCACCAAGATAAGGAGTGATGGAAAAGCTTCAACACAGGGTTATAGATCACAACATGTTCTCTTTCTAAGTCCGTCTGAATTTCCAATGGTAAAACTCCGATGGGGCACACACACGGTCAGAATATCCAATGAAAAAATTCCGTCTGACTTTTTCCATCGGAAATTTCGATCGTGTGTACAAGGCATAACTATTCGTAAAAATGTTCCTTTCCCCCTCCCTATACATATCCTGCATACTTATCATTTTTTAATCCGGTCCTGTCAGATGATTCTGCAGCTTTAGAGCTTCAGCTTCCCTGTGTAAGGGAGCGCTCAACAATAGCTGGGAATTCCAAGTGTTGTGATGTAACCCATAGGCTCCCATGGCACAGCAAATGTTGGCACACATTCCTCTCCACTGCAGTAGCCACTCACTGAAACAGGGAGGCCGAAACTACAGGATCATGTGACCGTACAGAAGCAGATAAAAAAAATGAGAACGGCACAGATCTTTTTTTATATAGGGTGTTCAGGATTGGGGGGGGGGGGGCGTTTAAAAAAAAATGCCTAGTAGGCATATGTGTGCGCACAGGTATGCCTAGGCACACCGTAATCACCCTGTGCTGGGCAGAGTCCCCCTGCTGCTTGGCTGCAGAGAAAGGGACTGTGTAATCTCTGTTCCCAGTCCCTTTCTTTGTCTCAAAAGTGAGACATCAGGGGCCTGTTTAGACCCCTGATATTTCACCAAAGCCCCCAATGGAGCACCTAAAAAAAAACCAATAATAAAATGATTGTATAAAAATACTTTAAAAAAATAATGCAATTGTAAAAATATAATAATAATAAAATATAAAAAAAATAAACTACTGACACCAACCTCTGCCCTACTGACATCGTCCACTGCTCTACTGATGCTGTCCATTGCCCTACTGCCCTATATATTTATACACACACACGCATGTGAGTTTGAGCTTTGGGGTGCACACTCTAATGCAATAGGCTCACACCAATGCTAGTAGGGATTCGCAAAATTATTTCAGCTAAATTGATTTTGACACAAAATTACCAAATTTGTGGCGGAGCAGAAACTCTAATTGAGCTGATATGGTGAAATGTGCTTGGGAAAAAAACAAGCTACCCTTTTTTGTAGTTCAAAGGAGTTTCTATAACCTTTCAGGATCCTCTTAAAGCCAATGATATCCTTAGAAACCACTAAAACACATCAATGTTATCTTCCCCATTAAAACCAATTAATTTTACCAAAATCTCCCTATTTTTACCAATAGTAAAATCAAAACTCTCAATTTCATTAATCACTAATTCAGAGATGATGGTTACATGATCTCCACCAGAAATTTTTGGAGGGCTGACATTTTAGCAAGGCAGGGCAGTCCATGTCCTGTCTCAGCAGTCTCTTAAAGTGAAAGAAAGAAAGTTACTGCTCCAGGTGGATTGTGTTGGGATGATCAGTATGGTCTCAGGAGATCAAGGGTGCTGGCAATGCACAAGGCAACAAATGGAAAAAGAAAATATGGACAGCCGCACTCCAAAAAACCTTGATGGTTGTCTTTATAAAAAAAAAAAGGAAAACTGCACTACAAGTCACAGCATACAATATGGGAGTAAAACAAACTGTATGAATTTATCTGTAAATATAATGAAACCGTATAAAAAAAATGCATTAAAATTCACTAGTAGTTTTTTCACTGCTCAATTTTCACTTTCATTTTTATCCCCTTCACACCATGCATTTTCACTATAAAATCGCATTACAAAGGGCATTTTTATATATTTATCTATTTATTTACTTATTAGTTATTGGGTGTGTGTATATACATTTATTATAACAATAGTCTTGTATCACTAGACACACACACACCTATCTAATCTAATTTTATTTGTGTTGATACGGTTTCATTATATTTACAGATACATTCATATAAATTCAGTCACTTTATTTATATCTCTTTTTAAACATGAACTAAATTTTTTTATCTATATGAATTTTTTTTCATAAGAAATATTTATTATATTTGCTTTCCATTATATATTTTCCAATAATCTAGACATTTTGAGGTTAAATCTCAGTGATCTCTGAGACCTATTTACACACACACAGATGATTGTGGTTAGGGATTCAGATCTGGCAACCCCATTGGTCAATTAGTTTTGACCTATCATTGATCACGTCTTTGAAAGTTTGCTATATATTAAATGTGATGTTTTATAATTGTCAGCTATGATTAAGCACTATGATTAAGCACTAATTTATAGTGCGAAACGCGTCAGCTGTTTTACTCCCGTGTTGTAAGCTGTAACTTGTAGCGCAGTTTTCTTTTTTTTTTATATAAAGACAACCATCAAGGTTTTTGGAGTGCGTCTGTCCATATTTTCTTTTTCCAGTCTCTTAAAGTGACTCTGGTGCTTTACTAAAGAATAATAACACATTTCCTCATGCAAAGAACACATAGAACTATCACCTAAACTGTTGCCCGCTTTACCGATCTTTGTAGTAATGCAAAAAAATAAATAAACGCTAGCTAAACTCTCCGGAACCCGAAATTTCTGGGTGTTTTATCCGCCAGCCCCTACAACCTACATACTCAGAAGCTAGAGGGAGAAAACACAGCACAGGCCAAAGCCTCAGAGGAACATTGGAGAATGTAGGAGAAGAAAGTATTCTAGATTTTCTTTGAAGAGGGCCATACATTTTAGGGGCCAGATTCTCAGCTGCGATACGACGGTGTATCTCAGATACACCGTCGTATCTCAGTTTTTTTCAATGGGTATCTATGCGTGTGATTCCTAGAGTCACTTACGCATAGAATACTAAAGTTCCGACAGGTGTAAAACAATTACACCGTCGGATCGTAGATGTAATGACAACGCCGGCCGCTAAGTGGCTTTTACGTTGTTTTCTCATTTGCCTATGCAAATGAGCCTAATACGCCGATTCCCGAACGTTTTTACGCCGCCCCGTGGTCGTTTACGTTGATTCCGTAAGGTTTTTCCGGCGTAAAGATAAAGCAGGTCAAAGATGGCGCATCCTATGTTAAGTATGGACGCCGTGACCGAGGCAAATTTGAAAGTTTTTACGTAGTTTGCGTAACTCGTCCATGAATGGGGATTTACGTCAATTACGTTCACGACGAAAACACCGTCATAATTTGGAACATGCGCACTGCGATTTTCCTATGGCCAGCGCATGCGCAGTACGTTTGGCGCGGGGGCGCGCTTAATTTAAATACAAGCCGCCCCCTTCGATTTACGCGGGGAGATCTCCTTGGCAGGGTCTATATGAGCCAGTCCCTTCCAGGGATCAGACATATTGTAGAATTCTGTACTGATACCATATTAATTTAACTGATTTGTGCTACTGCATTTAACGCAAACATAAAACAATATTGTTTCTGGTTTTCTTACTTGATGTAACATGCTGTCAGCCAGTATGCACCGCAAGCTATTTGACATTCAAGTTTCATTAAAGTAAAATCTGTGAGTGAACTTAATGATTATGTTTTGAATGTCATTATTTGTAACATACCAAGTTCATTAGTGCAGAGCTACTGACCTCCCGTGCTATGGAAAATTGCTTCCTCTCATCTCCCCCTGATTCTATTACAGAACAAATTAACTAATTACTGTATCCACTATATATAAATTGTTTACATTACAGCGGAGCTAAAGGTGTCTCGAGAGTAAACCTCAGAAAATACTGAAATCTCAAATGGGCTATTGCTTTTTCCCGGAGGACTGCATACCCCAAGCACATCTGCTGGGATCAGAATGGGAATGCAGATGTAAGATTATTCTCTAGTCTGTCTGGATCTGCCAAGTATAAATTAGCTTGGCTCAAATCAGGCCCAAAACTCACATTGCTTTTCAATAGAGTACCTATATATACAGTATATTTTGTACTGGTCTAGTAAGAGGACACAGCGATCTATGCGAACATCAGACATACTTGAGCAGACAAGACAAGTAAAACCCTCCTGTCTTGCTTTTGATAAGAAGTGACAATTGTCCAGGGAGTGTCACAAAGTAAATCATGCAAAGGGGCTTAAAAAATGTAGGAAAGTCTTTGTAAAAGCTACAAAGATTTGCTTCCTTTACCTTACTGCAGTGCTGTTTTCATGTCCTCATTGTTCATTTTTGCTTTGATGTTGCTGTAATCCTGCTCTGTTCTGGACACTTCCTGGTTGTCTGTTTCCTTATAACCACAGTACTGGGAGCTTTTTCACTGTGGTCACTAATCAAGGAGGTGTGATTACTGTGTGTAAACTGAAACTAGATTGGGCTGAGGGGTTTTAGACAAACCATCACTGCCCTCTATTGGCTCTCTGGCTCTGTACGTCAGAGAGACAGGAAACAACAGCAAAAACTAAACTAGAACTGTAGGTTGATTATATGATTGATTTTTATCTAGTTTTAATCATTTTTAAAAGGAATCAGTTAACTATTATGTCTCTATACCCTGTAAACAGTCATTTCAGCCCAAACATTTTTTCCTTTAGTGACCCTTTAAGGGACTTTCCTATTTAGAACAATTTAGAGGAACTCATAGAAAATGCAGATCCTCTGGTTAGTTTTGGTCTGCACTGCACCATTGATAAAAGCTCCTTTAAATCCATCTTTACAATTAATTAAAGAGATTGTAAAGGTTTGTTTTTTATTTTCTAAACAGGTTCCCTCTCCCTCTCCACCGCAGGGATGTAGTCCCGAGGGAGGGGTCGAGCACGCTGACCAACCCCCAGCCAGAACGGATCGGATGATGGGGGCAAGCTTACTGAGGAGGAACAGGAAGTGAGAAATTCAGACAAAGAAAAAAAACTTTAAAAGGAAAATCGAAGGTAAGTGAACCAACAATGCACTGGCTTAAAGGAACCAATTTAGAAAGTTTTTAGAAAAATTAACCTTTACAACCCCTTTAATGCCTGGGCTTTGTTAGGTACATGGTGTTATAATTCATCCCTTAATTTTTCTCTTGGCCCTCTCTCTGACCCATGACAAAGCCAATATTTTATTCTTATGCATGCTATGAAATATTGTAAATGCACTTTATAAACTCCATATGGCTAATTAAGAGCTGCCACTTTCAGTTGCCTCAAATCTTAGCTGACACACTGGCCTACTGAATCCATTTAAGGGAAGTCACAAAAAAAAATGTTTTCTATTTTTCTTAGATATCAACTTTTTGATTTGTTTATACATGCACAGGGAATTTACCGTTTTAAAACTCCAATTTCTAACTTTTTCCGTTGGATGACTAGAATTTCATTGGAAGATCACACCCCTACTTATCCAACGATTATATCAACACACCTTTAAATACCTGACTTGTACATTTACTTGCTTTCGTCCCACATCACTCTTTGGCAAAGCCACCCACCTTCTCAATACTCCAAAACTTAAAACAAATGTTTGTGTTTCAACAAAAAATCCTAGATGCACCGCCTGACCCTACGCTAAGTCAAACTGTTGTTTTGCTCTGTATGAATGCATAGCCTGCAGAGGTCTACATTAAGCTTCTGCTTCACTCCTCCACTTCACCTAAAAGAAATGATGGCATGTAGGAGAGAAATGAGGAAGGTGTTTGTTTGTTTTTTGACGGGTGACAAAGCTTAGACCAGCCATTCTCAACCAGGGTTCCCCCAGAGGTCACTAGGGGTTCTTTGAGTTGTGGCTGATTGACCTTCCATCCAATAGTACCTACATAGTTCTGTGTCCAGTGCCACTTAACAGAGCCAGCGGTATGACGCCAATGATCTTTTTAGCTGTCTGTTAGGGTGGCACTCTAACCACCAATGTAAGGGCAGCATACATCCCACTGACTACCACTATAGGGGGGAAGTTTTTCCAGTGAGAACTAATGTAAGGGAAATTCCTCCCACTGACCCTGATTAATTTACCTGGGGTTCCCTAAGACCTGAACTGTATTTTAAGGGTTTCTCTGGCGCAAACATTTTGAGAAAGGATGGACTAGACCAGGGGTGCCCAACCAGTGGCCCGCGGAGCCCTCCGATGTGGCCCGCAATCTCCTGCTCTGGGATAGAATAGAATACTGTCATTAAAGGTACGTTTATTACTAAAATCACAGTGTATATATGTGCATATCTGTTCTGCAGTGGTTACTGGGCTGCTTTCAAACTGATCTGCAGGTGCAGAGCAGTGCACCTGAGGGTTACCTGCACTGAGCCATAGGCCCAATTGGACCCTCCATTCACCTCTAAGGCCGCGTACACACGATCAGACCGGTCCGATGAAACTGATCTGCAGACCAGTTTCATCGGACCAATTCGATGGTGTGTACGGCCCATCGGATCGGTTCGATGGTTAGTACGCCAAAGCATCGGACCAAAAACCTGCGCATGCTCAGAATCAAGTCGACGGATGCTTGGAAGCATTGAACTTCCTTTTTTCAGCACGTCGGTGTGTTCTACGTCACCGTGTTCTGGTCTGATCAGATTTTTGGTCCGATGGTGTGTACACACATCAGACCACTTCAGCCTGGTCCGATGAAAACGGTCCGTCGGACCAGTTTCATCGGACCAGTCTGATCGTGTGTACGTGGCCTTAGGTGTAGCAGATTTAAATGGACTTGCGTCCGTTTACAAATGCCTACCTCCAATCTCATCTGCAAAAAAAAAAGTACCCGCTCCGCTCATTGTGGCCTGCTACCAGTTACCAAGTCTCTTAGGTGGCCCTTGCTCTTCACAAGGTTGGGCACCCCTGGACTAGACTGATGTAGATTAGAAGAGGGGATTGTAAGAGGGAGGTCCTAACATCTGTTTGCAAATATTGAGAAACTGTACCTTCCGAGTTTCCTCTGACTTTGTCCTCTTTGTGCATTCCTGATGTGTATTGTCCACAGTTTGTTCATTTCTTTTATAAAAAAAACGATAAAAATGGTTAGTTATAAAAAAAAAAAAACAGGTCCTTAATTTCTGTGAAACGTAGTAGCTTTGTAAACTGAATGAGAAATAAAATTCTTTAAATCAGTTCCTCTCAAGTAAGTACATTTGTCCAGACCAAAGTGCATAGCTGCTCAATGTAGCTAGCTGTTATGTACTCATACAGGTACAGGGGTGGATATGAAACATACAATAGCAGTAGTTTTCCTTTGTAGACAAGAACACAACCCATCATTTTCCCTGGTGTCTTCTGTTCTTGTGACTGAAAATGATCCCAATCATCTGGAGACCTTTTGCTCCTGAAACAGACGTCATGGAATACAATTAAGAAACAATGGATTGCTTGTCAACATTTAAACAGTTTATAAAAAATTGATTAATACCCAGCAGCTCCAGAGTTTTTTTCCTCTCCAAGAAAATAAATGAAGAAAATAGAAACATTTGGTGCATGTGATGTACTGTCTGTTCACTGACATTTACTGCTTTGTGTGAGCAGAGAGCATGAGATCCATCCATTCCAAAATGTTACTAGAATGTCAACAGACCCCAGTCAATGATTATTACAGCGACCTTTCCTTCCTGAGGTTCACAAAATGAAACCCTGGGGGTTGTGGAAACTGATTGTTTTAATTTTATATAATTGTCCATTTTCCATCTTCTGCAAGTCTGATGAAAGTGATGTAATATCCCGGGACATGCTTCATACAGTAAAGCTGAATCCTGCACAAAAACTTTCCTTAAAGCGGAGTTCCACCCAAAAATGGAACTTGTGCTTTTCGGAACCCTCCCCCAATTCGGTGTCACATTTGGCACCTTTCAGGGGGAGGGGGGTGCAGATACCTGTCTAAGGTATTTGCACTAGGGGTGCAACAGATCAAAAAACTCACGGTTCGGATCGTTCTTCGGATCAGCAGTCACGGATCGGATCATTTTTCGGATAAGCAAAAAAATAAAAAATCTCCCCCACTGTAATATCCACATCCCCCCCCCCCCCCCCCACTGCAGTGCCGTCACTAGGGTTGGTGTCACCTGTTGCAAAAAAAAATGGTGTCCCCCCCCCTCAGTGCACCCACCAGTAGTAAAGACAGTGACCCCCCCCCCAGTAGTACAGGCAGACAGTGACCCCCCAGTAGTACAGGCAGACAGTGACCCCCGTAGTACAGACAGTGACCCCCGTAGTACAGGCAGACAGTGACCCCAGTAGCACAGGCAGACAGTGACATCCCCCCCGTAGTACCGGCACACAGTGACCCCAGTAGTACAGACAGACAGTGACCCCCGTAGTACAGGCAGACAGTGACATCCCCCCCCGTAGTACAGGCAGACAGTGACCCCAGTAGTACAGGCAGACAGTGACCCCCCCCGTAGTACAGACAGACAGTGACCCCAGTAGTACAGGCAGACAGTGACATCCCCCCCCAGTAGTACAGGCAGACAGTGACATCCCCCCAGTAGTACAGGCAGACAGTGACCCCCGTGCAGACCTCAGATTGCGGCGTGTGTGTCCCTCGAGCGCGGGCTCCCCCTCCTCTGTGGGTGTAAACAGAGAGGAGGGGCCGCCGCCGGGTGTACCAAGATGGCCGCGGCTCCGGAGCTAGGCCGGAGCCGCAGCGTTTCCTAATGCTATGGCCGCGGCGGCAGTCCGCGGATCGCATAGCGTGCTGATCCGAAGGGGGTGACCCGTTCAGATCACGGATCAACCTTGATCAGTTGCACCCCTAATTTGCACCCACTTCTAGGCATAGACTCCAGTCGGAGTCACGCCACTTAACACCCCACCCCCCCTCCCCGCTGTCTCCTGGTTAACATACTGGTCCCAGGAGAGAGTGGGAACCAGTGAGGGAGCGCTGAAACCGGGTAGTGAAGCCACAACGCTTAACTTCCTGTTTCCCTCACCGAGGATGGCAGTGGGGGCAGCGATTGCTCGTCCTCGGCTGCCAACATCGCGGGCGTGCTTGACAGGTAAGTGTCCATTTTTTAAAAGTCAGCAGCTGCAGTATTTATAGCTGCTGGCTTTTAAAGAAAAAAAATTGGGTGGACCTCCGCTTTAAAGTGATTTGTATAGGTTTTGTTTTTTGTTAATAACAAACATGTCATACTTACCTCCACTGTGCAGTTCGTTTTGCACAGAGTACAAGAAGAAAAGGAAATTTACCCCAGGGGGCTTTGTGTTGCAGCAAAAAATTATGATAATGGTAAATATTATTAAGATATTAAGAAATTTTTATTGGTGTTTTATATGTCTCATCGAGAACATGTAAATTATACTAAAACACAGAGAAAAAGTAAATGAATGGTCACAATAAAAACATGTATACATGAATAGACAGTATTGCACAGAGCTCCGATCCTGCTGTTCTGGGGTCTCACGGCGGCTGTCTCGGCTCCTCCTTGCTAAAGCTAACCCCCTCTGGGAAGCTCTCTCCCAAGGGGGTTAGCTTGTGGGTGCACTCCCGTATCATACAGTTGGCATCCATAGACGCCAAGTGTATGACTTGGTTCCCGCCCCCCGACGGCTGCATCATTGGATGTGATTGACAGCAGTGGGAGTCAATGGCTGCGCTGCTATCAATCTATCCAATTAACAGCCAGACTCAGTGGAGAAGAGGACTCCGGGGGACGCACACAGCAGGTGAACGGGCTCAGGTAAGTAAAACGGGGGGGCTGGGGGGCCCATGACAGCAAGGTGTTTTTTAACCTTAACGCATAGGGTGCATTAAGGTGAACAAACACAAACCTTTACACCCCCTTTACCACAATCCAATTCGCATGACAAGAGATTGTAACCGTCTCTCTATGGAGCCGGTTTACATATCTTCATTGCGGCTGCGGAGCGACTTGCACAGGAACGCTGTGCGTCTTTGGCTCAGTTTCAGGGCCAAATTCAGGCAAAAATTCATCCCTGAAAAGGAGAACCCTGCTGCGAGCCACACAATCAGAGGTGTAAACCCGGCTTTAAATATTTTCTTCAATATCCACAGGGCATAAATCCCTTCTGTTTGCACCTTTTGCTTTTGGAAACCCAGATATTACCTTTAATTTTTATTTAATGTGATGCCACTGTGCTGTACATAACCAGTGCAGCAAGCATAGTTGTGGGAGGGACTAAGTAGCCCCCCCTTCCCCCACTAGAGGCTACCTACAGAAAACTACAGGAGGGGGGCGGAGACAAGACCAGTCATAGTGCTCAAGGAGAGGGAGTAGCAGTGACCGGTCTGTATTACAGGAATTACGTCACAGATCTGGAAGAAATATGCAAAGCACACCAAGATTCAGGGAAGAATACATATGGCTTTTATAATTAGAAAATATTTGATTAGCCCGAAGTTTAGCTTTATTATCTTTTATGCATTAAGACTTAAAGAAAACAATTATATTTATAATCTTATTTTCCATATTCACCTTGTATGATTTCAAGAATTCCCACAATGCTGTGGTAATGTGTAAATATTCATTTACATGTTCTCATGTGGTCAGGAGAGTAGAGGAGAGTCTACAATCTGACATTAAAGCGGATCTCCGCCGAAAAATCGAATTTTGGATTAATGGCTCTTAAAATTAGTAATAGCACTCCTGTGCTAAACTCACGTTTTCCGTTTTCCACAGCCGCTCCGCTAGGTTTCTGTACAGAATAAGAACTTATATTCCCCACGTCCTCTTGTTGCCATCTTGGCTTTGGGCAGGAAACAGCACACTGGCATGTCACTTCCTGTTTTCGGTGGATGCTGTCCCAGCATCCACCACTCGATCTGTGAAATTAACACTTACCTTAGAACTAGATGAAAACAGATTGATAGCAGTTGAATTCCGTGCCACGAGACTTCAGCTGTGTGTATTTCTCCTTACAGGATCAGTATCTGTGCTGTAATGGAGAAATGTCAAACACCCGCCCTTTCCTTTGTTTACATCCGCGTCACTTCCTGTAAAACGAAGTCACGCGATGTCTGGGCTAATACAGTGAATTATTATAATTAGGGAGCTCTGAGAAAGGCTCCCAGCATGCAGAGCGAGGGACAGGAAGGAGGAATAACCAGATGAAAACCCGACTGCCTACAGACCGGAAGCCTCAGTGTTTAAAAGGTATTGTAACACCAAATTTTTTAATAATAGCCGATTAGAGATTGTTTTGTAGCGCTATTAATATTAAAGTAAAGTCAATTTCAGGGTGGAGCTCCACTTTAAGTCCCATAATGCACTGCATTGGTAGTAGTTACAGACACGGAAAGAAAGACAGGAAACATGTGGCTACATGTGTTTCAAAACACAGAAAAAAAATATTCATGGAAATTCTTGCTGTTGTAGAGAGACTCTTAAAGGAACATAATCACTCAAAATATTCTGATACGTATATGTGGTTAACAGTTGTAAAAAATAGTATTCATTTTATATACAGTGAAACCTTGGATTGCGAGTTACGCAGTTAACGGGCATTTTGCAATATGAGCATTTTTTATTTTTTTAATCCTGACTTGGTTTGCGAGTGTTGTCTCGCAAAACGAGCAGGATTAAAGCCATTGCGGTGTGCAGTACCACATTTGGCCAGGAGGTGCTGGGGCACCAGAGCCATTTGGAAATATTCAGAAACACTCGGAAATACTCCTGAGTGTTTCTAAACCTTTTTGAGGGTTTTCCGATTGCAGCCGAATGGTCTCTGAGGGCCAGATTCTCAGAGGCACTACGACGGAGTATCTCAGATACCCCATCGTATCGCCGTTTTCTTGGGCTCGTATCTATGCGAGTGATTCTTAGCATCACTTTGGCATAGATACGCTTGAACATCCGACAAGTGTAATACCATTACACTTGTGGATCGTAGTTGTAATGACAAATCCGGCCACTAGGTGGCCTTTACGTTGTTTTCTCATTTGCCTATGCAAATGAGGCTACTACGCCGATTCCCGATTGCTTTTACGCCGCACCGTCGTCGCGTACGTCGTTTTCGTTCACGTAAGGTTACCCCTGCTTCTATGAGGAGTAACCTTACGAAGTCCCGTCGGATGCCATGTTAAGTATGGCGTCAGGTCAGCGTCGGCTTTTTCCATTGCTTACGTCGTTTTACTAACTCGTTCGCGAATAGGGCATTGCGTAGTGACAATCACGTCGTTTTAACGTTGGTTTCAACGGCGCTTTCCGACGTGAGCTGGAGCATGTGCACTGGGCTTTTTCCCCGGCCGGCGCATGCGCAGTTCGTTCGACACAGGGGCGCGCTTCATTTAAATAGAAGCCGCCCCCTTTGAATTACGCGGGCTTACGCTGGGCCATTTTCGCTACGCCAACGCAAACTACGGAGCAAATGCTTAGAGAATACGGCACTTGCTCTAGTACGATGCGGTGGCGTAGTGTAAATGCGTTACGCTACGCCGACAAATTTGTATGAGAATCTGGCCCTGAGTATTTCAGAGCCACCACCTCTGGCCACATGTGGTATTGCATGCCATAGAAGTCAATGTGGAACAAATTATTTTTGTCTCCATTGCCTTCTATAGGGAAACTCGCTTTGATATGCAAGTGCATTGGATTACAAGCATTCTCCTGGAACGGATTATGCTCGTAATCCAAGGCTCCACTGCATTTATTTTTGTTTTTATTTCACATGCCACTTTTATTCACATTTACATGGAAGCCCAAAATGGCAAAAATGGTTGGTACAAACTATGACAATGCAAGAGGTGCTTACAAGGGTCAACTTTTATTTTAAACTTTTAAAATAAATGCTATCATTTCTTCAGTTGATTTTAATAAGAGGAAACAAACACGTGTAATTGTAGCCACATAAATCCCCAATTCCTTATGTGGTGTATGGCAGGGTTTCTCAACCAAGATTCTGTGGAACTCTAGAGCTTACTAGGGGTTTACTGAGTAGTTAGAAGCAGTGGATGGATTTCTGACCTAACGGTGCCTGCATAGTTCTGCGATCAATTATACTTGGCCGAGCCAATGGTTTGGGACCAGTGACCACCAAAATAAGAAGGGCTTTTTATAGTAAAAAAATAATCTGATTTTATGCACTATCACAACGCTTTTGTTCCCAGTTGTTTTGTACTATTTTCATGCTTATATCAACATCTACATTGTGTGATTTTTTTTTTTTTTTGGATTATATTATTATGGATTTTATCCCCCTCACCTGGAGGGTTTTGTTAGGTCCCCCTCACACCACAGTGCACTTCAACCCATGAGTTTTCATTGAGACAGATTATGTTACATGGCACTTTTATTTTTAATGAACTGTCACTATACCTTTGCACGTGAAAAACATATATCGAATTTTGCCCCCCTGGCTCCGCACCTGAATCCACCCCCTTTGCCCGAGCATCAGTGTGACAGGAGCCGGCGCTAGAGGAAGCATGTATCTGCAGTAGAGAGCACTGATCATAGAGACGCCCAGGGGATGTTTTATACCTGTACATCAGGACATGTCCTCCAATGCTGCACCTCTATAATGACACTACAGAGTAAAGGCATCCCATGCATTCCACCAGATGTCCACGTTATATCCCAGCAGTGCCCACTAGAGGTTATAACAATTATAGTACAGCACCGAAAACTTACATGCCGAGAGTAGGGACACCAGCCACTGGGCACCCTAGGCAGCAGTGCATCCTAGGCGGGCGCCTAGTTTGCCTATTAGTATAGCACCAGCCCTTCCTGTTAGGTAAGGTATATCCCCAGCCACAAAACACAGGCTCAGGGAATATCCCAGCTGACCTCACTGACACATAATACAACTACTCGGTCACTATGAGTCAACCAGACCAACTAAAGGACACCATATCAAAGATGGGTCCATACCATTTTACCAAAAACACCAGGTTTAACCCACCTTCAAGGATCCCAAACCACCAACTTCCTCTACAACTAAATATAAACCATCACAAACTAACACTTATGCCTTATAAAAAATGCCAGTTTTCTCGTTGTGAAGATCGGTCGTATGTACAATACGACCGATCTTCACAATGAGAAAACTGGCATTTTTTATATTGGTCGTGAAAACCGGTCGTTAGCAGTTTTCTTGACGAAAAAAACTGCCCGCAAATTTTTTTTAAATGCTTAAAAGGAGAAGTATTGCCAAAGCTTGTTTGGCTGTACCTCTCCTATGGATCACAGACATGCAGTTCATTCTGCAGTCCTTTAACCTGTTTTCAGCTGATAGCAGGCTAAATCCCGCTGTTGGCGTCACTCAGCAGGTCCAGACTTGTAAAAGATCCCGCTGAGCAAGCCATTCCTGACCCCTCCACAGGTGAACGCTGGAGGGGCAGAGCAGAGACTTGGTGACTGACAGTCACCTGCTCTCTGCTCAGAGCAGAGGGGAGAACTGAGCAATTAGCGATGTTACATCGCTCAGTTCTCTGAGTAGAGCCGGCCAGGGACAGCTGCAGCCATCTAGGTGAGTATTTTATTTATTTTTTCCCATACTTCTCTTTCACTTCCTTCATAGCTCTAGGCATGCCTTTTCAGACACTAATGCCGCGTACACACGGTCGTTTTTTGTCTTGTAAAAAACATTGTTTTTTCTCATGAAAAAAAAACAACGTTTTTCAAACTTCATTTTAAAAAATGCCGTTGCCTACACACCATCGTTTTCTGAAAATGCTCTTGCAAAGCGCGGTTACGTACACCACGTACGACGGCACTCTGTTCCATTCAAGCTCGTGTCATAACTTGAGCATGCGCGGGTTTAAAAACTTCGTTTTGAACGTTGTTTTAGCCCACACACGATCATTTTAAATGATGTTTTTTAAAACGTTTTATTTCATCACAAAAAACGACCGTGTGTACGCGGCATAATACACTGTGCTAAATCTATCTTAGTAGGAAGCTAACAAAAATCTGTAATTTCTACACTGGCCACTAAAAAGCCAGGGTGACTCTGAATTATATGGAAGACTGACATTCCAGAAAATTACAGACTATTAAACAAACATAAGAATGGAAATTAAAAGTAGGCATTTAATGGATGACTGAGCAATGTAAAAGTCAGTTACAGTGACTCTTTTATATTTGCCAAAATGATTACAAGCAAAGAGTGACCTTTGGGTTTTAATTTAAATCATTCAACATTTACATGCATTAAAGTCATAAAACAGATATGCAGTCAGATAGACATTGAACTAATGATCTCTGTTTTCACAGACATAACTCTAATGCCGCATACACATAACCGTTTTTAATGTCATGGAAAAAAACAAAGTTTTTCTCTACGTGATTATTGTCAAGCTTGCCTTGTATACACACGATCGTGAAAAACAAATGCTCCAGCAAAGCGCGGTGATGTACAACGGCACTATAAAGGGGAAGTTCCATTCGGATGGCGCCACACTTTGGGCTGCTTTTGCTGATTTTGTGTTAGTAAAAGTTTGGTGAGAGACGATTCACGCTTTTCAGTCTTCATGCTTTTCAGTTTGTTACAGCGTGACGAATGTGCTATCTCCATTACAAGTGCCAGTTTTACCAGAACGAGTGCTCCCATCTCGTAACTTGCTTCTGAGCATGCTCGTTTTTTCCCGTCGTTAAAGCCTACACAAACATGAAAAATGACGACATGAAAAACAACGAGAAAAATTAGAGCATGCTCTAAATTTTTAATGCCCATTTTTCAAATCAACAAACAAATCTGTGCAACACAAGTGAAATGAAAAAGAAAATAATTCTGGATGCAGTGAGGTCTCCAAAAATAAATCAGGATAATATCAGAAAAGCGATGATTGAATTCCCAAGAGTATTGTGACAGTTTCAGGTGTGACACCCAGGTGTATAGCGATCTGCTTACCAGGTGGCCGTGACTGTGATGAACAGTCTCACCTGGCTCAGGGAATAAGGTTTCCCCACAACATGTGTTTCTGTAGCGCTGCAGTGATGATTGCTATCCACAGTCTCTCATAAAGAAAAGATAAAGGCTTGCATAGTGTAGTATGTAAACAACAAATATTCTTAATAGTGGTAATAAATGCACTTACAAACGGCAGATATCATTGGCAGTATAAGTAGTAGCTGCAGCGTCTCAGTGATTCCTTCCTCTCGTTCTCATATCATCAAAGGCTCCACCTCTCATTCAGGTATTGAGTGATGACGTCATCGGCCCCTACGCGTTTCGTCACTACTGGACTTCAACTGGGGATATGGAAGCTTGTGCTGAGGGGGTGTGGCTGTTACTCAGCTCTTCCAGCACAGAGCACCAGAGAAAAGAGCAGAAAGTAGAATTTTCACTAGGGCTGCATTCACACCCGAGTGTTTTTTGTTTTAAGGCAGAAAATTGCACGATTTTTCCACGATTTTAATTGCATTTTTGCTTTGAATTTATATAGGTCAAAAGGTCACAAATGTAAGAAGCTGAAAAACTCCTGTAATCTGCTCAAAAGGGCGCTTTGCTTCAGGCTACAAAACACATTTTTTGGGAATTTTTTTTGCGTTTTACAAGCTGAAAACGCTCAGGTGTGAATGCAGCCTTAGAGCAGTGGTTTCCAAACTGCGCACCTTTGCTTGCCTTTATAATACGAAACACTATTCTGCCAACTGATATCAACAATGGGGCACCATTTCTCCCACTGGCACCAACACGGTACACGATTCCTCCCAATGATACTTTCCAGATAGAGAAAGGAGCTGTGAGTTAGTGGGCATCCTGACACTCCTGCCCCCTCCCCCCTCGCTTTCTCCACACCAGGAAGAAAGCCCATTAAGGTGTGTAGTTACAGACAGACGAACAGGAAGTCCCCTGAGAAATAAGAAATAAGGATAATTAAATGCAAAATGGAAGGATGAGGTAAGTGAAGGAGGACTCTAAGGTAAAGTAAGAGGTTTCCTTTACAACCCCTTTAACCACTTAAGACCCGGACCAATCTCCACACCAGGAAGAAAGCCTTGCATTTGCGTCCTTTTCTTTAAGCTTTCTTTTGGTGGTGTGTAGTTACAGAAAAAAAAACACAGTTAAAAAAAAATCAAATAAACTAAATTTTACAAACAGCCAAAATTTATTTAGAAGTCTTTAGTAAAAAAAAAAAAGGATAAAAAAAAAATTTAGCAGGAACAGCGACACTCCTGAGATGCTGGCAATAAGAAATAAGGATAATTAAGGGGGGGTGGGGGGGCTATGCAAAATGGAAGGATGAGGTAGGGGGGGTGGGGGGGGCAGTCGCAAGGGGAAGGAGGACAGTGTAATGTTGGTGCACACTTACAGGTGTTTCTAAGGTAACCGCTGCGAGGAACTTCCCCCTTCCTGTGCAGGAGGAGGAAGTGACACAAAGGGGGAGCGCGCGCATTTGGGAGCGATCGCGGGGGGGCGGGTAAACACTGAATCCGCCCGCTCGTCCCGGATCGCTCCCGGAAAACGCCGCGGATTGGGACCCCCGAACCGCACGAAGGCGGGGACGTTTCCTTTACGAGCCATTCTGTGGCCAATGTGCCCCTTAAGTTTAAGAACCACCTGCTCAGCAGGTCAACCTAAGGAGTGCAACATTTCTACATTGTAACAAGTAGCTAGTAGCTTTGATATATAAACATAGTGGACCTGATTAACCTCAGAGCATGAACACATTAGATTAGAACCATCTTGGAAGCGTCTGCTTACACGCATGCATATAGTGTAATAAGTGAAAAGATGCCCCCTTTTAAAGTTGGAAATACAAACAAATTCATAAGCATTAACTCCACCAGTAGTCCACTGATTCTGGCCTTTCGAAGTGTTTTGTGGGGAAGTATATTTGCATATCCACAGGAATTCAAACCAACCAGTAAAACCAGACTACTGCTACATACTACTGCATTCCAGATGCTGACTGTTAAGCTAACGAATGTTAGATAATGTTAGTAAGGTCCAGAAAAGATTATCTATGTTATGATGACACTACACACATATAGCCACATGCTCCACCCATGGGTCCCTTTAGGAGTTCACTTCTCTGGCTGGTGCTGGTTCTTCAATCAAGGTTGTGCAACAAAGGATGCCTTAAAGGAGAGGTTTGGGATTGTTAAAAAAAAACATCTACACTTACAGTATCTCCATGATGCTGCATTGGTCCTCCGCCAGCTCTAAGCTTGAGAACAGAGGGATCATATGCCCGCCAATCACTCAGTCAGCTCTGAGCAGAAAGCACTCTGTCCCCACCCCTCCTCCAGAGTTCACTGAAGAGCAGGGCCGGGCAGAGGGCAGGGTCTCTTAGCCACACAATGAGATTCTTCCCGAACTGGAGCTGCTCTGTGATGTCAGCCAACAGCGGGCTTTAAGCTGACCATTGACAGTTCAAATATTGGCTGGTTCAGCAGGTCGAACGATGTATGGGCAAGTTGATTGGTCCCCCACTCTCCCTTACATCACAGTGCACCCCCTTTCCTTATGCTGCTGTTAGGAAGAAGCTGGATGCATTGCTTAAAAGCAGAATGTAGGCATCTAGAGGAGGACCAGAGGAGGGCTGGAGCTCTCAAGAGGTGTGAAGGCCACATGAAATGGCCTGGAGGGCCAGATTCGACTCGCGGGCCTTGTGTTTGACACCTGTGGTTTAGGCATTAGTGAGTGCTAAAAAATTATATTAGGACACTTACCTGTCCAGGGATCCCACAATGTCCTCACCCTAGCTGATTCTTAAAAAAGGCTCCCGGGTGCAGGCGCCACCATATTGGGCAAGGGAAACTGGCTGTGAAGCCTTGAGGCTGGTTTCCTACTGTGCAAATAACACTGTACTTTCTCAATGAGCCGGTTGTGATAAGGGCCAAACACAGCAGGAATTGGGATAGGGTACCTGTCAAAACCAGGTACCCATATGTTATGGAATGTAGGTATTTTGCATCTTGTGGACCAGGCTGCCCTTTGTCGGGGTGTTTGGTCAGTTTCCTTTTCTTTTTGTTCATACTTGACTAAAAAAAACACCATAAAAATGTATTGAACCTAAAACCAGGTACCCACTCCACCCACAAGGTGCCAAATGTGGCAATGGAGGGTGGGCAGAGGCAGACAGGCGGAACTTCCCCTTTTAGGTGGACTTACGCTTTAAATAAAGATTCCCTTGTGGTACTAAAGGCAAAATCAAAATGACTTTTTTAGTCTATCGCTAACATTAAATCAGTACTAAATCCAAAAGCAAACATTTAATATATTTCTGCAGCCAGGAAGAGGATGGGGCATCTCTGCAGTAAGGATTTCTGCAGGATACAGCTGCATGCACTACGTGGGACATCCTTCATTAAAGGTAAGTTAGATCACTAAAATTATGGAGAATGTTTTTATTTTGTTATGACAAAAACCCTAATTTTAGGCTCTTATTGTAATGATAGCATAATGTAATTTTGATGCATTTAATGCGGAGTTCCACCCAAAAGTGGAACTTCTGCTTAAACCACTCCTCGCTCCTCGGGGGGAGTGGGGGCTTTAGTAGGAGTGGAACTTCCTGTCAGACTTCCTCCTTCCGCCCAGGGACCGCTTAGGCGATACATCATATCGCCTTTTGATGGCCCCTCCCTGTAGGCGAACACGTGACAGGTCCCAGGCGATCGCCTGTCCACTCAGGGAGCGCTGCGCCGTTCGTGCATGCGCAGTGAGTGCCCGGCCGTGAAGCCGAAAGCTGTCACGGGTGCCCACCGTTACAATGGGGGCGCCGGCGGAAAAGGGGGGGTGAAGCTCCGGGAGGAGCTTCGCTGGACCGTGGAACAGGTGAGTGTATGTTTATTAAAAGCCCGGGAACTGTTTGTAGGTGACTTTTAATAAACATAAAAAAAGTGAACTCCCCTTTATTAATATGTTTATAAGGCCGCGTACACAAGGGGAAGCCTGAAAACGGAGCTCAGCAGACATCTCCGCTCGTGTGTATGGGCTAGCGGACAGTTTCCACCCGACAGTCAAAGCATGCTTTGAAATCTATCCTGCTCCGCCCGATGTCTGCTTTTAATACCAGCAGAATGTCGGCTCCCACCGCCGCCGCGCCGCTGCCATGGATTCGGCGCATGCGCGGAAGTGTTTTACTTCCTGGTGCGGTGACGTTGCGGTGACGCGGCGGCTCAACGTCACCGACGTCACCGCGCCTCCGGCCGGGGAATTTGATCCGATGGTGTGTACACGCCATCGGATCAAATCCCGATCGGACAATATGGAAATTCCGCGGACCGTTGTTGACGTGTGTACGCCGCCTAACATATTTGCATCTTTGCATAACATTAACCGATTAGTAGATTCTCCCTCTAATTTCTGTATATATTTTCTTGTTTAGCTTCCCTGTACAACACTTGATAAGAAGATAAGAGGAAAAGAAGATAAGAAGATAATAATAAGAAGATAATATCTGCGAACAATTGTTGAAGCACAAATGCTAAGCCAGTCTTCATGTGCAACGAGATGGTGTGTTCAATTGAGAAAAAAAGGGTTTCCTATGTTATTCCTGGTCACACCTTACATTGTTCATGTATCAAACATATTTGAAAATAGATAATATTGAAGTTTACCAGTCCTTAGATGTGGCGACTGCATTCATTCTCTTTTTTTTTAGATATTTTCCATTTACCCGGTAATCTGATTAGTAACATACTTGTGCCTAAAGCCTTGTGCACACTACTCCTTTTTTTTGTTTTGTTTCATTCAACCAAAAAACTGACAGCTCAGTTCGGGGGCACTGTACTAACAATCCGATGTTAGTGCCACTATCTCCCCTGCATATGTAAATTGACACAATCTAATGTATCTCTAATTAAGGCACAGTTAGTTGCTCTTCAACACTAGTATATGCAATCCAAAACACATACAGGGGTCAATTTACTAAAGCCTTGTACACACGGTCGGTATACTCGGCAAGAACCAGCAAGAAAACTGCTGGCAGAGCTTTCTTGCCGAGTATACCGACCGTGTGTACGAGGCTTTCAGGTTTCTCGTCCAGAAAACTGCCTAAAATCCCAACGAGAAAAATAGAGAACCTGCTCTCTATTTTCTCATTCTGATTCTCGGCAGTGTTTTCCTGTCGAGAAACCCGAGAGTGTGTATACTTACCTGTCGCCGTGGAAACCCGCGCATGCTCGAAATTACTTCGACAAATGCGCGGTAGCTTCCTAGGCATAGGCAGGGTGCAGCAAGTTGGTGGCGATGGCATTGAATATGACGAGCGCATGCTTGTCGTCCGCAATGACGTCACCGCGTTCTTGCCATTTAAAAGAACCGCTGTTCTTTTGAAAGGAGTGTCTGTACACTCGGGTGGCAAGAGATTCTTGCCAAGAATTTAATTTAGAGTTAAATAACAGCAAATTAAATGTGGTAAAATATAGAATGCATTAAATCAGTTAGTAAAAGTTTAATATACTAAAAATGTAACTTTAAATAATGAATGCAGTACTTTTTCAATTGTTCGGTAACTACTGCATTTTCTAATGCAGTAATTTATCGCACGTGACTTTTTAACATGATTGTTGTTTTTCTTTTGCAAAAAAAATATATTTTAATCTAATTTTTTTTACAGTACTCTGTAACTGAAGGCATTGAAATTTGAATTACCTTCTGAAATGTATGTCTCCTGATGCTTGGTAATCCATCATGCCATACATTTATTAAAAATAGTTTTTTTTGCAAATGTATGGCCTACTAGAGTTGTTGAAAGTGCTCTTTTCTATGTTTTTAGTCCAATTCTGTGCTGCTGCCTATGTTTATATTGTGGAAATGAAAGAAAACTGGACTATATTTTTAACTATTGCCAGCCAGCTCCCATACAGCAGCAGGTTGGCAGCACTGCGTGAATCTCCACATATGTACGGCGGCTCCTTAGCAGGTGTGCCCTCGCTGCACAGCGGGGGACCTGATGCGCATAGCCTGCAGGCGCGATTGCCACCAGCCTTGAGAGCCAGAACGGGGATTTGTGTGTGTAAGGAGGAGAAACAAATTGTAGGAACAGCGATCTGGCTCCTCCTATATTCAGTCACATCCCCTCACAGTTAGAACACACACTAGGGAACACATTTAACCTCTTGATCGCCCCCTAGTGTTAACCCCCCCCCCCCCCCGCCAGTGACATTTACACAGTAATCAGTGCATTTTTATAGCACTGATCACTGTATAAATGTCAATGGTTCCAAAAAAGTGTCTGATCTGTCCGCCACAATGTCACGGTCCCACTAAAAATCGCAGATCGCCGCCATTACTAGTAAAAAAATTAAAATGGCATAAATCTATTCAATATTTTGTAGACGCTATAACTTTTGCGCAAACAAATCAATATATGCTGATTGCAAATTTTTTACCAAAAATATGTAGAATACATATCAGCCTAAACTAATGAAGAAATTTGTTTTTGTTTTTTTTTCTCACTTTTTTGAGGGATATTTATTATAGCAAAAAGTTTTTTTTTTTAATTGTCACTCCTTTTTTGTTTATAGTGCAAAAAAAAAAAACGCAGAGATGAGCAAATACCACCAAAAGAAAGCTCTATTTGTGGGGGGAAAAGTACGTCAATTTTGTTTGGGTGAAACGATACATGACCGCAAAATTGTCAGTTAAATCAACGCAGTGCCTTATAGCAAAAAATGGCCTCATTGTTCGTTTTCGCTCTCAAGTTGCTGTAATCCTTCTGACCTCCACACTTCCTGGTTGTCTGTTTCCTGATCACCACAGTACTGGGAGCTTTCTCTCTGTGGTCACTAATCAAGGAGGTGTGATTACTGTGTGTCTAAGACCCCTCAGCACCAATTACTTTTGTTTTACAAAGCATCACTGCCCTCTATTGGCTCTGTGACTCAGAGAGTCAGGAAACAACACCAAAAACGAAACTGAAACTGCAGGTACATTATATGATTGATTTGTATCTATTTTTAATAGTTTTTAAAATGAATCAGTTAACTATTATGTCTCTATACCCTGTAAACAGTAATTTTAGACAAAAATGTTTTTTCCTTTACAACTCCTTTAAGTGGTAACTTGTTGTAATGGTGTATATAACCATATGTATTACAGTGGCCACTTCAAGAGGTTACCTCTAGCTGGAATAATTGTCATGGTTGACATACTCCATTGTTGCAAATGTTGCACGTCATGCCTTTTTGATTTAATAAAAAAAAAAAAAATCTTGTGTACCCGTGATGTATAATGCCACATTTTTGTGTGTCCACTGCTGGTGGAATAATGTCAACTTTCTGTGGGTCCTCAGTGGGTGGAATTAGAACCCTCCCTAAGCGTAGTATTGCACCCTTTTCTGTGGGTGGAATTAGGCCCCTTTCTTTGGGTCTTCTGTGGGTCAGTGGGTGGAATGCCCCTTATTATGTGGGGTTCCTTATTTAAAAGGTTCCCTCACCCTAGATGGATGCTGAAGTCTCACGAGAGTTCAATGTCCAATCAGGCTACTTTCCTCTCTCAAGACAATGTACGGAAGCTCTAAGAGACCAATTCCCTCATGAGACTTCCCTTCCCATGCAATAATGGCACAAGGCCATCTACAGGTGGGAAGGTTAACTGCATCTGCCTACAAGCCGACCATTCTAAGTCAATGTTAAATGATTTAACTCAAGCCTCTAACTTCCACTTTTGCTGTACAGCTTGCCCTGTTAGAGGAAGTTGAAAAATCTTTCTTAACCTCGGCCTAAGAGATCTCTGGAGCAGTTGAGTAGACTGGTGAAGAAGAAGACGGGTAGACTGGTGAAAAAGCAGTTGGGTAGAATGATGAGACAGCCAGGTGGGCTGGCATTTCCTGCAGTGGGTAGAGCTGGGACCAGTGTCTACAAGGGAGTTGAAGGTACTCCAGGATGCAGTTTACAACACTTTTTGCTACTTGTTGTAATATTAATATATATGTGTAGCTATGTATGGCACAATATATTGTATTATGCCATATTGACCAGGAATTCAGTTGAACTGTCCAAACCAGCTGAATTCTAACATATCAAGAGGTACAGAAGACCCTTAGATGTGTTAATCTTATGCAAGACTACCTAGGTGTGTGTGAGGTATGGCCTGTTAACCTCAAAGGGTAAATTGTTTACATACATACTGTAAGGAAGTATTTATTGATGGTAATTAGACTTCAGGGGGTATTGATTCATGGGAAACATTTGGTTGGGCTCATTAACTGTCACTCTGAAAGACAGGATGTAGTCAGTCAGTAATCAGTGGATAGGCAATATAATTCTGGAGGTCAGTCTTGTCACTCAGAATATTCTCTGTATATTCTCTGAATATGAAGGCACAGATCTAGTCAAATGGGACTTTGAATTACTCTGTTGGATTTGTATCATCCGTGGAATTTGGACTTTTTTCTGTATTGGAAGTCAAATAAATGCACTCTCTGGAGATATTGGGGTATTGCTGCGGAACATAAATGATAGGCATCATACTAATACCTAAATATCAATTATCTAACTGGACTCCACTATATATGAGATCACTACACTACTTTCTAAAGGGACTGAGAGTTCCTAGTCCTTAAGGGGCTTTTATTTTTTTTTACTTATGCCACGTACACATGACCATTTTTCGGGATGTAAAAAATTTAGTTTTTTTTTTGTCATTAAAAACGATGGTGTGTGGGCTCCAGAGCATTTTTCACGACATAAAAAATGGGCATAAAAAATTTAGAACATGCTCTAAATTTTCACGTCGTTTTTAACATTGTCGTTTTTTAACATCGTAAAAAATGGTCGTGTGTGGGCTTTAACAACGTGAAAAAAAACGTGCATGCTCAGAAGCAGGTTATGAGATGGGAGCACTCGTTGTTGTAAAACTAGCGTTCGTAATGGAGATAGCACATTCATCACGCTGTAACAGACTGAAAAGTGCGAATCGTCTTTTACTAACATAAAATCAGAAAAGCAGCCCCAAGGGTGGTGCCATCCGAATGGAACTTCCCCTTTATAGTGCCGTCATACGTGTTGTACGTCACCGCGCTGTGCTAGAGCATTTTTTTTTATACGATCGTGTGTAGGCAAGGCCGGTTTAACAATAATCGGGTTGAAAAAAAACATTGTTTTTTCTAAACCATTAAAAATGGTCATGTGTACGCGGCATAAGGGACTGTCTGTGTCTGAAAGAAATCAATTTGAAGTTGTACATAGGGAGGAAGTTGTCCCTTAGTTTTTGTCGCTATCAAGTTGGGCATCTGATTATTCTAACTCCCCATCCAAGTTATAACTAATAAAACATAAAAACAAAGCTCCAAGACTGTTCCTTGTGCCTGGATGAAAGCTGAAAATGCTACTCATCTGGCCGTGTAGGAGTGGGGAACCCAGCTATCAACAAACCCCTAAGGAGGCAGTGCTACACTTACATTCATTTGTTTGCTTTTACTTACAATTACTGTTTCTCCACTTCCTGGTTGTGTGAGGCACTGGTGACGTAACCAGGGTCTCACAGATGCATCCTGGGAAAGCTACATCACTACTGCCTCCATCTCAGATTATGTGAACTGGCAGATTTTCCAGGAGGCAGACCAAGAGGTCCAGGCAGACGTTCAGGAAGTAAAATGAGATGGATTTATCTGTCATTAACCACTTCAGCCCCGGAAGAATTTACCCCCTTCCTGACCAGAGCACTTTTTTTGATTCGGCACTGCGTCGCTTTAACTGACAATTGCGCAACGTTGCACCCAAACAAAATTGACATCCTTTTTTTCCCACAAATAGAGCTCACCTCTGCAATTTTAATTGTTTGCGCTATAAACAAAAGAAGAGCGACAATTTCGTAAAAAAGCTATATTTTTAACTTTTTGCTATGATAAATATCCCAAAAAAATATATATAAAAATTTTTTTTTCCCTCAGGTTAGGCCGATATGTATTCTTTTACATATTTTTGGTAAAAAAAATCACAATAAGCGTATATTGATTGGTTTGTGCAAAAGTTATAGGGCCCGATTCAGATACCTTTTGCGTATCTGTCCGGCGGCGTAGCGTATGGTGTTTACACTATGCCGCCGCAAATATTATGGGCAAGTGCCTTATTCAGAAAGCACTTGCTCCATACTATGCGGCGGCGTAGTGTAAACTGCACGGCGTAAGGTCGCGCAATTCAAATGAATGGAGTGGGGGCGTGATTCATGTAAATGAATCATGACCCCACGTCATTCACGTTTTTTTTAGACGGCGCATGCGCAGTCCGTGGACATTCCCAGTGCGCATGCGCGAAAACACGTCGATTTTTAACAATGTAAACGACGTGAACGTCAAACCCCATTCCCGAACGAGTAACGCAAACAACGTAGTCGACGTCAAATTCGACGCGGTCCCGACGTCCATACTTAACATTGGCTGCGCCTGCTATAGCAGGGGTAACCTTACGCCGTCTAACGCTTACGTAAACTACGTAAAAAACGACGCGCCGTCGCAAGTCCGCTCGTGAATCGCCGTATCTTTCGACGTAATCGACGTAAACGCCACCTAGCGGCCAGCGTAATAATGCAACTAAGATACGACGGTGTAAGCGAATTACGCCGCTCATATCTTAGAAGAAAGCCGGCGTATCTTCTTTTCAGAATAGCAAAAAGAGATATGCCGGCTATTCTTAGTATTTATGCAGCGTATCTATAGATACACTGCGTAAATAGCTTTCTGAATATGGCCCATAACGTCTACAAATAGGTGATAGTTTTATGGCATTTTTATTATTATTATTTTTTTTACTAGTAATGGCGGTGATCTGGAATCTTTATCGTGACTGCGACATTATGGTGGACAAATGGGACACTTTTTACGCTATTTTGGGACCATTGTCATTTATACAGTGCTATAAAAATACACTGATTACTGTGTAAATGACACTGGCAGGGAAGGGGTTAACTACTAGGGGGCAAGGAAGGGGTTAAGTGTGTTCTAGGGAGTGATTCTAACTGTGAGGTGGCTGGGCTACAAGTGACACGACAGTGATCACTGCTCCTGATTACAGGGAGCAGTAGATCACTGTCCTGTCATTAGGTAGAACAGGGAAATGCCTTGTTTACATTCTGCCTATCCGTGACACGATTGTGGGCCGCCGAGCATGGCTTCTTAAAGGGGACATACAGGTATGTCCATTTGCCCATCGCTACCATTCTGCCGACATATATCGGCGTGCAGCAGTCGGCAAGTGTTTAATAATAATGCCCAAAGTAAGAAGAATAGGAAGAAAAGGAAAAATATATAAAGAGAAAAAAGCCTGCGATTGTTTGTAGATTGCCATTACTAAGCTTTTATAAACGTGGCTCTGTTATCATTTTTAAGATAAGGGTGAAGTTTGTGCCATTAGATTGGAAACATTGGTACGACTTACATCATCGAAGTAATACCAGACTGTGACTCCCTGAGCTTTGCTAGCTTTACACAATGAACATCTGAGAATAATCTTCTATGAAGCTCTCCCTGACACACATTCAAAAGTTTAAGGTATTGTTCAGCGCATCCTTAAGGCGGCGTACACACGACCGAGGTACTCGCTGGAAACCAGCGAGAACCTCGCTGGAAGCTGCATTCCAGCGAGGACCTCGGCCGTGTGTACGCTCTCGGCGAGCATCCCGTCGGGAATGCTGTCGAGCAGAAATAGAGAGCATGTTCTCTATTTGCTCGACGGCCCGCCTGGATGAATGGCTGGTTGCCATTCCCGACGGGTGGGTCGCCGATTTCGACGGCCGGCAGAGAACCTCGACGGGCGGAACGATGTGTTCTGCCCGTCGAGGTTCTCTGCCGTGTGTACGCGGCCTAATAATTACCACAGCACTGAGCACGCCTCACTTCCTGTCAGGGGAAAGCCATTGTTTTTCTGTTACCTAATTGCCAGAGAATAGAAAAACAATGGAAATCCTCCTGACGCCTAAAGTCTTGGCATCCAGAGTCAGTAAAACATCTGCAAACAGATGCAACACAAAATGGCAAAGATTTATCAAGTTACATAGTTAGGCCCCTTTCACACTGAGGAGTTTTTCTTTCCCTGCATTCTCAATATGAAAGCCAGAGGGCTTTCAAACTGAGGTGATGCGCTGGCGGGAACGCTCCAAAAGTCCTGCCAGCAGCATCTTTGGAGCGGTGAGAGGAGCGGTGTGTTTGCCGCTTCTTCACCACTCCTTTCCATTGAAAGCAATGGGCACCGCATTAATACTGCTCGCAATGCGCATCTGCAGAGGCACATTGCAGGCAGTATTAACCCTAGAGCTTTCTTATCGGAGGATTTGATCACCACTGTGTTTTTATTTTTTGTGCTATAATCAAAAAAAGACAGACAACAAAAATTATTTTTTTTACTTTCAACTATAAAACATATCCAATACAAATTTAAAAAAATCTGATGTTTTTATAAATTTAGGCCAACACGTATTCTGCTATATATTATTGGTTAAAAAAAATCCCAATAATTGGGTATTGATTAGTTTGCGCAAAAGTTCTAGCGTCTACGAACTATGATATGTATACTGGCATTTTTTTTTTTTTTTTATACTAGTAAAGGCAGCATCAGCAATTTTTGGCAGTACTGTGACATTTGGACACTAACTGACACTTTGAGGGAACGAATGACACTAATACAGTTATCAGTGCTAAAATAATGCACTGTCACTGTATTTATGACACTGGCTGGGAAGAGTTTAACTGCTTGCCCACCGCCGGCCATCATATGAAGGCCGGACAGTGCAGCTCTCATTCTGGGCAAGCGTCATTGGGAACCCAATGCGCATGCCCAGGTGGCCGCAATGTCAGCTGGGCACCCGCGATTGCCCAGTAATGGAGCAGGATCGTGGATCTGTGTGTGTAAACACACAGATCCACGTCCTGTCAGGTGAGAGGAGACCGATGGTGTGTTCCTTGTCCACTGATCGGTCTCCTCCCCTAACACTGATCGGTCTCCTCCCCTAAATAGTCTTTAAGCTTGTCCACAACAGCCCATTTCAGCACCAAAAACTCAAGTTTATGGGTGGGATAGTTCTTTTCAGATGATGTTAGACTCCTGCTCACATAGGCTACAGGGCGGAGATAACCACTGTGTTCTTGGTATAATACTCCTCCTAGTCCTTCTCTACTGACATCCACATGCAGCTCATAAGGCTTGGAGGTATCTGCATAGGCCAATACAGGGTCAGTAATTAAGTTATTTTTGAGCTGAATGAATGCCTCTTCACATTTAGGATTCCACTGGTCCCGGATGGACTCTTTGGACTTCCGGGCCCCAGATTGACCTTGACTGGTCTCTCTGATTCAGGAGCATCACCTCATCTTCAGTCTTCAGTAGTTCGTTCACAGGCCTTGCGATCTTGGCAAATCCTTCTACAAACCTCCTGTAATAGAACAGAATCCCAAGAATGACCGTAATTCTGTCACATTGGTTGGTCTGGGCAAGGATGTTACTGCTTCTAACTTCTCTGGGTCTGTTGATATCCCTTCTGTATAAACAATGTGGCCAAGGTAGTGGACTGATGGTTGGTAGAACTGACACTTCTCTCTGGAAAGCTTGAGGCCTTCATCATGGAGCCGTTTTAGCACATTTTCCAATCTTTGTTCATGTTCTTCCAAAGTTCTTCCAAATACAATGATGTCATCCAAATATACCAACACTTCGATCAAATTCATGTCCCCTGCTGTCTTCTCCAACAATCTTTGGAAGGTGGCTGGGGCTCCGGACAACCCTTGTGGCATGCGTTTGAACTCAAAGAATCCCACTGGGGTAATGAATGCTGTCTTTTCCTTATCTTCCGGGTGTATGCGAATTTGATAGGGTTGTCTAGATACCGATACCAGTACCGAGACCGATACTGAGCATTTGAAGGAGCACTTGTACTCCCGCAAATGCCCCCGATGCCAGATCCGATACTACAACCCCTGCTCCACCCCCCCCCTTGCCTCCGCCATCGCCGCAAAACGACACCGCTGCTGCAACGCCGCCGCATACCGCAACACCGCCGCCTAGTTAATCAGCGCGCAGGGAACATTACAGCTTTCATTTGAATAGCTGTATGTCCTCCGCCGCGTATAGACACTCCCCCTTGCTCGGGATTGGATGGGTGATCTGCACTTTGATAGACAGATCACCCGTCTAATCCCGAGCAAGGGGGAGTGTCTATATGCGGCGCGGCAGGGAACATACAGCTATTCAAATGAAAGCTGTAATGTTCCCTGCACGCTGATTAACTAGGCAGTGGCGACGACGGCGGCGGCATCTGCATCTAGGAATGGGGAGACATGGCTGCATATGTGGGGGACATGGCTGCATGTGTGGGGGATATGGCTGCATATGTGGGGGATATGGCTGCATATATGGGGGACATGGCTGCATATGTGGGGGACATGGCTGCATATGTGGGGGACATGGCTGCATATGTGGGGGACATGGCTGCATATGTGGGGACATGGCTGCATATGTGGGGGACATGGCTGCATATGTGGGGGACGTGGCTGCATATGTGGGGGACGTGGCTGCATATGTAGGGGACGTGGCTGCATATGTGGGGGACAAGGCTGCATATGTGGGTGACATGGCTGCATCTTTGGGGGACATGGCTGCATCTGCGGGGGACTTGGCTGCATCTGCGGGGGACTTGGCTGCATATATGGGGGATATGGCTGCATCTGTGGGGGACATGGCTGCATATGTGTGGGACATGGCTGCATATGTGGGGGACATGGCTGCATATGTGGGGGACATGGCTGCATATGTGGGGGACATGGCTGCATACGTGGGGGACATGGCTGCATATGTGGGGGATATGGCTGCATATGTGGGGGATATGGCTGCATATGTGGGGGATATGGCTGCATATGGGGGATATGGCTGCATATATGGGGGACATGGCTGCATATGTGGGGGACATGGCTGCATATGTGGGGGACATGGCTGGATATGTGGGGGACGTGGCTGCATATGTGGGGGACGTGGCTGCATATGTCGGGGACGTGGCTGCATATGTGGGGGACAAGGCTGCATCTGCGGGGGACATGGCTGCATCTGCGGGGGACATGGCTGCATCTGTGGGGGACATGGCTGCATATGTGGGGAACATGGCTGCATATATGGGGGATATGGCTGCATATGTGTGGGACATGGCTGCATTTACGGGGGACATGGCTGCATATGTGGGGGACATGGCTGCATATGTGGGGAACATGGCTGCATCGGGACATGGCTGCATCTGTGGGGGACATGGCTGCATTTGTTTGGGGACATGGCTGCATTTGGGGACACATTTAAAAAAAAGTATCGGTATTCGGTATCAGTGAGTACTTGAAAAAAAGTATCGGTACTTGTACTCGGTCCTAAAAAAGTGGTATCGGAAAAACCCTAGAATCTGGTAATAACCACTCTTTAAGTCCATCACACTGAACCATTTAGCTCCTGACAGACTCTGTAAAGCATCCTCAATCCGAGGTGTGGTGTACTGGTCAGGTATAGTTTGCTTGTTGAGGGTTCTGTAGTCAATGCATAACCTCAATGAGCCATTCTTCTTTCTTACCACTACTACTGGAGAGGCCTAAGGACTCCTGGACTCTCGGATGGTTCCTGTCCTTTTTTCAGTTCAGCTAATTGCTCTCTGAGGTCTTCTAAATCAGTCAGAGGGACCCTCTGGACTCGCTCCCTGAAAGGCTTGTCTTCCTTCAGCCGGATCCTGTGGGTGGCACTCTTCGCACACCCGACATCAAACTCAAAGTTTTTGAGAATATCTTCTGCCATCGGTCAAGTTGAGCCTTTGCCCTCTCCTTCTACTTCCACTTGGTGGAAGATCTGTGCCATCAGATTGGTAACTCTTCTTTAGGTCTTCTACCTTCTTTCCTTCCTCTAGATCAGAAGGGGCAACTTGGGTGGCTTGGTGGACTCGACCCAGTAGCATTCTGGCTGGCAACTCCACAGGGCTGGTGGTAGCATTCCTAATGGTGATTGACACCCTTCCGTGATTTCTCTCCAACACCTTCAATGGAATTACCTCGGGTATCCTTCTGAGTGTCCAGCGGGGTCAGGCTCAAGAACAAGGAACGGGCCTGGCTGAGACCAGGTAAGCTTTACCGAGGCCTTCAAGCAGGTCACTTGCCAGGCTGCAGGATCTTCCCTGCCTTGTCCAACAGCCAGATTTTTCCCACTTCTTCTTCAGGAGCTGTCAGGAAGGGCACGCCAGCAATCAAGATGGCCATATTTACAAAACTGGATCTTTGAGGGGCTTACAATCTAGTACGGATTCGGGAGGGAGACGAATGGAAGACGGCTTTTCGCTCCCGATTCGGGCATTTCGAATATCTAGTGATGCCGTTTGGCCTATGTAATGCCCCAGCAACATTCCAGCACTTTATTAATGATATTTTTCGTGATTATCTAGACTTGTTTGTTGTAGTATATCTGGATGACATTTAAATTTTTTCTTCTTCCCTTGATGACCATCGCAGGCATGTTAAGAACGTATTGAGCAGACTACGACAACATGGGCTATACGCCAAGCCAGAGAAGTGCGAGTTTGAGCGACAAAGCATTACATTTTTGGGACTAATTCTCTCCACCGAAGGTGTCAAGATGGACCCACAAAAGGTCACTGCCATCCTAGACTGGCCAGCTCCAGTGGATAAAAAGGGCATTCAACGCTTTGTCAGGTTCTCAAACTTTTACCGCAAATTCATCAGGGGATTTTCAGCCATCATATCACCTATCACGCAACTGACCAAACAAGGCATCCGTTTTCAGTGGTCCCCTGAGGCTCAAGTTGCTTTCGAGACTCTTAAAAAGCTATTCACTTCTGCACCAGTTCTGAAGCACCCTGACCCAGCATTACCCTATGTATTGGAAGTAGATGCGTCAGAAACGGCAGTCGGAGCAGTCCTATCTCAAAGAGGGGGACCCAAGGCTTTGTTACACCCAGTTGCCTTTTTCTCCCGCAAATTGTCTAATTCTGAAAGGAATTATGATGTCGGAGATCGAGAACTTCTGGCCATCAAGAATGCATTGGAAGAGTGGAGATACCTCTTAGAAGGAGCAGCGCACCCGATTCTAATCTATACAGATCACAAGAACCTGGAATATCTGCGGACTGCCAAGAGACTAAAACCACGCCAGGCTAGATGGGCACTCTTCTTTTCCAGGTTCTCTTTCCACCTCACGTACAGGCCAGGATCTAAAAACACCAAACCTGATGCTCTATCTAGGATGTTCTGTGATACCAGGGAATCCGCACCGCCTGACACTATCCTGTCTTCTGACAACTTTCTGCTACTTCAGGGAAACCTGCTTTCCCAAATTAAACAGGCTTCTGTGAATGTCCCTTCTTCTCTGGGAATAAAGTTGGAGGCCAGGGATGATCTGCTTTGGCACAAGGACAAAATATTCATACCAGAAAGTCTACGTGTTTCTGTCCTGGGATTATGTCATGACCACAAGTTAGCCGGACATTTCGGGATCCGTAAAACTGTTGAACTCGTGCAACGCACATTCTGGTGGCCACAAGTTGAAAAATACTGCAAGGGATATGTAGAGTCCTGTACCACTTGTGTACGAAATAAGAACATTAAAACCAAGGCATGGGGTTTGCTGAAGCCGCTATCAGTCCCGGAGAGACCCTGGAAAAATATCTCAATCGATTTTATCGATTGAGACGGTTTTTCCACCATCTTTGTGGTGGTAGACCGGTTATCCAAAATGGCCCACTTCTTGCCCATGAAAGGCACACCATCTGCCCCGGAAACAGCCAACATTTTTGTGAAAGAAATTGTCAGACTCCATGGAGTTCCAGCAAACATTGTGTCAGACCGGGGGGTACAATTTACCTCAAGGTTTTGGAGGTCACTATGTGAAACCTTGGGAATCGAGTTATCGTTCTCTTCCGCATACCATCCCCAAACAAATGGGCAAACGGAGAGAACCAATCAAACTCTCGAGCAATATTTACGGTGCTTTTCCTCATTTTCACAAGATGACTGTGCCGCATTACTCCCGTTAGCGGAATTTGCCTATAACAACTCCATCCACTCTGCCACAAAACAGTCCCCATTTTTTGCCAATTACGGATTTAATCCATCATTTCTGACCAGTACCTTTCTGGAATGTCCAGTACCCGCTATTCTTGAAACCATAAATTTCTTCGATACCAACAACAAACTACTACGGGCAACTATGGCTAAAGCTCAGGAACATAACAAACAGGTCTTTGATAAGAAGAAGCGGGGAGAGTTAATACTGGAACCTGGCGATCGGGTTTGGCTGTCCACAGCGAACCTAAAACTAGCGTGTCCCTCTAAGAAAGGAGGCCCTAAATTCATGGGACCCTTCCCGGTAAGGAGGAGGATTAATGATGTGGCCTACGAGCTAGAACTGCCGGATTCCTTTAAGATACATCCTGTCTTTCACGTAACCTTATTAAAACCTGTGACCCCTGATCCATTCCCTGACCGGGGTACTGGCCCACCTGAACCAATATTAATCAACGGGACAGAAGAATTCGAAGTTGAGGCAATTCTGGACTGTAGGAAAAGAAGAAATCAGATCCAGTACCTCGTTAAGTGGAAAGGGTATGGCCCAGAGGATAATTTGTGGGAACCCGAGGAGGATGTCCACGCTTAAAGACTCGTTCGGGCATTCAAGAGATCCCATCATTTGAAGTTTGCCCGATTGGGCATCCGGAGGCTGCCCATTGGGAGGGGGCAATGTCAGGAAGGGCACGCCAGCAATCAAGATGGCGGCTATGGTCGTTCCTCTGTCCCACCCCAATAGGCTATTTAAACTGCCTTACTTCCTTGAATCAGTGCTGTCTGGTCTACAGCGTTACCTGAGACCTCTGATTGTTGTTTACCTGCACTCTGCTCCAGCTGACTTTACCTGGCTTACTCTGACTACCCTGTTTATCTGCCTGCATCTGACCTCGGCCTGTGTTGACTACGTCCCTGCCTGTTCCTCCTGCTACTTTGCTGCCAGCCTGTTGCCGAACCTGCTTGTATCTGACCCTGCTCCAGTGTTCACCTGCTTTGGACTTGTGTGTCTACTGCTCCAGTCCATCCGCCTGCACCTGCCTGAGCTCCTAGTTCCAGTCCAGCTGAATAGTTCCAGTCCGGTCTGCTGAGCGATCCCTGTGTGTCCTGGTTCCAGTCCAAGCTGCTCCAGTCGGCTGAATTGAGCCTGTTGTTCCTGGTTCCGGTCCAGCTCGTCTACCAGCAAGTTTGCCAGGCTCTCGTGTGACTCTGTTGGTAAACCTTTTGCAACATAGGATGGACTTTGGGCGAAGGGATCTCTTGTGTCTCAGCCAGAGGAATTAGGAGTCTCCTGACTAGATCAGTGTTTGTCCCTATAATGAGGGAGCTCTTGTGGGCCCCTGGCGGCCGAGGACAGACTACTGCCAGTGTGTCAAAAGTCTCTGCCGCTCCTGCTACTGAAGGATCAAAGGTCAACCGGATTGGCACATATCCATCATAAGGGAAACTCTTAGGCCGCGTACACACGATCGGATATATCCGCTGAAACTGGTCCGCCGACCAGTTTCAGCGGACATATCTGATCGTGTGTACGACCTAGGGGACAGGTTTTTCCAGCGGACAAATTTCAAAGCATGCTTTGAAATTTGTCCGCTGGAAACCTGTCTGTCCAGCGTGACATCCCAGCCACGACTCCACTTGTACGCTGGAACGAGCCACTGGCAAGGAAATGGAGTGTTGCCAGTACCTTGACCAGTGGCTGCACTGCTTGTGAGCGGAGTGTCTTGCTGGTGATGTCATTATGCAGGGTTGTGGCTATTTCCTGGATGGTTTCAGGGCTGAATCTGAAAATGCGAAAAACCTCCGAATCACCCATGCCAAAGGCGTTTATGCTTGTGCGGTATATCCTCTCCCGTGCCCTCCTCCTCCTACGTGGCGGGGGACCCATTAGTAGTGCTAGAACCACGGCTGCCATGTGTTGTCCTGCAAGTGTGGTTGCTCAGCTCGTCTGTAACGGTGCTGCTGAAACTACTCTCCAGCTGACTTGAGCAAGTCTGATGCAAAGTTATCCCTGCTTTATGAGGGATAACTTTAGGCCGGCCATACAGCTTAGGCACACCGCGCCTAGCCTGTGCCGAACGGGCCTATGTTCGGGAATCAGCGTTTCTCCCTCATTTGCATATTTGCATAGGAAATCAATGGTGCGGACGGCCTAAATGTGCGCCTAGGATGTGCAGGCGTAGGCAAGTTAGGCCAGTTGGGAATAGCCTATTTTGGCACGTATCTAGTTCTGTGGGTACGGCGCATAGATATGCCGGCGCAAATTTAGACTTAGGCGGCACATCTCGAGATAGACCGGAACTCCCGGGAAGAGATTTAGGTATGCAAGATTGCCAAAAGTCCTTAACAGCATGACCCCCGCTACACACATAAATCTGCGTATTCATTAAACATATTTTGTGAACACAGAGTAGTGTGAAGCTAATTATGTGCTCGGGTGACATGTATTTGTTCAAGTTCTATGCACTGTCAGCACCCATTTATCTATCTATCATTAATCTATCAATGTAAGAACAACGACACTTCATCAGGGTACCAATCAGGACTCTGGCTGATTGGTAAAACAAAGTGATGATAGTATTACTAACCGCAATGCGATCATGTTAGTTGCTGGGGGCTAAAACAATAACTTGATTAGGTCTTTGCCGTACTGGTCTGAATTAATTTAATTATTGGTAAAAAGGTACACAAGGAACCGGGCAGGAACCATTATTTATAGTTATGTCATGTTGTTCAGAAACAGCTCAAATGATCACTTGTTATTTCTTGTGAAAGTACATCAATCTACGTGAATCGGAGCCAGCGCGGTTGTGTTGTTTGCCTAAGATCACATTTCACTTTGTTTTTCCAAGTAAATGTCTTTTGTTTTCATAGAACACATAAAATCGCCTTATAAAGTCAACTTGTAACAGCACATTCATTTAATTCCTTCCAAATAAATGGGTTTCAGATCCAAATATTCAGCTGTAATGTTGGGGGCAGGCAAAGTGCGGAAAACAGGGAAATCTTAAAAAACACCCTTGAACAGAAACATATCAGTGGTGTATAGAGGCTGCTATTGTCATCCTCTCTATTGATAAATACCTGTCCCTTGGCTGTCATGTTAATCCAGTGGCTTTGATGCTTTGTGATTCACTACCTTTGATTTACTAAACGCAAGAACCAGTGGCATAACTAGAAATCTCAGGGCCCAATAGCAAAATGTTTTATGGCCCCCCCTGCAAACAGCCCCCCCCCAATTGACGCTACTGTGACCTATCAGATGCTGCCAGTGTGCCTATCAATTGCTGCTACTGTCCCCCATCAGATGCTGCCAGTATGCCCATCAATTGCCGCTACTATGACCCATCAGATGCTCTAGTGTGCCCAACAATTGCCGTTACTGTGCTCCATCGGATTCTGCCCGGCACCTACCTGTCTTGCAGCAGGTTAGCGGCGGTCTCCTGCACGTCCTCCATGTCTCCTTCTGTCCTCTCTCAGGAGTCCAATCACAGCGCCTGACGTTACAGCCAATCAGGTGACCGGTAACAGACTCGGCAACCTGGTTGACTGAGAGGCGGATTCAGTATTAGCAAAGCAAATTCCTAGCATGGTGTCCGCCTTTTCACATTCTCATCCTCGTCCTCATCCCCACTCAGCTGCGGGCCCCATAGCGCCGGCGTGGCAACAACGTGTTTATGCAGAGGCCAGGTTTTGTAGCACAGTCTGGACAATAATATAGTGGTTGAACCACGTTCCATTATTTCTACCTACGGTGCATCTGTTTTTCTGCAACAAGGATGTAGGGGATTGTTAAATTCCAAAGTGCCTTCATTTTACAATACAGATATAGGGAGGTAGGAACGTTATTATGTTCCAATGTGCCATAATCTTCTTGTTATATTACAAAGTTCCACAAACTTTAAGCAGGTGCAGTGCCCACTAGATATAATGTGGCCTCCTCTCAGTTTGGCCCACTATCTGAGTTTGACGTGCCTGCACCAAATAAACATAACACTGGCAACTCTTGTAAGTCACCTATACAATACTGACTAACAAACTTGGTTTACTTACTTGGTTACAAATATGTTGAAAAAAAGCACAGTAATAAATCTCAAGCAAAAGTTAAAGCCCATCTCCAGGCAAAGCAAAGCCCCCTCCAACCCCTACCTTCTGCAGTTTTTTTTATACTCACCCATGTCCTCTGCCAATGTCTCACACCAGCCACCTGCACCTATTTCAGGTGTGATAACTTATGATACAGTCCTGCAGTCTGTGCCAATAATAACTTGTCACCTTTGTGACACCACCTCCCAGCTACAGCCTTCTGAAACATGAGAGGACTGGTGGAGAGCCAATAGAACGTGTCCATATCATCCAGGTAGTGATGGGAACACCAAAGAAGGACCCTCCCACAATGTAGTGAAGAAGATAGAAGACTCAGACACAGAGCATTACATAGCCACTGTAACGGCTACCCAAGTAGGGAGAGAGTATACGCCGTTGGTGACGTCCTTTTCCCTGGCAAGTTGCTATGCAAGTAAGTCCAGTATAAGCTCATCCACGAGATCCAGAGGGAGAGTCAGGTCCAGTTGTAAGAGGCACAGAATAAATCCCATCGCTTTACCTTCCATAAACGAGACAGGCTACGTTTGAAGGGTCAAGTAGACTCAACTTTAATGGTACATTTCTTGGTTTATATCTAGTTACAAACTGGTGAGTGCTCAAGGAACAATGAAAGTCTCCGCCCCCTCCCTCCACAGGGGGGCCCCAAGTTAGACACACTGGCATCAGGCTAAAAGAAACCACATTTCTTTCTTAATAGACTTCAATCACAGATAATCCCATCAGTGGATAAGCATTTCGGCACCGCAAAGCCTGACAAGTTCTTCTGAACACAAATGACATGCTAATTCAATACACGGACAGGAGACTGCTAATTTGTAATACAATACACAAAAGAGAGAAGAGACATTTAGAATTCAGCAGTGAAAGAGTCACTCTACAATTAACCTTCTAAACTCAGAACTAACAAACCCACAACAGCCCTCCAGATATCACAGAATATAATGTGGATAATCCATATCTCAGGTAGTCCCAGATATCATTCATCCTATTGTAACACGTCCTTCGGTTCTTTGTGTGTCCCACTGCATGATTATTATAGATGTACAGGCAGAACACATAGTTCCGTTACACTGCTCCCCTTTTTGTGGAACACGCCGGCAGACCCTGATTGATCCTTTTCGGGTCAACTTGGGGATGTCCGGTCTGCTGTTAGGGTAAAAGTTCAGTTTGCCTTTACAGTCCATCGGCATTGCCATTAAATCTGCCAGGTCGGTAGCTGATGGTGAAGGTGAATAATGGAATTCAGTTCTGGAACAGTCACTTGCTTTGCTCTCTCAATGGCTCCCAAAACCTGTTGCTGATGCACTTGCGAGAGATAAGGCACCACCTGAGCGCAAATCCCATTTAACCTTTTGACAATTTCAGCCTGTTTGTGCATTTCAATGTTCAAGCCACGGGACATCTCATAATACATGACGTAGTGTCGTTGCATCTCCGATTTCTCACTGGCCAACTTGTCACATTCCCATTTTAGACTGTGATATTGGGCCGGATCTACAGTACATGTCGGGGAAGGTAGTCTTACCTGGGTCTCAGCAGCAAGCGAGTTGGTTCCAGCAACGTGGGTTGAGGCACAGGTAGTCACTGTGTAGGCTTCAGCGGGGCACATCGGGGCGTACGCAGAAACAAGGGGGGCCAAATCATTCCCCAGTAGTACATCTGCTGGCAAATCCTTCATCACCCCCACTTTCACATGTCCCGAACCAACCCCCCAATCCAGGTGAACCTGGGCAACGGGTAGCCGGAAGTCGGTGCCTCCCGCTACTCTTACGGCTACGGTGTCTCCGGTGTGCTGGCTCTCTGAAATGAGTTTCTTCTGTAGCAGTGTCATCGTGGCCCCAGTATCACGTAACCCATTAGCTGCCTTTCCATTGACCCAGACAGTCTGCCTGTGTTGCTGCCTGTTGTCCTGGTTAGCTGCTTGTATCGGATCTGCCTCATGCAGAACACCCCAATGTTCTACCTCCCCAACGCCGTGGGCCGCAGGCATGGATGTGTGGGGGTTCCCCCTTTCTGGCTGTCTCCATGACTGCGTGGGTGGATTTTTGTCTGACTTTTTGTGCCCTGGTTGTTTTTGAATCAGAGCGATAGTAGCCTCGGTATCTCTTAGGCCTTGTGCTACTTGTCCATTCACCCATACCTCCTGACGGTGATGCTGACGGTTATCTGGAGAGGCCACTTGTATTGGGTCTGCCTCATACAAAATTCCCAGACATTCCTCAGGGCCCACCTCAGTTTCTAGGCAGTGGGCCGCAGAGGGCTGTGATGGAGTGACCTCTGTGTTGGGTGTTGGGCGTCTCCAGTTGTTATTTGTAGCTCTCAAAGGACAAAAATGAGCAATATTTCCCGTGTTGCTGCAGTGATGGCACGTCACCCTAGAGGAATCCCGGGGGTAGTTGTTGGGTCCCTGAGGACGTGGTGGTCCTGGTGGGACTGGAGCCCGAAATTCTGGGCGTGGGGTGCCGGTTGGAGTATGCGGTTCTACCTTATGAGCCAGCCGTGTAGTACCCTGGCTTACTTTCCTTGTTTCCGCGTACTCATCCGCTAGCCGCGCCGCCTTGTTTAAGTTAGCGGGACGGCGATCTCGTACCCAGTCCTGTATGTCTGCGGCCAGGTCTTGGAAGAAATGTTCCATTAGGAATAGCTGCAATACTTCCTCCCCGGTGTTGGCCTTGCACCCTTGGACCCAATGGGATGCCACCCTTTGTAACTGGTTGGCCCATTCCATGTGGGAGTCCACAGCCCTCTTCTTGGATTCCCGGAAGCGACGGCGGTAGGTTTCTGGGGTTACGGCATATCGGGTTAACAGCGCCTTTTTCACTTGCTGATATTGTAAAATATCCTCTGGAGCAAGAGCCCGAAACGCTTCATTGGCTTTGCCCGACAATTTCCCAGACAAAATAGTGACCCATTGGTCTGGTGGTACCTGGTGCAGTGAGCACTGTCTCTCAAAATCCGTCAAATATCCATCTATTTCCTCCTCACTTTCTACAAAAGCTTTAAATGCAGTGAACGGTATTTTCTTTCCTGTAGCAGCGGGTGGGGAAGTAGGAGCTGCGTGTGTAATGGGTTGTCTAGCTCTTACCAGTTCCAGTTCTTGTCCCCGCTTAGTTTGAATCTCCTCTCTTGCTTCCCGGAACAGCTGGTTTATTAGTTCCGTGGACGTTTCTGGATACAAGGATAATCTCCGCTGTACAATATCCGTAATTACATCTTCCTCGCTGACAGGTGCTAGAGGCTCCGCTCCTTCCATGGATCCATCCATTTGGTCCAGCTCCAGTAAATCCGCTATTAGCTCCCTCCGTGGTCTGTTACTGGCACTCCTACCACGACTCTCCAATACTGAGACTCCATTCAGAACTTGCTCCTTGGATAAAAGGACTAGTGTTGAGCGGAATACGCCATATTCGATTTTGCGATATTGCACGAATATATAGAAGAATATTCGCGAATATTCGCTAATATCGAATATTCGTGATATTTTATCCCCAAAAAATTAGCGAAATTTCGCTAATGCCAAAATGATTGCGAAATTCTCAGAAACGGAGATCATTTCCTGTATTACTAAACTAATGCACTAAACACTAACTCTACACTGAGGCCTTGTACACACGAGTGAATAAATCCGCTGAACATGGTCCGACGGACCATTTCAGCCGAAAAATCCGCTCGTGTGTAGGGGCAAACGGACCGTTCTGGCCGGATTCCTCCGGCGGAAAATTTCCAAAGCATGCTTTGGAATTTTTCCGCCAGAGAGCTGTACGTCAGATATGTCCGCTGGTTAGTACGGCAAACCAGCGGACATATCTTGCCGCACATGCGTCGTATCCTGTGAATGGATCCGACGCATGCGCGCGGAAGTGTTTACTTCCTGGTGCGGTGACGTGGCGGCGTCAACGTCACCGCCGCGTCACCGCGCTGTCCGCCGGCGGGGAATTTGATCCAATGGTGTGTACAGCCATCGGATCAAAACACCCCGGCGTAAATATACGCTGTAAACGGTCCGGGGACCGTTCACAGCGGATATATTCATTACAAGGCTAACTCTACTTAAAAGAAAGGAGAATAAGGGGGCAAAAGAAGGGCGGAGAAAATAATCGCGCAATATTCCTATTGCGCGATTATCTTCTCCGCCCTTCTTTTGCATCAGAGCCAATCAGAATAACTCGAATATTCGGCAAAAGGAATATCGCGCAATATTCCGTTTGCCGAATATTCGAGTTATTCTGATTGGCTCTGATGCAAAAAAAGGGCGCATCAGAGCCAATCAGAATAACTCGAATATTCGGCAAAAGGAATATTGCGCGATTATCTCCTCCGCCCTTCTTTTGCATCAGAGCCAATCAGAATAACTTGAATATTCGGCAAAAGGAATATCGCGCAATATTCCTTTTGCCGAATATTCAAGTTATTCTGATTGGCTCTGATGCAAAAGAAGGGCCGAGTAGCTGATGCGATTCTTTTATGTTGCCGAAAATTCGCAATGCGAATTTTCGGCAACATAAAAGAATCGCATCAGCTACTCGGCCCAGGGTCTCTCTCTAATCATACCAGCAATGCTTTTAGACGTCGATGGAGATCACTAGGATGTAATCTGTTTTAAAAATAAATTTGAAAAAATACGAATATTCGCCATAGCGAATATTCGCCGCAATATTCGAGTTATTCGCGAATACTCGAATATGCAAGTAAGTCCAGTATAAGCTCATCCACGAGATCCAGAGGGAGAGTCAGGTCCAGTTGTAAGAGGCACAGAATAAATCCCATCGCATTCCCTTCCATAAACGAGACAGGCTACGTTTGAAGGGTCAAGTAGAATCAACTTTAATGGTACATTTCTTGGTTTATATCTAGTTACAAACTGGTGAGTGCTCAAGGAACAATGAAAGTCTCCGCCCCCTCCCTCCACAGGGGGGCCCCAAGTTAGGCACACTGGCATCAGGCTAAAAGAAACCACATTTCTTTCTTAATAGACTTCAATCACAGATAATCCAATCAGTGGATAAGCATTTCGGCACCGCAAAGCCTGACAAGTTCTTCTGAACACAAATGACATGCTAATTCAATACACGGACAGGAGACTGCTAATTTGTAATACAATACACAAAAGAGAGAAGAGAAATTTAGAATTCAGCAGCGAAAGAGTCACTCTACAATTAACCTTCTAAACTCAGAACTAACAAACACACAACAGCCCTCCAGATATCACAGAATATAATGTGGATAATCCATATCTCAGGTAGTCCCAGATATCATTCATCCTATTGTAACACGTCCTTCGGTTCTTTGTGTGTCCCACTGCATTATTATTATAGATCAGGGGTCTCCAGACTTTTCATACAAAGGGCCAGTCTACTGTCCTTCAGACTTTAGGAGGGCCTGATTGTGGCCAGCGGGGTTAGAAAATGTCCCAAGCCCAGCATCAGTGAGAATAAATATGGCCTCAGGGTTGGTGATCAGTAGTGCCCCATTATTGGTATTAGTAGGAGGAAAAGAATCCCATCATTGGTATCAGTGGAAAACATAGTGTCATATTGCTGGTAACAGTGGGAGGAATAGTGCCCCAAGGGCCAGATAAAGGCTAGCAAAGGGCCACATCTGGCCCTCGGGCCGCAGTTTGGAGACCCCTGTTATAGATGTACAGGCAGAACACATAGTTCAGTTACAGCCACATATAGAGGCTTTTAGATTATTTTTTTCTTAAACATAGTGATTATTAGTTGGGGGGTGGGTTACAAAGTGTGGGGTGGGGTGGTTTGCCCAAGGTTCTAAAATAGTTTTTCTGGGCAATAGGAATTTAGGGGTAATAGTTTTATCAGCTGTAAAGCATACATAGGTATAAGTTACACAGTGAATCCAATCAAAACTTATATCTTCAAGTTTTGGGTGGATACAAGGGCTGTTTGCTTCTTGCAGTTTGTAATCTGAAGTGATTGCATGAATGCAGTGCAGCATAGAAACATTGATGGCTCTTGGCAGATAAGACTTTAAATCTACACAGGTATGAGGAGAAGATTCCATGTTTTCACTACAGTACTTGTTTGCAGTTACAGTGCTTAAAGGGGTTGTAAAGGGTATAATTTTTTTTTCCTAAATAGCTTCCTTTACCTTAGTGCAGTCCTCCTCCACTTACCTAATCCTTCGATTTTGCTTTTAAAATGTCCTTATTTCTTCTAAGAAATCCTCACTTGCTGTTCTTCTGTCTGTAACTCCACACAGTAATGCAAAGCTTTCTCTCTGGTGTGGAGTGTCGTGCTCGCCCCCTCCCTTGGACTACAGGAGAGTCAGGACGCCCACTAACACACAGCTCCTTTCTATATCTGCAACGTAGAGAGCGTCCTGACTCTCCTGTGGTCCAAGGAAGTGGGCGAGCATGACACTCCACACCAGGGAGAAAGCCTTGCATTGCTGTGTGGAGTTACAGATAGAACAACAGGAAGTGAGGATTTCTCAGAAGAAATAAGGACATTTAAAAGCAAAATCGAAAGGATGAGCTAAGTGAAGGAGGACTGCACTAAGGTAAAGAAAGCTATTTAGAAAAAAAAATTGTACCTTTACAACCCCTTCAAAGCACTTGGGATACAGAGCAGCACATGCACTTAGGTTGCTATGTGCTGGGCTGTCTTAATCGCTGCCTTCACCTTTTTTTTGGTTTGTTGTGGCTGCCTTAACGCAACACACATTAACAATTGTGCTAACTCTCTAAATGTAAGTGACCTAGCCTATATGAAACTATAAATAGTTTAATTGCTTCCCAGTGCCAGTCCCAACATCTCGCTATCTTGGTCATTTTGCTAAAATAAACTCTTATGGGCCAGATTCAGAAAGAAGATACGTCAGCGTATCTAGAGATACGCAGCGTAACTTCTAAGAAGCGCCGGCGTATCTTTTTTCTGTATTCAGAAAACAAGATACGCCGGAATTTAGCTAAGATACCATCCGACCCTCACTAAGGGTTAATACCACCAGACCCTGGGCTCCTAGCCCCAAGAACTAAGTAGCTAACCATTAAGCGTATGTGCGTGGCCGTGGGGCTCCCCCTCCCCGGTCATCACACTACGCCCGCACAAAGTTACGGCGGGCTATCTGAATCTGGCCCTTATGTGTTCATCATATTTTATGGCAAATAAAACATAATTGCAATATTGGAGCAAAACCTGCAGGGCATCTAGTTCATACTTATTGGGCCAGATTCAGGTAGAGTTAGGCTGGAGTATCAGTGATACGCCAGTATAACTCTCACTTTGAGCTGGCGTTTCTGTCTTCTGTAAGCAGAAAACAAGAAACGCCGGGTTGGAGTTCCTATACAAGCGGCGTAATTGTATTTCGCCGTCGTATCGGAACTGCAATTTAAAAAATGGCGCTCGGGGCGTTCCCGCTGATTAACGCCGAGAATATGTTAATCAGCGAGAATCGGCAATTCACGATCGTACTCGGGCCCGACGCAGTGACTTTCCGACGTTTCCGTAAGCGATAGGCGGCGTAAAGAAAAACATGCCCCCTAGGTGGAGTATCCTATGTTAAGTATGGCCGTCGTCATCGCGTCGAATTTAAAAAATTTCGGGTTGTTTGCGTAAAACGTCCATGAATGGGGATTGACGTCATTGACGTTCACTGACAGAATTTGGAGCATGCGCACTGACAGTCGACGCATGCGCAGTACATTCGCCGCGGGATCGCGCCTAGTTTAAATAATACACGCCCCCTACCCGCCCAATTTGAATTCCGCCGGCTCATTTTCACTACGCCGCCGCAACTTTAGGAGCAAGTGCTTTGTGAATACAGTACTTGCTCCTAAAGTTTCGGCGGAGTAACGTAAATGAGAAACGTTACTCCAAAATAAAGATTCGCCCATCTACCTGAATCTGGCCCATAATCTCTATTGTAATAGGCCAGATGCAACAATAAGAAAAGGTCCTGGCCTGCACTGATGAGCTTCAATTACCCAACTATGGAGCTGGAAAGAAGTTGCTCAGAGTGTATGTAGTATTTTATGAGTGATTCAGTCCAGGTTCATCTGCATGGCAGTGATCCAAAAGGTCTTTGGATTAGTCATGATATAATCATCCATCTCCTTGTATTTTGAAAAGCTTTGGTTTTATTTAAAACAGCTGGTTAGGTTATGTAAAAAGAACATCAATCTGACAAAATGCAGGCCATCAGTAAGTCCTAAAAACATTCATACAATACATTTTACCAAGGTAATATGTTCCATGGTATGATCCATCATATTGTCTTGATTTCCAACATGGCAACAAATAAAGAGCGTTGGGTTTCATTAAAAACTGTAAAAATACAGTGATTTTACTTCTTTATCGAATTAACTGGTATGAAGAAGTGAGGCAATTGTCTTTTTAAAATACACCCATTGTTACTTGTTTACCCATTGTAAAACTAAAGTGTATCTTCAGTGATTACATGTTTTGATTTGTTATTGTAAAATGTATCCTGAAACCATTTTGATTTGAATTTTCCATACTATTAAGAAGAAAGAGAAGGGTTAGGATTTTAAATGAGGCATGTGGGGCATGACTAGCATATAGGTCAGTTGTTGAAACAAGTAGTGTTTATTCTCTTAAAACAATGTATAATATGACATATTACAATAAATACATAAAATTCATGGTGAACATAACAATAACATGTTTCAAACCATAAAAGCATATGAATAACGGCATGACATATTTTGTTGTAAATGTAAGAGATCATCCTCCATTTCATAAAAAATACTTTTAAAGTTGAATGCTGGAATTTAAGCTTGATAAAAAATGGGAGGGCATGTAAAGCCATCTTATAGAACCATATTGCATCTCTATAAGGGCCCAACACATTTCTGTGGATACACTCCACTTCTTCAGGGGTGGATATATCAATAATCTACAAAAAAAAGCTTGATTGTATCAATGTAGTCAATAATGTACCTACGCATTAAAAAAGTGTTGGTAGGGAAAAGAAAATTACCCTTACCTGAATGTACTCACATATCAGCTGTATATGGAATGGGACATCCAACTTTACTCTCATGAAATGGAGGATGGTCTCATATGCCTCGTTTCCACTGAGCGGATCGGTTCAGTACGGTTTGGTACGGTATGCTATTTTGGGTGTTTCCATTATGAAAGTGTGCCATAAAACCGAACCGTACCAGACCATTCTGGGTCCTTCTTCAGATGTGGGTCCATAGAAAATGGAACGGTTCGGTTAGGGTGGACCTACAAAACATTCCACTGATTGGTGGACACCCTAGGCATTTTTTCTAAACCCTGAATGGTCCGACTTGCAGTGGAAACGCTCACAAGAATAGACCTGTCCATTCTAACTGTTTCAAACTGTACCGATCCGAACCAATCCGTTCAGTGGAAACGAGGCATTACATTTACAACGCAACATGTCATGCCGTTATTCATATGCTATTATAGTTTGCAACATGTTATTGTTACGTTCACCAATAATTTTATGTATTTCTTGTAATATGTCATGTTATGCATTGTTTGAAGAGAATAAACACTACGGCCCGGATTCACAGACATCAGAGCACATTTATGCCGCTGTAGCGTATATCTTTTATGCTACGCCGACACAGCGTAGACAGGCGTAAGCCGGCATAGGTGGAAGTGGGCTGGAATAGGGCTTGATCCATGCTAATGAAGCATGACCCCATGCAAATGATGGGACGGGCAACAGACAAGTACTTAAAACGAACTGCGAATGCGTCGAGACGTGGACGTATCCCTGTGCTCATGCGCACAACCACGTCGGAACAACTGCCTAAGATACGTCAGATCTCTGTGTACGCCGTGAACTTAACCTACGCCCAGTCAGACACACGTCGGCCCATATTCACAGATGTCCAACGTACAATACCTAGGCTTGTGTTCTCTGGTCCATACCTTTGCATGGGTTGTGCCTCATATATGGGGAATAACTTTACGCTGAACGTAAAACGTACGCAAACCGCGTATATCATGCGCCGGGCGCAAGTATGTTCGTGAATTGCCGTATATCCGTAAGTAAGATACGTCGGGGTAGGATGGCCTATTTTTAGGCGTGTCTTGGTTTGTGACTCTGGCGCACACATACGCCGGGCGCATATGTCTGCTACGCCGGGAAAAGGTGAGTTACTTTGGCGTAAGTGCTTAGTTAATCCGGGCCTACGTGTTTCAACAACTGACCTATATGCTAGTCATGTCCCACATACCTCATTTAAAGTCCCAATCCTCCTCTGTCTTCATATAGATATAGGGAAGGAGAGATTTGGCATACGTCTTATTTAGAGTCCCCAAAAAAAAACTTTAGCTCAGTTTTTCATTTTAATAAGTTTTTCATTAAATATCAATTTTTGTTCATCGGGCAATGCAACGAGAACTGATGAGTTAAAAAAAACACATATGCAGTACATCTTTGGCTAGTATACCTACCAGTACTTAGATGTCTTCAGAACTTACAACGTGGCGCTTTATTTTCAGGACTGGGAGCGTTCATGGACAGGGTCATATGGCTTCAGGAAGAGTATTAGTTCAAGGTAGCCGTAGTATGCACGAGTGACTAGGATTCGTTACTGGCTGGATGCTAAACTTACAGGGGTGGAGTGAGTGAGTGAGTGAGTGAGTGAGTGAGTGAGTGAGTGAGTGAATGGCCTCAAGGTGCTTGGTATAACTTTCCTTCTATTTAGCCTTCAGAATAGATGGATCTTGAGTTTTTTCCTGAAGGCCTGGTGATTCACTTCCCTTCGGATATCGGTTGGTAACGCGTTCCACATTTGAGGTCCTTGGACTGCGGGATTTGGGGATTTGTAGTAGATTTTGTTTAGTTGATCGAAGAACGTGATTGAGGTTGTGGTATTTTATTTTCTCACATAAATATTGGGGGGCGATTCCTTGTAGACATTTGTGTGTCAGGCAGAGGGCCTTTAATCTGATTCGGTCCTTTACGGCCAGCCAGTGGAGAGACCTCAGGGAGGGAGTGATTGATTCCCAGGGTTTTTCCCTGTTACCACTCCTGCCGCTGTGTTCTGAACGACTTGTAGACGAGCAATCTGGTATTTTGGGAGTCCGAGGTAAAGGGAGTTTGCATAGTCGAGCCTGGAGTTGATTATTGTTCCCACCATTACTGCTGTGTCTTCTTTCGGGATGAAGGGAACGAGTCTTCGTAGCAGACACAGAAGATGGTGAGATCCGCTGACTACTGATCCTATTTGTGCATCCATTGTCATGTCGGAGTCAAAAGTGACTCTAAAGGTTTTTGACTTTGGCGCTAGGGGTGATGGTCAGGGCAGGTAAGAGTCTATGGCAGAGCCTGTTATACAAGCAAAGTCCAGGGCATGCAGCAATCAGTAGCATATTCCATCTTCCAGAAAATAAAACCCTACGTCACCAATCGCGTGCTCTGGTCAACCAACCAAAACCTTTTCCAAATTCCCAAATCCCGCTACAAATCTAAGGGAGGACGTAGATTTGCAGTCCAAGGACCCCAGCTTTGGGATTCTCTACCCACGACCATCCGCTTGGAAGAAAACCATCGGGCTTTTAAGAAAAAAATTAAGACCCACCTCTTCTGAATGATCAGGACGACACTGGATGCAAAGCGCCTTGAGGCGATTAAAGGAGTTGGAAAAAAAAATTGCTGAAATAACTGTTTACAGGGTATAGAGACATAATCGTTAAATGATTCCTTTTAAAAACGATTAAAAATAGATAAAAATCAATCATATAATGTACCTGTAGTTTTTTCATTTTTGCATGTTATCCTGTATCTGTGCTGGACAGAGCCATAGAGCAGTGATGGTTTGGTAAAACGAAACTAGAAGCTCCCAGTACTGTGGTCATCAGGAAACAGACAACCAGAAGGTGTCCAGAACAGAGAAGAATTACAGCAACATCAGAGCAAAAAACGAACAATGAGGACATGAAACCAGGCCTGCAGTAAGGTAAAGGAAGCTAAAAAAAAATCCTTTAGTGACCTTTAAGGGCCAGATTCAGGTACATGGGCGCTTCTTTACTTTGGAGTAACGGTTCTCATTTACGTTACTCCGCCGACACTTTCGGCGCAAGTACTGTTATTCACATAGCAGTTGCGCGTAAACTTGCGCCAGAGTAACGATAATGCGCTGGGGTAACCCGACGCAAGTGGAAGTGGGTGTGATCATATGTAAATGATGGGCGGAGCCCAGCGCAGAGGCTTACGTTCAGCGCATCATCCACGGAGCATGCGCAGTAAGTGAGGCTTCACTCGGCCCCCTGTGCGCATGCTCACAACTTCCGTCAGCAGCACTTCACGGGAAACGTCAGCGCAATGCGTTCCGTTGGGCGTTTTAAATGCGCCCGTAGATGCGCCATTCCGGCACTAAAGTATATCCTGTTCCCCCTCCCCGCAGTGAAGTTACTTTTGTTCTGAGATGGCTGCTCCCGTTCCCTGCAAACACACAGAAGAAAGCTGAACTCTAAAGGCCAGGAGCTGTCAGCCGTCATCCCGGCTATGGAGACCTATGATGTCTTCCTCCATGGCTGTAAAAGTTGACAGACAAGCATGGACAGAGGTGTTGTCCTGCAAGTGGGGGTGCTCAGCTAGCTCTTATCGTCGGTAACGCTGCTGTAGCTGCTCTCCTGCTGACCTGTGGCCGTCTGGAGTAAAGATAAAGCAGCTATTTGTAGAAATAACTTTGCGCCGGACGGACGAGATACGCGTGGCGCATGTAGCCAGCGTATGGTGCTAATCCGTTTGCGAATCGGGAAATCTCCCTCATTTGGATATTTGCAGGGGAAATCAAAAGGCGCGACTGATGCGCCAAGCGAAATTATGCGCTGACGAGACTCTGGCGTCGGAAAGTTAAGCTGATCGGAAATGGCCCGTTTTCTGTCGCATCTAGTTTGGTGGGTACGGCCACATAGAAACGACGGCGCATCTTCACAGTTACGCGGCGCATATCGAATTACTCCAGCGCAAGTCTTGCTGAATCTGGCCCTAAGTTGGCATTTGTTGCGCTATACAAGTTACTCACTTACTCACTCAGGGCAGGTGGCAATCAGTAGTTTATCTGTTACCTATGCAAGGGTCAGGGCAGGTGGCAACCAGTAGTAGTGCAAGCAATAGTCAAGGTGGGAAACAGTAAGTAGCATAATCTGTTTTCCAGGCAAAGGGTCAAGCAAACAGGAACAATCAGAGGCAAGGCACTGGGTAAGACAATTGGCACAGCAACCAGGGAGCAAATACTTTTACAAACCCAAAGTCCCGATATTGTAAGGTTTATTTATGATTTTCCCTCCTCTTCAAAATGATGTGCCACATAAAAACCCAATAAATACATTTACATTTTTATTTGAAACATGACAAAATATGGAAAATTTGAAGGGGCATGAACACTTTTTCAAGGCACTGTATTTCATTCAACTGCATTAGTTAGGATTCCCAGATGCACAGCTCAATTTTAAATATGCTGTTGAAGCAGAATTTCTTGGTTAATGAATATAAATACAACATGACCCTTTAGATGACCCAAAAATGACTATCTCATTAAATCTAACTCTCACAACAAAGACCCATTCAGTCTTTGACATGTGTAATAAGCAGCTACTTAAAAACGGTTTATTGGGAAACAGTAAAATGCTCACACAACAACAAAACTTTGTATAAAACATACATAAACGTTTATAAATTACTTTATCTGTATTTATCAAAACTGGAGCAGATAAAAACTGGCGCAGATGGGCATAGTAACCAATTAGCTTCTATCTTTCATTTCCAAAGCTTAAAGTAGAACTATAGGCAAAACTTTTTTCATTTTGGATAGAGTAATGACGCGTACACGCGGTCGGAATTTCAGATCGTCTGTATGCAGTTCTGACGCACAGAAAATCGTACGCATGCTCAGAATCAATTCGATGCATAGTTTGTTTGTTTGTTTGTTTTTATTTCTTAATTACTCGCTTTACAACAAATTTAATGGTTTCGTTGCGAGGCCATCAGAAACAAAATCAACATAGTTCAGACATATAGGTACACAAAAAACATAGAAAATATAAAACATGATTAAAAGGAGGAAAAAAATTTGTCACATTGAGTCCATTAATATACATTTAGGTTAATTAACTTTTCATTCATCTAGGGCATCCATATCTAAAATAGTTCATTTTTAGAGTTAGATTACAAAATTCACATACCAAATATCACTGACTACATTTTTCTATATACAGTACTCAATCAAACTACATAATCTAATCAGATCCAGGGTTGCGTAGGTGGCCTTTCATCATTTTTTTGAATTGGTTAAAAGTTTTTGCCCTTCTAATATCAATCGGCAGAGCATTCCATTGCACCGCCGCTTGGTATGAGAATGAGCGACCACCAATTCGGATATTTTTTATTTTTGGGATGTTTACGCGATAATATCCATCTTCGCGTAACTGTCGCGTTGGAACATGTTTGACAACCTTATCCATTATATATTTTGGCGTCATAGCATTAAATGTTTTATACATTAAACATGATATTTTTAATTTAATGCGTTTATCGACAGTTAACCACCCCAGACTGTTTAATTGTTCTGATGTTGGATCTCTTTTTCTCAGTCCAGTTGCAATACGAACTGCAAAATTTTGTAATTTTTGTAGTTTTTGTATATATGTTCCCGGGATGCCCACTAGAAGTGCATTACCATAGTCTAAATGAGGAAAGACCAGGGCAGCAACAACTTTAGGGCGATCCATAGGAGCTAAATACACAAGGATCCTACGTAGTACTTTTAATTTGTACATAACAGTCTTGGTGACTTGATTAATGTGTGGCAAAAATAGCAGATCCTCATCTATATAAAATCCCAGATTTTTAACCACTTTACTGCAGCCTGGACCATTACCATCCATGTCTTGCCATGGCAGTGTCCAATTTTGAGGTATCTCGCTTACGGAACTCCTGACCACGAGTACCTCAGTTTTTAATTTGTTTAACGCCAGATAGTTTTCTCCCATCCAACGTTCCACTCCTTTTAGGCAATCAGTAAGTTTTTTTGTGGCTGTATCAAGTGATCCCGCTCCCACCCTCAAATAGAGCTGGGTGTCATCAGCGTAATTCTGACACTGCAGACCATGGGACCGAATAAGGGCCAAGAGGGGGCGCACGTAAATGTTAAATATCAACGGGGAAAGGGGGGACCCCTGGGGAACTCCACACTCAACAGGTCGACTTTCGGAGAAGTGGCTCCCCAGGCGTACCCTCTGACTTCTGCCCTCCAAAAAAGATGAAAACCATCTGAGGGCAGTTCCCTTTACATGCGCAACCTCACGCAGCCGCTGTAAAACGATCCCATGGTCCACAGTGTCAAAAGCCGCCGAGAGGTCCAGCTAGGATGGAATCTTGGTTGTTATCTTTAGCCATCAGCAAGGAATCCGTGACATCGATTAATGTAGTCTCGGTTCCGTGCCGTGGTCTAAAGCCAGATTGTTTCACATCCAGCAATGCCTGCTCCTCGACAAACTGTTGAAGCTGGGTGCGTGCATCACCTTCATAGAGTCTAGCCAGATAATGTAGGCCTGCTATAGGTCGATGGTTATTTTTATCGTTTATATCACCCTCTCTCTTCTTGACTACCGGAGTAATCAATGATGATTTAAACATAGTAGGATATGAGCCTTCTAGATATGAAGTATTGAATAGGTCAGCCAAGACCAATGCTATTTCTTCACTGCATGCTTTTATCAGTTTGCCTGGGCAGCAGTCAGTAACAGGAGAGTTAGTATTAGCTGTTCTCATTGCTTTAATGATTTCAGCTGCACTAATTAATTTAAAATCTTGAAACCAAACCTTAATCGGTGGTTCCAAGGATTTTTTATTTATATTGCATTTTTCTTTTGGGTATCTATCCCTCCCTTTCTTTAACTTTGTATGAATATCCGCAATTTTATTATGAAAGTGAGCGGCTAATTCATTTACAAAAATATGGGGGTTAGTAATTTGGAAGTTCAGTACATCAGGTTTAGCCAACTGCTTAACCACCCTAAATAATTCCTTGGATTGGTTTGATGCATCTAATAAGCTTTCAGAAATAAAGGATTTTTTAGCATTATAGATTGATTTTTTATAATTCCGATTATGGAACTTCCATTGATTTTTATCGTAATTGGAATTTGTCTTCCTCCATTGTGTTGTGTTGTTTGTGACTGCATTCTTGACGATCGGAATTACTGACAACATTTTTGTGATCATGTGTATGCAAGACAAGTTTGAGCCAACATTCCAGCGGGAAAAAAATACATGGTTTTGTTGTCGGAATGTCCGATCGTGTGTAGGCGGCATAAGGGGTTGTTAAAACCCCTGTCAGAGTTTTTTTTCCATCTGTGTCCTATTGCGGAGATTTTCCTTCACTTCCTGTCCCATATCCAAACAGAAAGTGAGAGGAAATCCTTAAAAATGAAGTGAATCTGTTGGGGTCACCAGAACTAGTGTCCCCATTGGAAGATTTCCCCTCTATTGCTTTTCAGGGGACAACCTTTTTTACTTTCACTTTCAATGATAATGGTAAAAGGGAAAAATAGAGATGGCGAATAGACCTAACAGGGGCACAGACAGCAATGAAGACTGACATTGGTTCTAATACCTCTCCTATCCAAAAGTACAATAAAAAGTTTGCCTCTAGTTATGCCTTAACTGAACAAGATAAAAATGGAGGCCAATTGATTGCCATGCACATCTGCTCCAGATTCTGGCTGCTTCAGTTTTGAAAAAATCCTGTCAAAAAAAAAAATACAGAGGTTAAAGTGTATAAAAAAATCCTAGAAATTACCTTCCCACACCCACTGTGTGTTTATATTAAACACAAACCCTTTTCTCGTACAATACCAGATTGTCCAATTATCGCTTAATCAGTCCAGTTTTCATTTCAAAATACAATAAAATACAATACATCATTCCATCATTTTTTATTCTGATGTACGAAAATTTTCATAGTTTAGTAACCTCTTCATTTTCGATATGGAGACTAGCTTGCAAAAAAAAAAGGACCATCACTTGTCCGATAATATCATGTTTACTAAGCTTAGTACTTACTAGGCTGGTAGTTGACTGCTCCTACCTGCTTCTTTCTGGAAGAAGCTTCCAGAAATACAGTAGGAGGGTTAGCCACTGGGTTATGAATATTTATCTGACATCAGACAATCCCTGGTTGGGAGGCCCAGAAGGTTTGGCTGGAGAAAAGTTAATTATCTTGGGCAGTCTGATCAGGGTCTCTTCTGGGGCCTCTGACCCTGGGAGGCAGCCTGTGTTACTAAAGTTATATTGCTGTTAGGCCTCAGTATGTGCTTGGCTGAGGGATTGAAGGAGCCTGGCCTGAATGAATGAATTTGCAGTAAGACACAACCTTAAAGCGGATCTCCACCCTAAAGTGAAGTTCCGCTGATCGGAACCCTCCCCCCTCCGGTGTCACATTTGACACCTTTCAGGGGGAGGGGGTGCAGATACCTGTCTAAAGACAGGTATTTGTACCCACTTCCGGCCCGCAGTCTCGGGCAAAAGACAGGTTTTTCCCGTTGTGTGCTGGGAACTCTCGGCACCCAGCACACAGCGGGAGCCAATCGGCGGGCGCAGAGGGACTCGCGCATGCGCCGTAGGGAACCGGGTATTGAAGCCAGAGCGCTTCACTTCCTGGTTCCCTCACCGTGGATAGAGGGGGGAGTAGCAGAGAGACGAGCGAATGCTCGTCCTCTGCTGCGGACGCCGCTGGACTCCAGGACAGGTAAGTGTCCTAATATTAAAAGTCAGCAGCTGCAGTATTTGTAGCTGCTGGGTTTTAATATGTTTTTTTTAAGGGGCCATCCACTTTAAAGTGGAAGTTCACCTAAAAAAAAAATGTATCATTGCATTTAGGCTATTTAGTAGAATGAGAATCAGCGTTTGTTTTTTTTAAATGCTAGCGGGACATACCTTTTTCTATATAGACGATCAACGCGGCTTCCGGGTATGGTCGTCGGGGTTGGGCGTTCCTAATTGATTGACAGGCATCCCGAGCGACGCATACAGCGCGTCACGAGTAGCCGAAAGAAGCCGAACGTCGGTGCGCAGGCGCCGTATAGAGCCGCACTGACGTTCGGCTTCTTTCGGCTACTCGTGACGCGCTGTATGCGTCGGTCAATCAATTAGTAACGCCCAGTCCTGATGACCATACCCGGAAGCCACGTTGATCGTCTATATAGAAAAAGGAATATCCCGCTAGCATTTTTAAAAAACAAACGCTGATTCTCATTCTACTAAATATCCTAAATGCAATGATACATTTTTTTTTTTAGGTGAACCTCCACTTTAAGAAGCTGGTTTGGAGAAGGACCCCAAAGGGAGATCTGGGTTATTTCCAACGCCACCTTTGGGCGTTGAGCGTTACATATGTCTTTTATAGCTGTTGACACTCGCAAATACTCACAGAAAATATACTATATCTGTCTCCAGAAGGGCATAGTTAGTGTAACACGCATTTAGTTCTATGCTGTATCTGTTCAAATATAATTTGGTTGTTGTATGTCATTGACAGGTCCTCTTTAACCAAAATGATGAGGAAGAAAAATATGTCTATAGTTTATATTTCAATTATGTTTATTGAAAAGATTTATTTAACAATACAAAAGCGTCCCAACATATTAGCAAGCGTTAGCAAATGCAATCAAGGCCCACACATCAATCATATAATGCAATGCCGTGTTTAACAGAAATAATGGAATAAGAAAATTGGAAGAATTCTTGGGTACAGCCCAAAGTGTAACCTAATATAAACAAAAATAATAATCAGTGCTTACCCTAGGAACCCCAAGTCCCACAGGCCAAGGTTCCCCGAGCTTAAAATCCTAAACCCATCTTACTGCTAATGCTACAACTAGGGTTGTCCCGATACCGATACCGGTATCGGGACCGATACCGAGTATTTGCGGGAGTACTTGCAAATACCGCCGATACCAAAATAGAATACTTTTTTTTGTTAACGAGCGGCTGCTGAGCGGTACATAGAGCGAGCAGAGCGAGCGGAGAATGGGAGCTTAGAGGGGGGCAAGCGATCATCCTAATTGGTTGGCGGCGGTGTGTGACTGTTTTTTTTTCGTTTCCTCCCCTCGAGCGGGGCGTATAGCGGCAGCTTAGAAGGGGGTGGAGCGAGCGGCAGCGTCATCCTAATTGGTTGGATGGTACTGGACTGGAATGTAAATGTATTTGACTGTGTTCCTCCCCTCGAGCGTGCTGGTGCGGGCATAATAGCCATTGTAATAGGCTATTACAATGGCTATTATGCCCGCACCAGCACGCTCGAGGGGAGGAACACAGTCAAACACACTTACATGCCAGTCCAGTACCATCCAACCAATTAGGATGACACTGCTGCTCGCTCCACCCCCTTCTCAGCTGCCGTTATTACTAATATGTGATGTTCCTCGGGTGGCTGCTGCCAGGTATGGGGGAAATGGCTGCGGGGACATGGATGGATGGATGGAGGGACATGGCTGCGGGGACATGGATGGATGGAGGGACATGGCTGCGGGGACATGGATGAAGGGACATGGCTGCGGGGACATGGATGGAGGGACATGTCTGCATCATATGTGGGGGACATGGCTGGGGGGACATGGCTACATATGTGGGGGACATGGCTTCATATGTGGGGGACATGGCTACATATGTGGGGGACATGGCTTCATATGTGGGGGACATGGCTACATATGTGGGGGACATGGCTTCATATGTGGGGGACATGGCTGGGGGAACATGGCTGCATATGTGGGAGACATGGCTGGGGGGACATGGCTGCATATGTGGGGGACATGGCTGGGGGGACATGGCTGCATATGTGGGGGACATGGCTGGGGGGACATGGCTGCATATGTGGGGGACATGGCTGGGGGGACATGGCTGCAATATATGGGGGACATGGCTGCATTTGGGGACACATTAAAAAAAAGTATCGGTATTTGGTATCGGCGACTACTTGAAAAAAGTATCGGTACTTGTACTCGGTCCTAAAAAAGTGGTATCGGGACAACCCTAGCTACAACCTAGACGTGAGGAACCGTGTTTGAGAGCTCTTGAGAGAAAGATAGAGGTGAGAAAGAAAGAAACAAATAAAGAGGGGAAAGAGGGATAAATAGGAGAGCAGCCGTCCAGCACCCCAGGATCAATCAGACCATAACTACATCGCCAGCGTCCTTAGATCGTTAGTTATACCAGCCATGGATCCAAAACTTTATGAAACAACTTAATTTTATCCTAAACCAGTGCCGTCAGTCTTTTGTTCAACATCAACCAGGACAATTTTCTTTTAAGCTGATCGAATGGCAAGGTGGCGGATCGCCAATTCCTAGATATCGTAATCTTTGCAGATATGAAAATAAAAATAAGCAACCGCCTTTATAAACCCTAATCCAGAACCTCCTGACCTTAGGGCATGTCCACCAAATATGGTAGGTAGTTCCAATCTGGCCACAGCCTCTAAAACACTGAGGCCGCGTACACACGATCGAACATGTCCACTGAAACTGGTCCGCCGACCAGTTTCAGCGGACATATCCGATCGTGTGTACGACCTAGCGGACAGGTTTTTCCAGCGGACAAATTTCAAAGCATGCTTTAAAATTTGTCCGCTGGAAACCTGTCCGTCGGACATGTCCGCTTTAGTATGCCTAACCAGCGGACATAAATCTCCCGCATGCGTCGAATGGATTCGACGCATGCGTGGAAGTATTTTACTTCCTGGAGTGGTGACGTGGCAGCATCAACGTCAACGCCACGTCACCGCGTCCTCAGTCCGAGGGGATTTTCGTTCGATGGTGTGTACACGCCATCGGACCAAAATCCGAGGAGACATGTCCGCTGGAAACAGTCCATCGGACATGTTTCAGCGGACATGTCTCCCCGTGTGTACCCGGCCTTAGGGGTAGCACCATGTACAAAGGTGGCGAGCGTAGCTGGCACCATATACCATTTAAGCAACACTTTATAATTAGCTTCTATTATAGATGTGTTTATAAGTGATCTAGACACAGTCTCTGACATCGCATACCACTTCTCTAAATCAAGGGTTTCCTGCAGATCCTCTTCCCATTGGAGCATATAGTTTAATTTAGTTGATGAACTCATCAACATCGCATATATCTCAGAAATATGACCTCTAAGATCATAGCAAGGGCAAAAGTGCTCCATGGGAGTAAAAACTGCTAGATCGCCCCGACGAGCCAGAGTTTGTACAAAATGATGTAATTGGGCATATCTATAACATTCCACTAATGGCATTTGGTATTTTTCCCGCATTGATTGCTCGGATAGCATACCCCCTCTATCGCAAAGGTCCGCTATATATGCAGCAGACCCTTTTTCGTCCACCATTTGAAAGCAAAGGGATCGAGGCCCGGGGTGAAAGCAAAATTCCTCACCAAGGGTGCCAATGGAAAATGAGGCGATTTGAAATTCTGAATTCTAGAGACCCTGTCCCAAAAATCCAGGGAGAAGGATAAATATGGGCATAAAATAGTGGGTCTATCTTTAGGCGGGAGCGACATAATATGGGATATTTGATGTGGACGACAAGCGTGAGATTCCATGATCATCCATATCGCTTGTGGTCGCTTAGAGTGGAACCTAGAGAGTTGGGCTAACTGGGCCGCATAAAAGTATTTCTGTCTATAGTTTATATTAAAAAAATGTGTTTAATCAACTTTACCTTACTCAGCTATGTTGCTTCTGATATATGGTTACTGTACTTGGCATCTGTCCTGAGCTCATCTTAGAAATAGACATATGGGATCATAGCTTCAAAGAGTCCCTTGTATACTATATTCAAGAGCACAGTGGTCTATTTACAAAACTCATTAGCTTCACTTAATAAATCTCCAGTTTGTTTTACATTTTTTCGGAAATTTAATGCAAAACAGCTGAAGTACATCACAATGCAGCCGAAGAGACAGACATCACATATGGGTAACCGGGATATGTCGGGAATTCATGGATTGCCATCTGTACATTTTCTCTTTTTACAACATTAAGAATATGAGCAATAATAGCAATAATAGCTCATTTTTCATCATGTTTATTTTCCTTATTAACCATTAGAGGACCACTTCACGCCGATATACGTCGGCAGCCCAACCCTAGTCCTGAGCTCCGTCACCGCGCCCGCGGGACCAGATTGCCGCCGGTGTCCCCGCGATTGGGTCACAGGACCTAAAGAACGGGGAGAGGTGAGTGTAAAAAACAAACCTTCCCCGTTCTTCTCTGTGGCAGTGTCACTGTTCGCCTGTTCCCTGTCATAGGGAACGATGATCAGTGATGTCACACGTCCAGCCACGCCCCCCTACAGTAAGAAACACAGGACAGGACACACTTAACCCCTTTAGCGCCCCCTAGTGGTTTACCCCTTCACTGTCATTTTTACAGTGTACAGTGCATTTTTATAGCACTTTTCGCTGTGAAAATGACAATGATCCCAAAAATGTGTCAAAAGTGTCCGATGTGCCTGCCATATTGTCACAGTCAGGAAAAAAATCGCTGATCGCTGCCATTACTAGTAAAAAAAATGCTATAACATTTGCGCAAACCAATCAATAAATGCTTATTATGATTTTTTTTACCAAAAATATGTAGAAAAATACATATCGATCTAAAATTAGAAAAAAAAAATTATATATTTTTTGGGGATATTTATTATAGCAAAAAGTAAAAAATATTACATTTTTTTTTTTTTAATTGTCGCTCTATTTTTGTTTATAGCGCAAAAAAAGAAAAAAGAAAGAAAGCTCTATTTCTGGGGGAAAAAAGGACGCCAGTCGCAAAGAGGGGCCTTTACCTGTATAATGGTCCGGGTCATAAGTGGTTAATTATACAAACAAAGTGGGAAAAACGGAAAAGAAAAATGCACATTGTATAAAAGAAGATACAAAAATACATAAAACAATCCTCATCCAAGAAAATACAAACTTTAACCTGAGCTACATTATATATACAGAATCTCCTATACATAAAGTACACCAAAGAAAGAAAATAAAGAAAAAAGATGGGGTGAGAGTAGAGAGGTGTAAAAAAGATCCCTAAAATTCATAATATATGTATACAAAAAAAAAGCATTTTAATAATAATAGCTCATTTAACCACTTTCTTACCAAGCACTTATGCCCCCTTTCTGCCCTGGACAATTTTCAGCTTTACATGTTGAATGACAATTGCGTAGTCATGCAATACTGTAAAATCTGAAAAATAGGTAACTTTTCTCCTTCACCGATGTGCGCTGATGAGGCAGCACTGATGGAAACTGATAGGCTGCACTGATGGGCAATGATGAGGCAGCACTGGTGGGCACTGATCAAGAGGCACTCATGAAACTGCACTTATGGGGGCACCGATGGGCACTGATTAGCAGTACTGATAGACGGCACTGGTAGACACTGATAAGCAGCACTGCAGGGCACTGATTAGTGGCACTGTTGGGCACTAAGGGTACTGATGTCCCTTTAAAAGATGCCGGTTAAAGGCTTTCTTTTTTTCTTCACGCTGACAGCGTGAGGAAAAAAGAGCCAATAACCAGCTTCTGTTTACTTTCGTGATCAGCTGTCATTGGCTGACAGCTGATCATGTGGTAAAGGGTCCGCTGTGATTAGCCCTTTACCCGATCTGTGATCAGCCATTTCATAAGGACATTTAAGTCTGAGCTGTAGCTGTCTTTCGGTTATAGTGCAGGCGTGAAGTTGTTAATATTTTAAAGCGCAGCTCCACCCAAAAGAGGAAGCTCCACTTGTCTTCCTCCTCCCCCTTTCTTTTGCCACATTTGGCACCTTTCGAGGGGGGATTGGCTACCTGGTTTTGACGAGTACCCAATCCCACTTCCGGGATCCGGATCCGTGAGTGCCCCCCCTCCTCCTTCCCTCGCTGCAGGGCTGTTTACAAATCGCAGCGTGCTTCACGCATATGCAGTAGGGAACCGGCTGTGAAGCCACAAGGATTCACTGCTGGTTTCCCTTAGCCAAAATGCTGGCACCAGCACCCGAGAGCTGATTGAAAAATCGGCTCGGATGAGGAGACTGCTGGATTTGTGGACAGGTAACTGTCCTAATATTAAAAGTCAGCAGCTAAAGTATTTGTAGCCGCTGACTCTAAATTGTTTCTGAAGGAGCCTGGAGCTCCACTTTAAGGTATACAAGTTGTACAATTTTACGTCTTGGGAGGGAGGGTTGCCGCAGACGTCATTTCACAATGATTCGGTAGGAAAGTGGTTAAAGCGAAGCTCCACCCGCATTTTTTTTTTTCAAAGTCGGCAGCTACTAACAGTGTAGCTGCTGACTTTGAATAAGGACACTTACCTGTCCTAGGCGCCCGCGCTGATGGCCCCCGCCGATGCCGATCCTTGATCCCGGCACCGCCATCCACAGTCAGGGAAACAGGCAGTGAAGCCGTGCGGCTTCACTGCCCGTTTCCTACTGCGCAAGTGCGAGCAGCGCGGCGCTTTGTGAATGGTCCGGCTGCTTTCTGGGATACACACAGTTCCTAGAATGCAGCGCGGCCCATTAACAAAAAGACACCGAGAAGAGGAGGAGGAAGAAAACCGCACCGCGGATCATGAGGGCAGATTCGGGACTTCCGCATAGCAATAGCCTATTTAGGGTGAGTATTTTTATTTTTTTTCCATTTCATTTTTTTTTTTTAGATTAAAAAAAAAAAATCAGGGTGGAGCTCCGCTTTAAGCAAGAGCAAACTTCTCTAAATTGAGGTAAATCCTCTCAGACAGCTGGTACCCTCTGTGTCCCCTCTAATCTTGTTCTGGTGACAACTCAAATTTTGGGTCTTCCCAGGACAAACACAAAGAATGAATATCCCTAATGAAGACAGACCACAATAAAAACCTGACAGAAGTTTTAACCCTTCCCCATTCTATCCAAAAACGAAAACGAAAAAAAAAGCTCAATATTACACACAGAGCCGAATATGTTAGGAGTGACTTTTATATCCCATCCTTTCCCTTTTCTGGACAGCTGTTTAGAGTGTCAATTAGAGAAAGAAAGTCAGAAAGTAAACAGTTACTGCTGTGTTATTTATTGTTTGTGTTAAATGGTCTTTGACACCAGTGTTATTGTTGGAACATGCATTAAATATTTATTTTCAAAGTAAACCTTTTACATAATGTAAATGTCAGTTTAAAAACGTATCAACAATTACTTTTTTTAAATTGAGGTAAAACCATAGTATTTGAACCACTGTTCATAGTAATATACGTTCCGTCTTTTTTGCTCACTTGCCAGAAAATCTGGTGGTAAAGCCCAATAAGGAAGCTCTTGTCTGCTTGCCTTGTCTTGTACATGGTTTGATCCATATCAGGCAGAGAGCATCAATCATGTACATTGTTGATGGAATATTGCCAGTCAGGTTATAGCTGGGACATGTTTGATAATGCATTGCTGCACCCTGCCAACGATCATGATTTACATTGGCTGTATAGAGTTAGTAAGGCTCAGTTGTATCCTATTACTCTTTAAATAATAGTCTGGCCTTTAGCAAATCAGCACACTTTCCATCATTTTTACTAAATTTCAAGAGGAATAGAAGCTGGCATGCCTTGGATTATGACATCACCCAGATCACCCATAGACCAGGGAGGTAGAAGCTGTATATATAGGTTATGGGGAAGTAAAGAAGGCTTGCTTTAAACAAATACCAGATGGATATGTTTTAATAAGAAAGAAGCTGCTGCACTTTTGACTTTAATATTTTACATTCCAAGTAGTTTCAAAACACCTACAGTGAGTACAAGCTAACAGTGTGGTTGTTTGTTTTGGGAACCATCCAAGTGTTAAATGTATCATAGCCTAAAGCTTATACAACAAAGATTAACAGAGATCCATTGTTGTGTAGGCATGTGTTTGATGGTAATCTTGGTTCTATGATGACATACTCTGACTCGGGCAAAAAACGCAAAACAGCTTTTGTAGCACATGTTTCTATAATTTAGTTTGTGTACACAGGATGGTGTTGGTTTGGCAAAGTACCATATTTGCCGGAGTATAAGTTGACTGGGTGTATAAGACGACCCCCTAATTTTCTAGGTAAAATTTTGGTTTCGGGATATGCCTGTCGTATAAGACGACCCTCTTCCTACTAGTCTGTCTGGAAGCTGAGGGGTAGCCAGAACAACTGCTGACAGGAACAACCGCTGACAGAAATCTCACTGTGCCATTACATGCTTCACTGTGCCATTGCATACCTCACTGTGCCATTGCATACATCACTGTGCCATTGCATACCTCACTGTGTCATTGCATACCCCACTGTGCCATTGCATACCTCACTGTGCCATTGCATACCTCGACGATCCCATACCTTATCCCTGTATGCAAAGTCAGTCAGACTGTGCGCACCCATTATTCAAAAGCCGCGCCTCCTCCTCGTGATGTTCCATGATAGGCAGAACACACAGAGCCTGTGTTCGCTGTTCCGACTATCACAGAGATCCTCTCGTCTGAGGCCAAGGATGAGAAGGAGGAGGAGTGTTTCGCCTATCACAGAACAGCATGAGAAGGAGGCACGGCTTTTGAATAATGGATGCCCACAGTCTGACTGAGACAGGTAACAGTGTATAAGATGACCCCCGAGATTTGAGGGCAAGGGCGACTCCTCTTTCTGTATATATATTGTGAAGGACTTTTATGCAATTGCCTATATACTTCAGTGTAATTCTCTCCCTGCTAATTTTAATGTCTGTGTGTTATGGGGTCTGCCTCTAGCCCTGGATAATTGGATTACTTTCCCCTTTGTAGAGGCATCTGTAAAACCTGTTTAAACCAGATTGCCATGCTGCCAGTAAGGGACAATGACCTTTCAATGCTAAGAGGCTTGTGAAATACCTTTCCATTGTGTTCTGCAGATGAATAGCCGTGTCAGAGACGAGACGCCTAGCAACCCGACACCCTGGGGGCGTCTGTCTCAACACACATATTCAGGCTATTCAAGCTTTGGGACCAATCTCTGCTGTGTAATTTTTAAGTCCTCATTTGCATGGTTTAAGAGGACCTGAGTGAGGACTGCATACTTTACAATGGACCAATAGGAAAGCGGTTGTTGGGGGCGGGATGTTCCAAATCCTGTATAAAGTGTGCTGTGTACTTTCAATAAAGTGTGTCCTGTTTACATTCACATTAAGCCATGGCTCATGTGTGGATTATTCGGCGATTCCAGGGATATTCCTAGTCGTGGAATATTGGGTGATTTCTTTTATGGGAGAAGAAGGGAATGCTTGACGGGGATATGTTCTACTACCGTCACAACTGGTTGGCAGCAGCAGGATTTTCCCTTTCTACTTTCCTTTACACCAGGATTCCAAGCAGACACTGGGAACAGTGAATGGAAGACTGGTACACCTGGCTTAAAAGAAATACACTGAAAGAACTAATGGAAGTTTGTGGAAGGATTGCTAGCAACAAAACCGAGCGTGTCATCATAGCAGAATTAATGGAGCTAGACCAAGAGAACTCGGTTGCAGCAAGGCCAGCAGTACAAGAGATGGAGACACCAGTGATTCAGGATGAGGAATCACCAGCCAACAAGCTAATAAGAGAGAAATTAGCATGGTTCGGTCCGAACCCAACGGCGGATGTGGTGCTGAAAGTGATGACCCTGTTAGCGGAGGAGGCTAAACAAATAAGAGACGCAGAGCTACAGTTAAAACTGGCAGCAGTCCAACAAGCAGCCGCACATTCTCCAAACAGTGAGTACAGCACAGCAGACACAAGGAAGATTCCGTTTAGCGCTTTTGAAGCTTTTGATGAGAAAGAACGAGAGCGGCAACATGAGCTGAGAATTGCAGAAATACGACGATCGGTGACAACGCCTAAAGAAACAGCACCAAATGAAAGACGAGGAGAGGTACAGATACCAGTAACCATGGAAGAGGAATTCAGAAGAAGGTTACAAGAGATGCGGATACAGCACACAGGACCAGAATCAGAGGAGGTCCTGCTGGGATGGGCGGATGTGATTCGGTGCCAACTCTGGAAGGAAGCGCTAGCTCTCGAGCAGCAACACCAAGGAGAGGTCCTGCCCTACACCTATGCAAGGTACTGGCCGCAGTATGACGTACGAATGCCGTTGTTGGGGGAACAACCGAAGCAGGAGTGGATAGCGGAATTAAACAGGCTGATCCGGGCAGAGATGCAGGTGGATGAGAGCTACAGAGCCCTCCGGTGGTATGTAGCCCAAGAGTGCCCGTGGTCAGCGGATGATAGCCCCACAGAAGGCTATGACTATGATGACCTGGGATTGTTGTATTGGAGGATGTCCAGTGATCCCGACTTTGGGATGATCGGGAGTGGCGCTTGGAGGACATAATGGAGCACAGAGAGAAAAAATTGAATATCTCGGAAGCGCACTGGCTACAGGAATATTTGGAATTTCTGGCCGCTCGGGAATGGGACATGGAGATCGCCTACAGACAGCTGCTAGACTCTGCTCAGCGCCAGGGCCGGGCTCCCTTTGCCTGGGACTATCAGGAACTACCAGTGGACAATGCGGAAATCCTGGCTGAAGAATCGTCCATGTGGCAGGGTAACAGTGTGCTTTTCCAACCTGCCCCTGCCGCTATGGACCAGGAGGTTATATGGGGGATGCAGCAAGTGCCGACTGACCTTGATGATCCCGTTTCTGCATGGGACGATCTTGAATGGAGGACTGTGCTCTGCCCAGCACCAAGAGCAGTATTTGTGGAGTTACAAGGAACTTCCCCAGCTGAAGCGCTGGTCACCGGACAGAGGGTTCAAGACCTCTGCCCCACCCCTGTGGCAGTTTCGGAGGCTCAGGGTGAGAAGATGGCGATCACTCCCCAGCCACAGATTACAGAATGTATGGACTGTTCAGAGGATGTTATGGATTATGCACCCCCAGCAGAAGTGCTGGCAACAGGGCAGAGTGCCAGCCATCTCTGCCCAGCACCGGGACCAACTGTGGAGTTCCAGGGAGCCGGGGCGGTTGGCCCCCCTCCCCAGCAACCAGCTGAGGTGGTAAAGCTCTTACGCCCAGCGGAATCACTGGCAGCAGGACAGGGTGCTACTGGCGGCTGCACCCCACAACAGCTTGAGCGGATATCGGTGGATGGGACTGTGGTCTCCACTGACAGCAACCCAGCGGAAGAGCTGGCAACAGAGCAGAGTGCCCCGGGCCTCTGCTGTCACCTAACAGAAGAAGGGGTTCCTGGGGTAGTGGATGGGACTTCAGTCTCCACTGGCACAACCCCAGAAAATGGTACAGGACTGAAACAGGAGGATGTCGGCTTTGCTTTGCAAGCACTGGGGGATTTTCACCTCACACCAGTGGATGGGACTTCAGTCTCCACTGGTATACCCCATAAATGGTGGCCAGTTGGCCCAGATGCCCAACAGCATGATGGACTGAGCCCAGCCACCCTGTCATCTCTCCAGCGGCTGAAAGGACTCCAGGGAGAAGGGCTAGTCCAGGCCTCTTCCCAGCGGCAGACGTGTTCCCTGAGAGAGGCAGAGGATGGCGGAGTAATGCTCGGTTTGGAGCAAGTGATTTGGGGTACGGTATGGACCTGAGTGAAGACTGCATACTTTACAATGGACCAATAGGAAAGCGGTTGTTGGGGGCGGGATGTTCCAAATCCTGTATAAAGTGTGCTGTGTACTTTCAATAAAGTGTGTCCTGTTTACATTCAGCATTAAGCCATGGCTCATGTGTGGATTATTCAGCGATTCCAGGGATTCCAGGGATATTCCTAGTCGTGGAATATTGGGTGATTTCTTTTATGGGGGAAGAAGGGAATGCTTGACAGGGATATGTTCTACTACCGTCACATAGAGTAAATGCCAATTGCCAATGCTCACTGCTCACAATTTTTAATATTATCAGTGTTGTACAAAATTTACCACTGATCAGTTTGACACGCTGGGAAATGTCAGATACCCGCAGTAGCTGCAGATCAGCAATGTGTCAGAGTTGCCAGAAAAGTTGGTATTTACTGTACATTCTTTTTTCAGAGGCTGGTCCCTTAAAGTAAAATAAAAAGTTTTTGCTGCAATACTTTAACACGGTTTCCTCAAACTCACCCCTCTGTAATACAAGACTGGTCCTTTTCCAGATTGAAGAACGTCCATCATCAACCCATTTCCTGTAATATGAAGGCATCAAGGACCTTGCCCCATGGGGGTACCTCATAGAATAGAGCTGCACAGAGTGCCCATCTCTGGAGAGTGGTGGAGGAAGAACAGGAGAACCGTAACCTCAGGAACCAAAGGTATAAATACAAAAATGGTATAAAAGGTATAAATACAAAAATGTATAATAAATAGTTAAAGATGCTCAGGGATACATAGGGGGCAACCAGGATCTCCTTTCTGAAACTGCTAGTTGCCTGGCTATCATGCTTAATTAAAGGCATTGATGCACACACTTGAAGCAACAGGCAATTGGAATTTTTTAGAAGCAGGTCAGCAATGTCAACCCCTTTATTTCAATATTTTATATTTGATAAATTCAATACTCCAAAATTTGATATGATCTAAGGTTGTACTTCTGCAAAGAAAACCTGTGCAGAACCATTCAGATGCACCTTTTCCTTTAACCAAACCGAGTCTCAGTAAGCCAGTGGTTTTCTGTTCTGAAAACACACCAGAATTAGCCAAGTGAAGCACTTTATTATTACTTAACACAAGTTAATACAGCTTCAATTTCGCTGAAGTGTCTACAGAAAACGATATGAATCTTTGCCATGTACGGTCTCAAAAACTCCCAAAACATAGAAAATGATGACTGGTGCACTTAGAAATGTGGGAAACAACACTTCCAATGGCAGCAAATCAAAAGCCAGTGCAGTATGAGGGAGCTCAATAGCTTGTCATAGTTTTTAGACGGTCCTGTTCTTCAGTAATGTTCTGTCACATGAACGCGCCTCAGCATTGGGAATAATATGGAAACAATTTAATTACACTTGGTTATTGTGAACTTTCTGTGATTCTAGCTAGACTGCAGTTATACAGTTCCTAATATTAGAGCATTGAGCATAACGTGTAAAATATGATACAGATGTAGATTGTGTGAAATAAAGGCTTGGCTTGTAGAAGTAGAAAACGGTCTCCTTAGCTGTGGATATCTGTTGTCATCAGGGCTTTTTTTCCTCAGAAAATAGGTGCAGGAACTCAACCATGACCCTCCAAAACCCCCTCCCCCCCACGCACACACAACCGCATCTAATGGTGTGATTACATTTCAATTACATAGAAAGGGTCTTAAAGGTGCATTAAATACCAGGAGTGCATTATGTACAGAATGCCGAGTTGGGGGGGGGGGGGGGGGGGGCTTTTACACACAGAGTGCAGAGTTTAGTGGTGTGCTACGTGCAGAGTTCAGAGGTGTGCTACATACATTGTGGAGAGTTAGGGGTTGCACTTTGCCTTCATCCACAGCTGCTTAACTCTGCATCCCCAACCCACATCTCACTTTATCCCTTCTTCAACTCTGGCCTCTGCATGCAACCCCAGTTCTACTGCCCTCATCTTCTCCCTCCCTCCTTAGAAGCTCCACCATCTTCCGCATGTCTTAATTGTGTTGCTGTACTAAGCTGAAGCACCCAGCCAGCTCTAGTACCTCCCCACACACTGTAGGTGGCTATGCCTCTATCACTTGCAGGGAGATCATCCAGTAGGGGTTTTGGAAGCCGCACTGCACCCTGGGCACCTTCATATCCCTTGTCCCCACCCTGCACTTTGTGGGAGCCACTCAGGAGATTGGATCTGTGGGAGCTGGTGGGAGATGAGCTGCCACTGAGCCAGACTTCTGTGTTTACAGGTGATAGTGGTAAGAAGGGATCAGAAGGCCTGAGCCAGAGGTGGTGGAACTGAGTTCCACCAAGTTCCAGCTGAAAAAAAGTCCTGGTTGTCGCTATCTCTTTTCTCTTCCCTTTCTTTGCTATGGCTTCTGTAGCCTATTTCCTAGTTCAGAGCAGGCTGCTAGGTAAATGTAAAAAGTCCTTTTATTCAAATTTCTATTTGTTGCTAGGTAAATTTAGTTGAGCTCCTCTATTAACAGGAGATCAGAGGTTTATTGCTTAGGGCTGTTCAGTGTTTCACAGGCTGCTGTTTTACTACTCCCCCTGTCTTTTAGATACATTTAGAGGTATAGTGGGAGGGAGAGCACAACAGGCCTGAATATTTATGGAGCTTCAGCCAATACCTGGGGAGGTGTGTCCAGAAGGTGGAGGGGAAGTCCATAAGTAGCCTGAGGCCTGGCAGAGATCCCGGGTCCAGTCCTACAGAAGGAGAGTTCTGTGCATGGGTTCTGCCCCTGGGCCAAAGAAAGATGGACTACCGAAGAACCTTCGCTCAGGGACATACTTGAGCCACGAGAAGGTTGGTGGGAAGAAGTCCAACCATTCTGTGACTTAGTGAGCAAATTACCCCTCTTTACTGAGGAGAAGTGACAGCGGGGTAATGTAATCTCCTAAGTGAGTTCAGGTCAACATTAGTGCAAGGAGTCCTGTGGGATATTATTTTGCAAGTCCAGTGCAGCCATGAGCTGTACAAAACAGTCTGGATAATGCAATGGAGTCGGAATTTTGTATATAGCAGCCAGAAGCCAAGGAGGCCTCAAATTGTACAGTCCCCCATGTTTACATGGCAGCCTTGAATGGATGAGTTATGCATTAGTGGCCACACAAGCGCAGAATGACTGGCCCCTTGCCGCTTGAATGACTTATTCATTCAGGGCTGACATGTAAACATCAACTATGTGTATCTAGCTCTGCCCACCAATTATACATATGTATTTACATGTCAGCAGTAGCCAATAATGCTGCTTTCCTCCTAGTCACAAAGCACATAAGGACAGCTTCAGTCGTCTGCCTCTAACCCCTGCTGCATAGCACACTTCATTGCTAAGCGGAAGGAAGCTCCAATGGATTGTATTTGCTCTGTACACTATGCGCATGCTTCTGTTACAAAATAAATGACTACTTAAGTCTTTGCAGGAATGCTACCTTAGACACCACAAATTTAAAGGGGTTGTAAAGGTTTGTTTTTTATTTTCTATATAGGTTCCTTTAAGCTAGTGCATTGTTGGTTCACTTACCTTTTCCTTCGATTTCCCTTCAAAATGTTTTTTTTTCTTTGTCTGAATTTCTCACTTCCTGTTTCTCCTCAGTAAACTTGCCACCATCATCCGAGTGGTGGTTAGTCAGCCAGAACAGCTTACTGAACAGCTTACTGAGGAGGAACAGGAAGTGAGAAATTCAGACAAAAAAAAACATTTAGAAGGGAAATCGAAGGAAAAGGTAAGTGAACCAACAATGCACTAGATTAAATGAACCTATTTAGAAAATAAAAACAAACTTTACAACCCCTTAAAAGCGAGTGCCAATGGTGTCAAGTGTTGAGCAACGCCTGCAAACTAAAGATGAGTGGGTAGAGTGTGTGTCATGATGGTTCACAGAAAACGATCAATAGGATGTTCAGGCCAGGTAGTGCATAAAAAAGCAATCCTGGACCTACAGCGGTACCGCGAGTTTCCACTTTGCATTCCTGAGACCTATAAAAGCCTTCTAAGCAATGTAACAGCTAGTGCTGTCATATTTATTCAAGGAATCCAGATTGGTGTTACTCTAATCTTTCATTACAATGCTGTCAATCTTTCTTACAGCTCCCACCAAGGACACTAGGTGTATGGAGTTTGCATGTTCTTCCTATGTTTCACAGGTTTCACAATCAGTAGACCGTCAGGCCTATGGGATTTGGTCATTGAACTACTTTATATTTTTATTACCAATCTGATGAAACTGAAATGAAATCAGAATGGTCATCAGTGTTGCACTTTGCACTGCATCATTGAATGGGCTTATTAGTATTGTCAATGGAAAATCTATGTGGGTGTTGCTTTTCTAAATTCAAGAACTCCACAAAACTACATAAAAAATAAAAATCATGTGAACTAAATTTGTATTTTCCTTACGCCAGATTTTTCATATAATTGTATGGTTATCATTTAAAGCATAAATAAGTAAAACAGATCCTTGACATTGCCTGTTATAATTCCACTTTAGATCTGTATAACCCACTAATCACAGATATCCAGCTCATGTCACGCGTTGAATATCGTCACACACTGTTATGATTACTTTTAAAGCCCAACTACAGGATCCAGTTCCCCAGCTTCCACCCCCCCCCCCCCCCTCAGCCATGACTAAGCACTAGATCTTAGTGCGAAACGCGTTAGCTGTATATGCCACTGTCTGCTGTGATTTGTAGTGCTTTTATCTTTTTTTACAAATAAAAGCAACCTTCAAGGTTTTTTCGGAGCGCTGCTATCCATACATTTGTTTTTTTTCCCCCCAGTTGCACCTCCTAACCCTGGAGGTCCCCCTGGCAGTACATTTGTAAGCCCAACATTCTTAACCAGTATTTTAAGCTATAAGAAAGCACCCACTAGCACTAACCATCCATGCTGACTACTTAAAGCCCAACTCAATGCACAATAATAAAACACCCTTAAGGTGGGTGCCTCCCTGCAACGCAAGGGTTATTTACTTGTTATGAATACCTTATTCTCCGGACCAGCAGACTTCCTCAAGCAGTGTAACCAGTCGCCAGCAGCCTCTTCTCTAATTCGCGCACATCTCAATACAGGATAATAGCCCTATATTGTACATGATAATTAAATTAAAAAAGACCACCCACTGACAAGCAATATAGGCAGTAGAGCAGAGCGCTTCATCTCCATCTAGACTTAACATGCATTTGACCCTTGCACCGTGGGTAGGCCCCACCGTGGGTAAAAAAAAATTGATTTCTCTGAGTCGGGTTTTACTCCACAACATATTATTACAATGAAATCTAAACCGCTCTTCTTGGGATGCCACATCTGTGAAGAGCCAAAATTAAGGCAGCGAGGGACTACGCAGAATATACATGCTTGTAAGAATTAGAGGCACAGAGGTCTTTAGTGGTACCAGCATAACAACTAAATGTAGTATAAGATAATTATATTCTATTACATAATTTATAAAATCATCATCGTACTAAACAAGAAATCACTCTAAAAATAAAATTAATAGATGAAAAAAACGCCTTCAAAACTGGAACTATTTACTCAACAAAGTTTACATAATACCCCAGTAAAATTTGGGGCTGTAGTAGATGTTATCCAGTATTCCTCAACATGTTTTTTGGGGTTACCGCTTCCTCGCCTTCCTTTCTCCCGCTTTCTTCACAGAATAAATGCCTTTGCTTACTACTGTAGAACACCAACACTGATGTTCTTACTAAACCCCCCTGACTTCCAACTAGAACTTTTCTCGTTCTATTCTATAGTCCACCAAAGTCATAAAACCTTGGCCACACAGGCCAAGACAGGACAATGGATCTGGTTGCCATTAGATCAGTTGCATGGGTGGTCAGTGTTTCCATGTGTCTCTTCCTCTCTGGGTTTCCATCCCTTACTGGATCATCCGCAAGTTGGTTACAGTTCCCCACTGGGTCTGACATTGATAGCTAGATCTTACACTGCACATCTGTGTTTCCTGCTGACGCTTGGGTGAAGTTATACCAGATATAGGCTGCAGTGCATTCAGCGGTTATGGAGGACAGCTTCAGGTTGCTTTTTTCGTTTTAACTATTCTATTGTGTGTGTGTTCATGTTTGCTTAATTAAAAGGTTTATTGCGTAAGGTTGCGCTTCTTTTTCTTTTGTGTTTTGTATCTCTTTACCACAGCAGCCGGTTAGAGTCACCACAACCACTACATGGGGTATAGTATAATGTAACCCTCATACGGTACTGTCAGATCATCTAAACCAGTGGACTCCAAACTGCGGCCCTGGGGGCAGATGTGGCCCTTTGCTTACCTCTATTAGGCCCTTGGAGCACTATTCCATCCACAACTGACACTAATGATGGGGCACCATTCCTCTCATTGACACCAGTGGTGGAGCACTATTCCTCCAACAGATACCCATGATGGGGCACTATTCCTTCCACTGATACCAACAATAGGGCGCTATTCCTTCCACTGATACCAACAAAAGGGTACTATTCCTTCCACTGATACCAACAGTAGGGCACTATTTTTTCCACTGACACTAGTGACAGGGTACTATTCCTTCCACTGATACCAACAATAGGGCACTATTCCTTCCACTGATACCATCAATGGGGCACTATTACTTCCACTGATGCTGGGGCATTTTCTACTCCCACTAGCCATAGTCCGGCCCCCTAAACTCTAAAGAATAGTAGTGGCCCTTGTTTTTAAAAGTTTGGAGACCTCTGCTCTGATCTAAGCTGACCCTCAGCAAGGTCAGAAGCATCTTGAAAAACAGAAAACTGCGCTAAACCAAAAATTAAATTAAAATATACAAACTAAAAAGCTGCGGCAATCGTGTGAAAACACAAAGAAATACAAAATGGCAAAGCCGCGCTCATCAAAACAAAAGATTAGTAGATTTATAAATGAGGACTGCTGAGCAGTAATCTCCTGTATTAAAGCCAATGATATAACCTAGAACATCACCCAATGGCATAAAGTAATATATAGAAGCTCTCCTAGGAATGAAACCACAAAAAAAAAAAAAAAAGTGCATAAATGACTTGTATCCTAATGGTGGAATAGCATAAACGTTCATATAGTCCTTGTAATTGAATTTAGACTTGAAGAACCCAGTATCAGGAGGCAAAACAGCAATAAATCATAATGGTTCACTCCACCACAGTGACGAGATGTTAACAACAAAGTGATCCCTTCACCAGAATAAGGGGGGGCTGCTTACCAGAGGGCAAGCTCAATGAAGCAATTGGCTATAACCCAGCCGCGGCCTTTAAATCTTGTATGGTTCCTGGATACAGCTTCCAGCAGATAGCAAGGTTTAGCGGTGCTCACGGATGGCGAAATATGGGTGGAGAGAGAAGGATGGACCAATAGTATGATTCCGTTTACCAAAAAAGTTTATTAAAAACATAAAATGATACTCACAATTTATCAAAGCATCACAGGCATATAAAACAAATCGCCGGCCGGCAAACAAAGCGGAGCCCTTCCTCCGTGCGTGCGTGGTGACGCATCTTGGCCTTTACAAAAAGAAGGAATATCGTCCTCGGCTTTGCCTGTCCCATGGCTTCATTTGCTGCATACTTGTAGCGTCACTGCTGAAATAGATATTGATGACCAAGTCAGCAAAAATCAACGTCATAAACTTAATTTCAGCTGATCTGTCCCTAGTGGCAAGCCAAACATTTTCTAAGTACTGTCCGTCTCGTTTAGTCTCAATATTAGTACATTTAATTTGTTTCCTGATTTACATCTGACAGTCCATCTTCTACTTCCACCACCACGCTGATTCAATAGTGACTTTATTTTGCTAGCTAATTGGAACAATTCAATAATAAGTATGACATCAGTTATTGTACTGTACGAAGATGGATTCATCGACCTACATTTAAAAACAAACCCAAGCACTTGAAACTTTATATTTTTACTTGGACTGAAAATATTTCCGCAAGTCATGACAAGTCCTCTTGGGAGGTGGGTAGGAAATAAACAACCCCTCACTTTTCCAAAGACGGCCTTTCCAGAGCATTGAAGTTACGCAGGTTGTTCTTCTTTTGCATGGTATGCTGTTTTCAAAAGCTTTCAGAGTTATTATGGTCATTATTCCTGATTTGTATTTTATTTCCATTTGGCTGAAATAAATGCTTTCTTTCTTTACACCATCTCTGGAGAATTACACTATGCAGAACAACTTCTGCTCTTTTGATATCATTGTTATTTTTTCTCTATTTACTTTAAACCACTTGACTTTTATTACTGCACTTCTATATCCCAAAAGTCAACACTTTATCATAATGTAACCGCCTCAATGGGTGCAAGTTGCAGCTGATCTATAAGCCATTAAACAGAGGGGTTTCAGCCCCAGATTATAGCAAATGACTCATTCTGAGCTTTAAATTGAGTGCGCCACATGGTTCGCGTTTGCTGGTGTTTTCAGTCATTCCTTGATCTGATAACTGCTTGAAAAATAAATCTTTTTCGAATGGCTTTGTCATGCTGGTATGTAAGTAAGTGCTGAGATGTTTAGCTGACAGTATAATGCAGAAACAAATGCATAGCCGTGATGCACAATCTAGGAATATGAATGCAATTGTTTTTGTACCTTGGCAATAATAGAGATAATAAGCCTCCTGCTGAAACGTATATGGATGTATTATAACAGAGAAGACTATTCATAAGGCCTCTTTCACATTGCGGCGGGAGCCGCGCTGGCGGTATAGCTCTGCTAAAAATAGCGGCGCTATACCGTCGGATTTGCCGCCAGTAGCTGCCGCTAGCGGTGCGGGATTAACCCCCGCTAATGGCTGTGAATAGGTTAATACCGCCGGCAATGCGCCTCTATAGAGGCGCATTGTGGGCGGTATTGCCGCGGTTTCCCATTGTTTTCAATGGGAAGGAGCGTTGAAGGAGCGGTATAGACGCTGCTCCTCTCACCGCTCCAAAGATGCTGCTGACAGGAGTTTTTTTTTCTCCTGCCAGCACATCGACTCAGTGTGAGTGTGATGAGGATGCAGTGAAGGAGTTTTTCAGGCGGTATAGCTGTACCAACTGAAAAACTCCTCAATGTGAAAGGGCCCTTAGTTTTATTATAAACAGGCATTTTAGCTTAGCTCATCATTGTAGGCAGCTGTTGAAAAGGGGGTTTCTCTTTTGCTTACAAGGGAGCTGTGGGGTGATAACCAAAAGAGGGGTTAGTAGTAAACAGTTCTATGCAGAGCTGCTAATAGAAATCACAGGGCCCGTACAGCCTACCTGACAACATCACATGATGTTTTTGCTAAAATAAAACGCCCGCAATGCTGTGCTTTGCAGCCAGGGCAGAAATGATACCCCTATCGAACAAGACCCATTCAAGTGAATAGTGGCACAGAGGCAATATCTGCACCCCCACAATGAGTGATCAGTACCGATCACTCACTGTGTTCATTCAGGATGGTGAGCCCCCCTCGCTCACCATCCTGAAAAAACCTGACTGCGTGCCCTCAGCAGCTGCCAGTGGGAGAGAAGAGGAGAGGAGGGAAAATGGCAGCACTGTGGGGGGAAGGGGCACGCAGGGGTCCCAGACAGCAGTGGGAAGGGCGCACAGATACTAGAACTGACCCCCTGCAGGAAGAAAAGTAGAAGCCGGCAGGACTGCGCAAGTCACAAGTGACAGCAATCAGGCAATACTGCTGGCCCTCCTGCTAGACAGGTGCCCGGGCCCCACTTTTGATGCCCGGTATAGGAGGGCTGGCTGTACTGCCTTATAAGTGGCCCTGATTCTTAATGAACTGATTTTCATATCATGGCAAAAAGAGTGGAAGTATCATTGAGACCCCTTTCACACTGACAACAGGCTATGCTTTACCGTCATTTTAGTGGTGCTTTTCGGCCGCTATCGGGGCACTTTTATTTTATTTATTTTTTCTTGGGAGAGTGCATATGATCAGCAGAGGGGACCAGACAGGTGGTCAGGGGTCCTGCAGCCTCATAGGACAGTCAGAGTAGAATAAAAACTCCTAAAAAGCTAGACACTGATAGAAGTCACAAGACTGCTATACAGTGCTTTAAGTGGGCCAAAAGAGGTGCCGGTACTCTATTAGGCGCCGGTGCCCCCCCCCAATACTGAACATGAAAATACCCTTAGAAAGTACCCTGAAAAAGAGCTACCGTAGAAAGAGCTACTGAACATAAATAAAATGTGCAAAAGGGTATTAACAAAATGTATTATATTAATGTATTATAACAAAATGTTGTACAAAATGTACATAAAATAAATCATCATCCCCCCTCACCGTCATCATCATCATCATCAGCCCCCCCCCCCCAAACCACCATCATCATCGTCATCACTAAAAAAAATTCAGGTCCCCTCACCATCGCAAGCCAGCCCCCCACCCCCACCATCATCAGCATTAAAAAAATACATCAGTGTCCCCATCAGCAGCCCCCTTACATCAGAGTGTCCCCCATCAGCACCTCCTTACATCAGAGTGTCCGCCATCAGCACCTCCTTACATCAGAGTGTCCGCCATCAGTACCTCCTTACATCAAAGTGTCCGCCATCAGCACCTCCTTACATCAGAGTGTCCCCCCCATCAGCACCTCCTTACATCAGAGTGTCCCCCCCATCAGCACCTCCTTACATCAGAGTGTCCCCCATCAGCACCTCCTTACATCAGAGTGTCCCCCATCAGCACCTCCTTACATCAGAGTGTCCCCCATCAGCACCTCCTTACATCAGAGTGCCCCATCAGCACCTCCTTACATCAGAGTGTCCCCATCAGCACCTCCTTACATCAGAGTGTCCCCCATCAGCACCTCCTTACATCAGAGTGTCCCCCATCAGCACCTCCTTACATCAGAGTGTCCCCATCAGCACCTCCTTACATCAGAGTGTCCCCCATCAGAACCTCCTTACATCAGAGTGTCCCCCATCAGCACCTCCTTACATCAGAGTGTCCCCCATCAGCACCTCCTTACATCAGAGTGTCCCCATCAGCACCTCCTTACATCAGAGTGTCCCCCATCAGCACCTCCTTACATCAGAGTGTCCGCCATCAGCACCTCCTTACATCAGAGTGTCCCCCATCAGCACCTCCTTACATCAGAGTGTCCCCATCAGCACCTCCTTAGATCAGAGTGTCCCCATCAGCACCTCCTTACATCAGAGTGTCCGCCATCAGCACCTCCTTACATCAGAGTGTCCCCCCCATCAGCACCTCCTTACATCAGAGTGTCCCCCATCAGCACCTCCTTACATCAGAGTGTCCGCCATCAGCACCTCCTTACATCAGAGTGTCCCCCATCAGCACCTCCTTACATCAGAGTGTCCCCATCAGCACCTCCTTACATCAGAGTGTCCCCCATCAGCACCTCCTTACATCAGACTCTGATGTAAGGCGGTGCTGATGGGGGACACTCTGATGTAAGGAGGTGCTGATGGGGGACACTCTGATGTAAGGAGGTGCTGATGGGGGACACTCTGATGTAAGGAGGTGCTGATGGGGGACACTCTGATGTAAGGAGGTGCTGATGGGGGACACTCTGATGTAAGGAGGTGCTGATGGGGACACTGATGTAAGGAGGTGCTGATGGGGACACTCTGATGTAAGGAGGTGCTGATGGCGGACACTCTGATGATCAGAGTGTCCGCCATCAGCACCTCCTTACATCAGAGTGTCCCCATCAGCTCCTCCTTACATCAGAGTGTCCCCCATCAGCACCTGATGTAAGGAGGTGCTGATGGGGGACACTCTGATGTAAGGAGGTGCTGATGGGGACACTCTGATGTAAGGAGGTGCTGATGGCGGACACTCTGATGTAAGGAGGTGCTGATGGGGACACTGATGTAAGGAGGTGCTGATGGGGACACTCTGATGTAAGGAGGTGCTGATGGCGGACACTCTGATGATCAGAGTGTCCGCCATCAGCACCTCCTTACATCAGAGTGTCCCCATCAGCACCTCCTTACATCAGAGTGTCCCCCATCAGCACCTGATGTAAGGAGGTGCTGATGGGGGACACTCTGATGTAAGGAGGTGCTGATGGGGACACTCTGATGTAAGGAGGTGCTGATGGCGGACACTCTGATGTAAGGAGGTGCTGATGGCGGACACTCTGATGTAAGGAGGTGTTGATGGCGGACACTCTGATGTAAGGAGGTGCTGATGGGGACACTATGATCATCAGAGTGTCCGCCATCAGCACCTCCTTACATCAGAGTGTCCCCATCAGCACCTCCTTACATCAGAGTGTCCGCCATCAGCACCTCCTTACATCAGAGTGTCCCCCCCATCAGCACCTCCTTACATCAGAGTGTCCCCCATCAGCACCTCCTTACATCAGAGTGTCCCCCATCAGCACCTCCTTACATCAGATCAGAGTGTGTGTCCCCATCAGCAGCCCTCTTCCCTGTCTTCCCTCTCCTCCCCCTCACACGTGTACAGTGTACTCATTGCAGTACTCACAGTTCTGAAGGCAGTTCTGAAGGCAGTTCTTCCTCTCCTCTCCTCTCCTCTCTCCACGGTAACAGTTCTGGCGCGCGCGCTGATACATGTCCCGCCCCCCTCCTCTAGTCCAGCTTGTGTGACAGACAGCACACTGGCTCTATCACACGAGCTAGGAGGAGGAGGAGGGCGGGACATGTATCACAGTGCGGCGCGCCCTTTTTTTTCCATGGCCGTTTTAAAGTCCACCGCGGCCGGGAGCCGCGGGCTGCCGCTCCCCTGAAAGTGCCGCCTGGTGCTGCGTTCCGGTACGGGAAACGCACGTACTGGGGGCACGGAGAGGTGCTGGTACTCTCCAGGGCCATTTTTGGAAGTGGCGGTACTGAGTAAAGCACTGCTGCTATATACTGCTGATGAGAAAACGTATTTAGCAGTTTATATGTACTAAAATTATTGCATTTTCATGTTAAATGTACTGTGAGAGACCACATATAGTAAATGCAGGCTCCTGGGTTTAGTAACACTTTAAGCTCTGGAGGCTTTTACCTCCTTCATGACCAGAGTATTCATTACTAGTCGGCACTGCACTTCTTTAAGGCCACGTACACACAATCGGTCCAAACCGATAAGATGTTTTCATCGGTTCACAGACTGATGGTCTGATGTACATACACACCATCAGTTCAAAAACCGATCGTGTCAGAACGCTGTGACGTAAAACACAACGACGTGCTAAAAAAAATGAAGTTCAATGCTTCCAAGCATGCGTCGACTTGATTCTGAGCATGCAAGGGTTTTTGAACCAATGCTTTTGCGTACTAACCATCGGTTTGGACCAATGATCAGGCGTTCATCAGTCCGATTTTAAAGCAAGTTTTAAAACTTTGGTCCGAAGGACGACGGACCGATGGGCCGTATACACGGTCGGTTTGAAATGATGAAACTGGACTTCAGTCCATTTTCATCGGTTTGGACCAATCGTGTGTACGCGGCCTAACAGGCAATTGCGCCACCGTACAACGCTAGAACTTTTTTTTGGCGGTATTTGATCTCCACTGGGTTTTTTCTTTTTTGTTATATAAATGGAAAAAGACTGAAAAAACAATATTTCTTTTACTTTTTGCTAAAACATATCCAATAAAACATTTTTAAAAAGTTACATTTCTTCATGCATTTAGGCCAAAATATACTCTGCTACATGTCTTTGGTAAAAAATTAAAATAAATCCCTCTAAGTATATATTGATTGGTTAGGGTGAAAGTTATAACATCTCCAAATGATGGTATATATACTGGATTTTCTTTTTGTACTAGTAATAGTGGTTATAAGCAACTTATAGTGGGACTGATTAACTGACACTGACATCACCAGTGACACTAATACAGTTATCAGTGCTAAAACTATACACTGTACTAATGACACTGGACCAGAAGGGGTTAACATCTAGGGTAAAAAAAGGGTTAACTGTGTTCCTAACAATATGTAATGTGTGCTGCTTTTACTAAGATATGTGGTTGTTTTTTGTCCCTGCATAGCACCAAACACAGTAAGAAACAAGTTGAAAAATAGATTACAGGGCCTTTAAAGCAGAGTTCCACTCAAAAGGGAAACTTCCGCTTATGCTTTAAGCATGCATAGTAGGGAACCAGCTGCCAGCTTCCCTTAACAAGAATGGCATCAGCTGCACCCGACAGCCGAACCGAAGATCATCTGGGGCGCCGACATCGTTGGCTCCCTGGACAGGCAAGTGTCCATAAATTAAAAGTCAGCAGCTACAGTATTTGTAGCTGCCGACTTTTAATTTTTCGTGGGGAGGCTTGAACTTTTCTTTAAGTAATGGATGGGTATGGATTCTTTTTGGAGAATAAGGATATTATTTAGTGTCACTTTAACTCCTTGTCGATGCTCCAAGTCGCTGCATGCTTGGAAGCATTGAACTTCATTTTTCTCTGCACGTCGTTGGGTTTTACGTCACTGTGTTGGACACGATCGGATTTTTAACTGATGGTGTGTAGGCAAGACTGATGAAAGTCAGTTTCATCGGATATCTGATAAAAAAATCCATCGGTCCGTTTTCATCGGATGAACCGATCGTGTGTATGTGGCATAAGAGCCGGTTCACACAGGGGCGACTTGGGATCCGACATGAGAAAATCGATGTAAGTGAATGAGAGCCGTCTTAATGTACACTACTGAAGTTGCTCCGACTTCAGAAAAGGTTCCTGTACTACTTCAATCTGACTTGTAGGCGACTTGTAGGCAACTTGTACCCATTGATTTCAATGGAAGTTGCCTCCAAAGTCGGATCACTGTCTTAACTGAAGCAACTTTACAGGAAGAGAAACTAGTTTCCTCAGACAAACCCCTCCCTCCCACAGAGCTGATTATTTTTTGAGGCTGGATTCACACTTGTGCGGTGTGAATCTTGAGAAGGAACTCCACGCCAAATTTTAAATAAAAAAACGGCATGGGTTCCCCCTCCAAGAGCATACCAGGCCCTTAGGTCTGTTATGGATTTTAAAAGGAACCCCCTACGCTGGAATACCGGCGTGGGGGTTCCCCCAAAATCCATACCAGACCCTTATCCGAGCACGCAGCCCGGCCGGTCAGGATAGGGGGTGGGGACGAGCGAGCGACCCCCCTCCTGAACCGTACCAGGCCGCATGCCCTCAACATGCCCCCCCCCACCCCAAAGCACCTCGGTGAGTACAAGGGCCTCTTACCAACAACCCTGGGCGTTGCTTGTCGGGGTCTGCGGGCGGGGGGCTTATCGGAATCCAGGAGCCCCCTTTAATAAGGAGGCCCCCAGATCCTGGCCCCCCATCCTATGTGAATGAGTATGGGGTACATCGTACCGCTACCCATTCACCTGGGGGAAAAGTGTCAAGAAAAAAAACACACTAGACAGGTTTTTAAAGTGATTTATTAGGCAGCCTTGGGGGTCTTCTTCTGACTTCGGGGGGCTTTTTCCGACTTCTCCGCTCTCTCCGGCATCTTCTCCCGCTCTCCGGTGCCTTCTACTGGGCTCCTCCGCTACCCTCTTTTAGCTCTTTTACTAGCGGTGGCCCGGTCTTCTCCGTTATGTTCTTCCCTCTTCTCCCACTCTCCGCTACCTTCTGCCAGCTCTTTTACTAGTGACGGCCCGGTCTTCTGCGTCGTCTTCTTCCCTCTTCTCTTCTTCCGATGTTGACTTGATGATCCCTCCAGCTGTAATGCCGTGTGCACAGTGCGCAACAATCTTTATAGGCATGGGGCGTGGTCACCGGGTGATGTCACCCGTGACCCCGCCATGTATGATGTCACAGGGCATGATGGGACTGTGACTGTGCAAGTCGCCCCAAGTCGCGCTGTGGTCCATGCTTAAGTCGTGTCCAAGTCGCCTCGCAAAGTCACACACAAAGTCGTGTTGCTCCTGCCTGTATGAACCGGCTTGTAACGGCTACCGAAGTAGGGAGAGGGTATCAGCCGTTGGAGACGTCCTTTTCCCTGGCAAGTTGCTATGCAAGTAAGTCCAGTATAAGCTCATCCACGAGAGCCAGAGGGAGAGTCAGGTCCAGTTGTAAGACGAACAGAATAAATATCCCATCGCATTCCCTTCCAAGAACGAGACGGTGCTACGTTTTGAAGGGTCAAGTAGACTAACTTTAATGGTACATTTCTTGGTTTATATCTAGTTACAAGCTTGTGAGTACTCAAGGAACAATGGAACTCTCCGCCCCCTCCCTCCACAAGGGGGCCCCAAGGTAGACCCCCCTGGCACCAGGCCAAAGAAGCCACATTCCTTTCTCAATAGAATTCAATCAACCCCCAGAACAATACTCAATCACAGATAATCCCATGAGTAGCTAAACATTTCGTCACCGCAAACATGCTATTTCAATACACCTGACCGGAGTCTGCTAATTTGGAATACAATACACCATCTCTTAGGCCTCGTACACACGATCAAATCTGTCTGCTGGAAACGGTCTGCTAGACCGTTTCAGCAGACAGATTCGATCGTGTGTACGGGCGAGCCGACGGATTTGGCCACCCGACAGATTTCAAAGCATGCTTTGAAATCTGTCGGCTAGGAACCCGTCCGCCCGACATGTCTGCTGGTTAGTATGCTAACCAGCAGACATGTCTTCTCGCACACGCGCCGAATGATTTCGACGCATGCGCTGAAGTGTTTTACTTCCTGGTGCGGTGACGTGGCGGCGTCAACGTCACCGCCACGTCACCGACACGTCAGCGCGCTGTCTGCTGGCGGGGATTGTGGTTTGCTCGTGTGTACACGCGTGCAAACCAAAATCCAAGCAGACAGATTTGTTCAAGTCGGTCGGTCCGACCGATTTGAACAAATGGATTGCCTCGTGTGTACGAGGCCTAAAGGATAAACACGGGTCTTTCACACACACAATAGATCAATTAACCTTTGGGATAGACAGGTGCATTAGCATACCTAAAGAGAGGTTTTAGAAACCAGGCTGATTCAGTTCCCATCTACATCTAGGCAGACAGAGGGTATTTACACCTCATAATATCCCACTGCATGATTTATTATAGATGTACAGGCAAAATACATAGTTCCGTTACACTGCTCCCCTTTTGTGGAACACTCCGGCAGACCCGGATTGATCCTTTTCGGGTCAGCTTGGGGATGTCCGGTCTGCTGTTAGGGTAAAATTTCCATTTGCCTGGACAGTCCATCGGCATTGCCATTAAATCTGCCAGGTCAGTAGCTGATGGTGAAGGTGAATAATGGAATTCAGTTCTGGAACAGTCACTTGCTTTGCTCTCTCAATGGCTCCCAAAACCTGTTGCTGATGCTCTTGGGAGAGATAAGGCACCACCTGAGCGCAGATCCCATTTAACCTTTTGACAATTTCAGCCTGTTTGTGGATTTCAATGTTCAAGCCACGGGACATCTCATAATACATGACGTAGTGTCGTTGCATCTCTGATTTCTCACTGGCCAACTTGTCACATTCCCATTTTAGACTGTGATATTGGGCCGGATCTACAGTACATGTCGGGGAAGTTAGTCTTACCCGGGTCTCAGCAGCAAGCTGTTACGACTCTGCTATGGGTATGTACAAATTCAATAGGATCTCAGCTGCAGAGGCTTCTTAGGCGTAACCACCAGTTCACTCTCAATTCAATCAGAAAGTTTGGGGTTTAACTCATCACAGCCTCTAATTGTTAGCCAACATAAAGTTTAGCGTTGCTTATTCCATCATAAGCAACACCTACTGAAGGGGACAAAGTAAAGTCTCTACAATACGCGGTGGCACAGATAAATGTAATGTGATACGGGAATACTTGGATGGTACAGTATTTTGAGGCTGGACACTGGTACTATGCACTTATTATAATCTTTACTTCACAATACAAGGCACATATAGCAACTCGTGCTGAGTCCATATGAGATTGGGATCTCCTTACAGTGAGACTAATGACATAGACCTGGTATTTCCCCCTATAGCATGCAAGACAGGCTATAGATAACAATGATTGCAGTATATCTTATTATGATACTTGCGGTTCCGCTGGGAGCAGTGGTGCTTTGTCAATCTCAAGCAGAGAAGGTGTAAGGGGGTCCCAGGGTGCTGGAAGGAGGAGATCCGGTCAATGGCTCAGTAGTAACCGTGTTGCTGAATTCGAGTTTGCGTTGTGGGGTTCCCAGGTGACAGCAGACGTCCGACAAAATAACGGAACACCCTGCCGTCATCTCTATGGGATTTAAATAGCCGCGAATTCGCGGGGAAAAGAAGGAGAACGCTGGGTCGCGCTTCTGCGTTCCAGCGTGGAGCGCAGACGTCCGTGCACCGGAAGTGACGCGGATGTCTTGCAGAACGGAGCGCAGCTGCTAGAATAGGGTACAGCTGCGCTCGTTCTGCACACCGTAACAGCAGGGATGTTACACAAGCAAGTTGGTTCCAGCAACGCGGGTTGGGGCACAGGTAGTCACTGTGTGGGCTTCAGCGGGGCACAGCGGGGCGTACGCAGAAACAAGGGGGGCCAAAACATTCCCCAGTAGTACATCTGCTGGCAAATCCTTCATCACCCCCACATTCACATGTCCCGAACCAACCCCCCAATCCAGGTGAACCCGGGCAACGGGTAGCCGGAAGACGGTGCCTCCTGCTACTCTTACGGCTACGGTGTCTTCGGTGTGCTGGCTCTCTGGGATGAGTTTCTTCTGTAGCAGGGTCATGGTAGCCCCAGTATCACGTAGCCCATTGGCTGCCTTTCCATTGACCCAGACAGTCTGCCTGTGTTGCTGCCTGTTGCCCTGGTTAGCTGCTTGTATCGGATCTGCCTCGTGCAGAATGCCTCAATGTTCTTCCTCCCCAACGCAGTGGGCCGCAGGCATGGATGTGTGGGGGTTCCCTCTTTCTGACTGTCTCCATGACTGTGACTGCCTGGGTGGATTTAATGGACAGTCTGACTTTTTGTGCCCTGGTTGTTTTTGAATCACAGTGATAGTAGCCTTGGTATCTCTTAGGCCTTGAGCTACTTGTCCATTCACCCGTACCTCCTGACGGTGATGCTGACGATTATCTGGAGAGGCCGCTTGTATTGGGTCTGCCTCATACAAGATTCCCAGACATTCCTCAGAGCCCACCTTGGTCTCTAGGCAGTGGGCCGCAGAGGGCCGTGATGGAGTGACCTCTGTGTTGGGTGTTGGGGGTCTCCAGTTGTTATTTGTAGCTCTCAAAGGGCAAAAATGAGCAATATGTCCCGTGTTGCTGCAGTGATGGCACGTCACCCTAGACGAATCCCGGGGGTAGTTGTTGGGTTCCTGAGGACGTGGTGGTCCTGGTGGGACTGGAGCCCGAAACTCTGGGCGTGGGGTGCTGGTTGGAGTACGCGGTTCTACCTCATGAGCCAGCCGTGTAGTACCCTGGCTTACTTTCCTTGTTTCCGCGTACTCATCTGCTAGCCGTGCCGCCTCGTTTAAGTTAGCGGGGCGACGATCTCGTACCCAGTCCTGTATGTCTGCGGCCAGGTCTTGGAAGAAATGTTCCATTAGGAATAGCTGCAATACTTCCTCCCCGGTGTTGGCCTTGCACCCTTGGATGCCACCCTTTGTAACTGGTTGGCCCATTCCATGTGGGAGTCCACAGCCCTCTTCTTGGATTCCCCGAAGCGACGGCGGTAGGTTTCTGGAGTTACGGCATATCGGGTTAACAGCGCCTTTTTCACTTGCTGGTATTGTAAAATATCCTCTGGAGCAAGAGCCCGAAAAGCTTCATTGGCTTTGCCCGACAATTTCCCAGACAAAATAGTGACCCATTGGTCTGGTGGTACCTGGTGTAGTGAGCACTGCCTCTCAAAATCAGCCAAATATCCATCTATTTCCTCCTCACTTTCTACAAAAGCTTTAAATGTAGTGAACGGTATTTTCTTTCCTGTAGCAGCGGGTGGGGAAGTAGGAACTGCGTGTGTAATGGGCTGTCTAGCTCTTACCAGTTCCAGTTCTTGTCCCCTCTTAGTTTGAATCTCCTCTCTTGCTTCCCGGAACAGCTGGTTTATTAGTTCGGTGGACGTTTCTGGATACAAGGATAATCTCCGCTTTACAATATCCGTAATTACATCTTCCTCGCTGACAGGTGCTAGGGGCTCCGTTCCTTCCATGGATTCATCCATTTGGTCCAGCTCCAGCAGGTCAGCTATCAGCAACCCTCCGTGGTCTGTTACTGGCACTCCTACCACGACTCTCCAATAAATCTTTTAGTGTGGTTCTTTTCAGCCTGGCGTACTGAGACTCCATTCAGAACTTGCTCCTTGGATAAAAGGACCATCCCACCGCTGCCAACCAATGTAACGGCTGCACAAGTAGGGAGAGGGTATAAGCCGTTGGAGACGTCCTTTTCCCTGGCAAGTTGCTATGCAAGTAAGTCCAGTATAAGCTCATCCATGAGAGCCAGAGGGAGAGTCAGGTCCAATTGTAAGACGAACAGAATAAATATCCCATCGCATTCCCTTCCAAGAACGAGACGGTGCTACGTTTTGAAGGGTCAAGTAGACTAACTTTAATGGTACATTTCTTGGTTTATATCTAGTTACAAGCTTGTGAGTACTCAAGGAACAATGGAACTCTCTGCCCCCTCCCTCCACAGGGGGCCCCAAGGTAGACCCCCCTGGCACCAGGCCAAAGAAGCCACATTCCTTTCTCAATAGAATTCAATCAACCCCCAGAACAATACTCAATCACAGATAATCCCATCAGTAGCTAAACATTTCGGCACCGCAAAGCCTGATAGTTCTTCTGAATATAATTGACATGCTATTTCAATACACCTGACCGGAGTCTGCTAATTTGGAATACAATACACCATCTCTTAAGGATAAACACAGGTCTTTCACATACACAATAGATCAATTAACCTTTGGGATAGACAGGTGCGTTAGCATACCTAAAGAGAGGTTTTAGAAACCAGGCTGATTCAGTTCCCATCTACATCTAGGCAGACAGAGGGTATTTACACCTCATAATATACCACTGCATGATTTATTATAGATGTACAGGCAAAATATATAGTTCCGTTACACGGCTCTAAAGGCAATTTTTGTTTTTGTTTTGGATAGAGTGGAGAGCGATTAGAACACATATTAGGTATTTTTTGCTGTATTTGTCCCTGTTAGGGAGACTCACTCTCTCTATTTGTCATGTTTACTGTCACAGTCGCTACCGTGCCAAACAGACAGCGAGGCGTGGTCACGCCTCAAGTGGCTCTGGGTGGGTTGCTACTCTGGGTCTTTTCCCTCTGAGCCACTTGAGGCGTGACCACCCCTCGCTGTCTGTTTGGCACGGTAGCGACCGTGACATTTACCATTATCATTGAAAGTGAAAGTAAAAGAAAATCTAAAATGTTGTATTGTCCCCAGAAAAGTAATAGAGGGGAAATCTTCCAATATGGACACTAGTTTTGGTGACCTGGGGGTCCCCAACGGATTCACTTCATTTGCAGGGATTTCCTCTGGCTTCCCGTTTTGGCTGTGGGATAGGAAGTGAAGGTAAATGAAAAAAGTTTTGCATATAGTTTTACTTTAACCACTTGCCCACCGTGCCATAGACATTTTACTGCTACAGCGCGGTGGGGTAACTGTAAGACGACGTCCCTGGGACGTCCTCGTGCACTTCCGCGTTTGCGCGTCCCCTGGGGCGTCCCCTGGGACGCGCTCGCGGAAGTGTCCGTGCTCGCCGGTAGGTCTAGAAGCTGATAGCGGCCGTTTACCACGTGATCGCTCTGTCAAATGACGGAGCGATCACTTGTAAACAAACCGGCGTCATTTGATGACGCCAGTTCCTCCCTCTCCTCTCTGTACCGTTCGGTACAGTGTGAGAGGAGAGGGGGGGAGTGGGTGGCAGCAGCAGCGCTGTGGCTGGATCTGTGACAACTGCAGTCACAGATCCAGCCATCCATCCCAGCTCAGCCATCCCTGCCCCATACTGTGCAATACCCCAATACTCTGCAATACCCCAATACCCTGCGCGATACTCTGCAATACCCCAATACCCTGCGTGATACTCTGCAATACCCCAATACCCTGCGCGATACTCTGCAATACACCAATACTCTGCAATACCCTGCGCGATACTCTGCAATACCCCAATACTCTGCAATACCCTGCACGATACTCTGCAATACCCCAATACTCTGCAATACCCTGCGTGATACTCTGCAATACCCTGCGCGATACTCTGCAATACCCCAATACTCTGCAATACCCTGCGCAATACTCTGCAATACCCCAATACTCTGCAATACCCAAATACCCTGCACGATACTCTGCAATACCCCAATACCCTGCACGATACTCTGCAATACCCCAATACTCTGCAATACCCCAATACCCTGCACGATACTCTGCAATACCCCAATACCCTACGCGATACTCTGCAATACCCCAATACTCTGCAATACCCCAATACTCTGCAATACCCATTTTTTTAAAGCACCCCTTTTTAAAGCCCCGGCGGATCACGGTAAATTGCCGCTGATAGCGGCCGTTTACCACGTGATCGCTCTGTCAAATGACGGAGCGATCACTTGTAAACAAACCGGCGTCATTTGATGACGCCGGTTCCTCCCTCTCCTCTCTGTATCGTTCGGTACAGTGTGAGAGGAGAGGGGGGAGCGGGTGGCAGCAGCAGCGCTGTGGCTGGATCTGTGACAACTGCAGTCACAGATCCAGCCATCCATCCCAGCTCAGCCATCCCTGCCCCATACTGTGCAATACCCCAATACCCTGCGCGATACTCTGCAATACCCCAATACCCTGCGCGATACTCTGCAATACCCCAATACTCTGCAATACCCTGCGCGATACTCTGCAATACCCCAATACTCTGCAATACCCTGCGCGATATTCTGCAATACCCTGCGCAATACTCTGCAATACCCCAATACCCTGCACGATACTCTGCAATACCCCAATACCCTGCGCGATACTCTGCAATACCCCAATACTCTGCAATACCCCAATACCCTGCACGATACTCTGCAATACCCTAATACCCTACGCGATACTCTGCAATACCCCAATACTCTGCAATACCCATTTTTTTAAAGCACCCCTGTCCCCGTGTGCTCGCATGCAGAAGCGAACGCATACGTAAGTCCCGCCCACATATGAAAACGGTGTTCAAGCTACACATGTGAGGTATCTCTGCCAACGTTAGAGCGAGAGCAATAATTTTGGCCCTAGACCTCCTCCGTAACTAAAAACATGTAACCAATAAAAGTAATTAAAGCGCCGCCTATGGGGATTTTTAGTAGCGAAGTTTGGCCCCATTCCATGAGTGTGCGCAATTTTGAAGTGTGACATGTTGGGTATCTATTTACTCGGCGTAACTTCATCTTTCACATTATGAAAAAAAATTGGGCTAACTTTACTGTTTTGTTTTTAAGCACAAAACATATTTTTTTTCAAAACACGCGTTCAAAAAATTTCTACGAAAATACCATGTGAAATAAAAAGTTGTAACGGCCACCATTGTATTCTCTAGGGTCTTTGCTAAAAAAGCATATATAATGTTTTGGGGTTCTATGTAATTTTCTAGCGAATAAATTATGATTTTTACATGTAGGAGAGAAATGTCAGAATTGGCCTGGGTGTTCCAGAACGCCTGATGACGCTCCCTGCATGTTGGGCCTCTGTATGTGGCCACGCTGTGTAAAAGTCTCACACATGGGGTATCGCCATACTCGGGAGGAATAGCAGAATGTGTTTTGGGGTGTAATTTGTGGTATGCATTTGCTATGTGTGAGAAATAACCTGCTAATATGACCGAAACAAGAGATTTTTTTTTTTTTTTTGTACAGAATTTTCAGTCGTTTTTCTTTTTATAGAGCAAAAAATAAAAACCCAGAGGTGATCAAATACCACGAAAAGAAAGCTCTATTTGTGTGAAAAAAAGGACAACAATTTCAAATGGGTACAATGTTGTATGACTGAGTAATTGTTATTCAAATTGTGAGAGCACCGAAAGCTGAAAATTGGTCTGGTCAGGAAGGGGGTTTAAGTGCCCAGTGGTCAAGTGGTTAAGTACACTATATTGTCAAAAGTATTGGGACACCTGCCTTTACATTCACATAAACTTTAATGGCATCCCAGTCTGTAGGGTTCAATATTGAGTTGGCTCACCCTTTGTAGATATAACAGCTTCAACTCTTCTGGGAAGGCTGCGTGTACTTTTGACAATATAGGGCCATATTCAGGTAGCTTTACGGAGATACGCTGTCGTAAGTACAAATGTGCGCCGTCGTTCTTTTATGCCGATTCGCGAAGCTGGATACGCCATAAAACAAGGCTTCAGCCGCCCGACGTAACTTGCCTACGCCGGCGTATCTTGGGTGCATAGTTACGCTGGACGCGTTCCCATGTTAAATATGCAAATGAGTAAGATACACCGATTCACAAACGTAGATGCGCCAGGCGAAAAAGATACGCGGTTACGTCCGGCATAAAGTTATTCCACCATATAGGTGGCGCAACCCATTCAAAGGTATGGACGTCGGAACAGCTGGCGTCTTTTACGTCGTCGTTTACGTAGTACTACGTGAATAGGACATGGCATAGGTTACGTTCACGTCGTAGGCATTGAGCCGACGTATCTTAGGGAGTATATTCGATGTGATTCTGAGCATGCGCACGCATGCGCCGTTTAATCGGCCATTCAGTTGCATGGGGTCACGCTTAATTTAAATAGATGACGCCCACCTCCTTCCTACTTTGAATTAGGCGGGCTTACGCCGGCCAATTTACGCTACGCCGCCGCAACTTACGGAGCAAGTGCTTTGTGAATACTGCACTTGCCCCTCTAAGTTACGTCGGCGTATCGTATATTCGATACGCTACGCCCGCCTAAAGATGCGCAAAGCTACCTGAATCTGGCCCTATACTGTATGCCTGCAGTTTAATACCTGGGCAAGGTGTACCTATTTTCCTACTTAGATATTGGAGGCTATACTTTTGGGCTTATATAGCAATTCAGAATCTGAAAACAGGCTAACCTGGAGACAGCCTTTTCCTTCTAAAAGATTCAGCAACACACCAGATGTCCAGAAGACATTGCCCAAGGGAGCTGAAGATCTCCAACATGTGTGTGCACCAAATCCCCCCCCAAAAAAACAACAAAAGCAGCTGCTCTAATTAGTTTAAAACTAAGACAAAATAAAGTGCACAGTGGTAGGATAATATACAAAACAGTACAATGGGCCTACAGCACACTTTTCATATACTGTATATGTATGCGAATTTATTATAAAAGGATGTGATGATTGAAGGAAAAGGAAAGGACAACAGATGGCTTTTCTGTCCCGTTGGCCTATTTTTAGGCCCATTAATGGTATTTGCACATGTCCTGTAGCAATATGTGTATGTGGGATCCGTGCTGTCAAATCATTTGACATCAGGAAGAAATGTTTTGTTTGCCTTCCACTGGATCCACTTAGCAGTGATTCCTAAATCAGGCTTGATGGAACCTCATATACAGGTAAATTAGTCCAAATGACTGCACCTTTTTTGGGGTTTTTACAAAGGTTAATCTAGGAGCAGTTGTGATTTCGGGCTGGTTCCCACTGGTGAGATGTCCAACATTGGATGTGATTCGCACTGCACTGCAGTACAAATCACATGCGATCTCGGTGCAATGCGATTTCAGCCAAACAGATAGTATGGCTCAATTTGCATTGCATTCAACAAACTTGCACAGAATCGGATCCCATGCGATCTGATTCCTGTCCGAATTTGCGGATCACAATGCAATAAGCAAACTGATTTGGGGGTGTCATTAACTTTCAACTGACAGTCCCAGCAGTTTGCATTGGGCAGTGTGAACTAGGGTTGCCACCTCATCCCTTTAAAACATAACACATATGAATTACACGGGTTCTGAGGCTCAGGCTGATGCAGATTAGGCACCGAGTGAGTTTAATTACCACCATAATCAGCCACAGAACCTGTGTAATTCATATGTGTTCTGTTTTAAAGGGATGAGGTGGCAACCCTAGTGTGAACTGCCGCCGGGGAGACATGCGATGCGGGAACCCGCAGTGGATTCGCAGGGTTCCAGCATCGCTGCAGTTTGAACCGAGCCTTATTATTAACGTAGTGGAAATCATTTTAACTGTTCTGCTAGTTGCTAAAAAAGGATTTTCAGGTTTAAAATAATACCTTCATGAGTTTGTCTAGAAATTATTTCTACTTTACATAAACAAAAAAGTCCCCAATGCATCCAAAGTTGTCCAAGCCCAGCTGCTCTGGGTTAGAACGGAAGAAGATAATACTGTGTTATATTTAACATTTAAAAAATGTAAAGTTCTGCCTGAGAGAAGGTACATCAAATGTCTGCTATCATCTCTGATATCTTAGCTTCACTTTGTTACTGGGACCCAAATTTTCCTGACTTCATAGCTAATGCCCCATACACATGACCGGTTTTCCCGTCAGAAATACTGCTTAGAGAGCTTTTCGTCAGGAATCCCGACCGTGTGTATGCTCCATCTGAGTTTTTCGCACAGGAAAACTTCCGGGGGGAAAAAAGAGAGCAGGATGTCTTTTTTATCGTCAGGAAAAAATCCTAGCGGGAAAACCCTTCGTCTGTATGCTTTTCCAACGGGAACAAAAACACTCATGCTCGGAAACAATTCAACGCATGCTCGGAAGCATAGAACTTAATTTTTTCGGCTCGTTGTAGTCTTTTACGTCACGTAATTCATGGCAGTCAAAAGTCCACCGGACGTTTGTGTGACCGTGTGTATGCAAGGCACGCTTGAGATGAATTCCGTCGGGAAAACCAGAGTTTTTTTTTTCCAAAGGGAAAACCGCTCGTGTGTACGGGCATTAGTCAGCCATTCTACTATAAAATGAGACTGCCTTGATGGCCAGTAACAGTTTTTTTTTTGATTGGACATGAGTTGTGGCATTTGGTAAAGTGAGAAAAGCCATCTTCATCTACTTGTGACAAATGGCTGGTCAAACTTATACTGCACTGTCACTCTCAGCCTCACCCTGCACAAAGATTTTCCAGCTCGCAGGACCACAATCTAAGTGCCATCAAACTGAGAGCAATCTTCACTGGGTCTTGTTGTAACGATGCAGTTATCTCTTTACTCTGCTACCACATATGTATCATAAAAATCAACAATCATAATGACTAGACATGTGCAATTTTTTTAGTTACGAATACGTTTTCCGTCATTATTCATTATTTTTGTTGATTCGTTAACCTACGAATGAACGAACGGTTTAGCGCAAATAATAACTGTGGGGGGGTTGATGCTTTTGCAGCTGTGACTCCATTTTGTATATTCCTCAGCTTCATTTCAGATGTTTGTCCTTGCACGTACTTGCCTGTGACGTATCGAAACTTTCTTCTTTCATTTCTTGATAAGATGTTCTTTCTTGGTTTCTATTTCCCCAAAATGACGGTTATAACTTCCTCATTTGCATCTGCCTGTAGAATGCTAAGAAGTTATCTTATGTAAATGTATTTTACACCCCTCTTTACACCGTATAAAAGGCCTAGGCGGGGTCTTAATAAACAGAGCTTGGTTTCACCTACTATTTGTCTCTGTGTCTTTCTCTTTGGTGAAACCGATCTCCCAGGTACCTGCAGGCACAACACGGGTCGACCGATAGTCAGGGACTATTGGAACGGACGGCGGTCCGAGTAATCACCAACAGCTTGGGGGCTCGTCCGGGATCGGAAGGTCAACACTACTCACCCACCCGGTAGGTTGAAATATTTAATTTCCAACTGTCCGGGAGGGGGGGGGGCTCTGACTAAGTTTCCGATCCCTGAACCTAACAAACACACTCTGGGAGTGTGAACGCTCTGGGAGCGTGGACAAAATTATAAGAAACACACTCTGGGAGTGTGAACAAAGTTATGACAAACACGCTCCGGGAGCGTGAACAAAATTATAAGAAGCACACTCTGGGAGTGTAAACAAAATTAATATTTCAGGGAAATATTAATACGTCTCGGGGAGACAAATTATTGTGTCGTGTCTAAAAAACTACTTTTGCTTGTCTTATCTGTCGCGTAGAAGTTTAAGATAATCTGTTTGTATGATCCAATAGTCCGGTTAGTGAGTATACGGACTGTGATCATTGACTGAATGTAAAGTAATAAGATTTATTGAATATTTACTTCAGTGTATGTCTATGAATCAATACATATTGATGGTCAACAAGATACGGGCTGGGCCGAGCATGAGACTGGTCTAGGCTGATTCCACCCAAGGATCAGGTTAACTTCGATTTTAATACCGAGGTTAAAACCGGTCCAAAGGAGGGGTCGGAGCGAATGAAGAGGCGCATGCTACATTGACCATCAGAAACTTGGTTTAACATATACTGAAGCAGTTTTTTTTATGACAAGTAAAAGACTGTGTTAATGAATGACCTGCCAGTATTGTACTAAGTGTTTAAGCTTTGACATAACAAATTGGGATTTAAATTCTGCTAAATTAGTCTCAATAACCCCACCCGTAAGACAAAAGAAATTCTTAGGTGGACGAGTTATTTCCTGCCGTCCCGAATGCAGAACAATTTATTACAGAATCAATTTCCATGGAGAAATAGACTGTAATCAACTCGGGCTTACTTATAGGCAGGTTAGAAACGTCTACCATCTGCAACCACATATATTTTGTAGCAGATAGACTGCCGGTACTGCAAGGATAACGAACCACTGGTTGTCTTTCTGTTAGAAAATACTAATAACATATATAAAGACATTAATGACATGCAAATATTGTGTTTGTGTAATTGAACTTAAGCAAACTAAAGCTGACAATAACTTACGCCTTGTTAGACAATTGAAGTGAATGAAGTGATTGTTTGTGATTATGTGAAGGTACATGAAAGTCTTATACCTCCATGGTGTTCTATGAGTTACTGTAATAAAAAAATTACAAATTCTGATAGTGAGGGTCAATGGACACCCCAGACCGAAAAGATGAGTGAACCCCGCTTTTGGCAAAAGAGCGGCCGCAATGACAACCGTTATTGTCATTAAATTTTGTTATCAGTGGTCAGTAACTAATCGGTGTCTGGAGTCCATTGGCTAATACAAAAACAAAACATTTGAAAAATGTTAAGTGTGAGTAAAGTTTCGCAGAAGACCCTTAGGGTTCTCTGTGAACGAATTGAAAGTATTCTGTGTGGCCGAGTTGATTGAGCATGCCGGAATATTAAAAGGAACTTGTGCATTTATTATTTTTATTGTTTATATGAGCTGCGACCTGACTATATATAGGACTCATCCAATGTGGTTCCAATGAAATAGTTGGCATTATGCCAAATGTGTATTTTTCTTAAACAAGAGATTTATTTTATTTTAATCTATTTTTAAAAAAAAAATGTTTTTTTTGCACATTAACAGCCACATATTAGTGAGAGACCATATAACCTACCCCATGTTTTTTGCTGCAGTAGACCCCCCAGGCGCTGTTGCAAGAACCAAGTATTATATAAACTTAATTGTTATTTCTCTGTACCAATTAAAGATTACATTGGGCAGACTCTGGGTTGATTACAGCTGTTCATTGATTGTTTCAGCGGTTTTATGTCCCGGTAATGAGCGCTGCAGAGTCTGAACATAGTCCACCCCAACCGGGTGAGGATTGTGAGGATTATGTGGCCCGCATTTGTGGGACCGGTTATTTAATTAACCCATTCATAGATAATTTAAGTGCATGGACCAAGAATATGAACAGTTGTAACCCGTTCCCCATAGAGGAAGGAGGAGGATTAATTGTTGAATCCTCGGTGTTACCCATTGATGCTTTCACTGAATCATACATTGTGACCATGTATAACATGCAGGCATATCTGGATCCTCCGGACCTGTCTGATGATGTTTTGGCCACAGGAGAGTATGACACTGGCCTAATCTCCTGTGCCCCTTACAGGATCACTCTGAAACCTGACCTCCATGCCGTGCTTGCCAACATACCACATGATGCCACACATTTTACTGTTATAGACTTAAAGAATGTTTTTCTTAGTGTCCCTGTTGACAAGAAGACCAGACCTTTTGTTTTCTTTTTTTCTTTTTCCCTTGTTGGCGAACCCCAGTTAAACTGGTTGAAAGTGCCTCAAGGATTTGTGGACTTCCCCGTGGTATACAGTACTGTTTTTCAGTCCACACTCGGGCCATGGCACTCCCCCCAGGGTTCGGTAGTACTACAGTATATCAATGATTTGATGGTCTGTAGTAGGTCTAGGGAGGCCTGTCAACTAGACAGTGAATCACTAATGTTATGGTTATGTGAATGTGGTCATAAAGTGTCTAAGCAAAAGTTGCAATGGTGCAGTGAAAATGTTGAATACTTGGGCTTTGTCTTCACAAAAGGCAAAAGGAACATCAGTATTTCAAGTATCCATGCAATAGTGGGCCTGGTCACCCCACAAACCAAGAGGGAGATGCTATCCTTCCTTGGTATGATTAATTATTGCAGGCAATGGATCCCTGATTGTTCCTTTTATGATAATGTTCTGAGACAAGCCACTCTGAAAGATTCTCCTGAAAATGTTAAATGGTCTAATGAAATGTTGCATGCCTTTGAGGCATTAAAGGAAGCTATAGTAATGAGTCCTTGACTGAGCCTCCCTGACTTTTCATTGAAGTTTAATTTGTATGCTAGAGACAATTGTAAAACCATGGCGGGTGTGCTGGCCCAAGAACACAGGGGCAAGCTACGACCTGTAGCTTATTTTTCAAAGGTCATGCCTCTACAGGTCCAGGGTTTATCGTCCTGTTTTTAGGGCTCTGGCAACATGCGCTATGGTGGTAGAAATGGCATCTGTGTTCACATTAGGACATCCTACAACCTTACATACCTCACATGATGTAGTAAGCCTGCTTAAAGGCATACACATCCAACACATGTCAGCTCAGGGATTAAGTGAGTATGAGGTTATTCTGCTCAGTAATCCACAACTGTACATTGAGTATAGTGCCAGTAACTCGGGCCCGGCCATGATCCTGGATGCACTTCTAGGCATGAAGTCATCTGAGGATAAAGGACCCGATTGTCATGACTGTCTGGAGGCAATCGAAATGGTTGCTTCCCCCAGACTGGACATGATGAACACACCCATCCCGGGTGCAGATGTTTTTGTGGATGGTTCATGTACTAGGCCCAATGACAACGCCTGCCTGGCAGGGTATGCAGTAGTTAAATTACCTGGCGTGGTTCTAGAAGCCAAGTCCATCCCTTACCAGTCAGCTCAAGCAGCCAAACTCATTGCTCTTACCAGGGCATGTGAAATTTACACAGACCAACCAGTGACTGTTTACACTGACTCGAAATATGCACATGGGGTTGTCTTTGATCATGGGGTACTGTGGTCCCTAAGGGGATACGTAGGAGCTGATGGGAAAAGAATTTCCCACTCACAGCTCATTGACAAACTTCTCAGAGCCATCACCCTTCCCAGTAAACTTGCCGTTATACACTGCAGAGCACACACTAGGGGCACTGATGAGATCAGCAAAGGGAATGCTTTGGCTGACCAGGAAGCAAAGCGAGTGGCCCAAAGAGGGGAGACCTTGTTGCAAATGCCCGCCCTGGTCCCTATTCTCCCAGAAGAAGTCCCACTGGTTGCTGATCTCCAGCGCTCAGCGTCCCAAGGACTGGTGTTATCCTGTTTTTGCAGAAAAATCCTAGAACTGGATTGATCTACAAAGAGGGGAGACATGCATCCCACAGTTTAGTGCCCCAATACATTGCACAGGCATCCCACAGTGTAGTACCCCAATATACATTACACACTATCATGGGATAGGACACCTAGGTTGGAAACACACTCTAAAACAACTACTAAAAGATTTTTATGTTACAGTTGCCAGGTAATTGGTAGAAAGTTATGTTAAAAGGTGCATTATATGCTACAGGAGTAATCCCAATAACACACATCGGATTGCTCCACCCCACAACCCTGTTCACACACCTTCAAATTGATTTCACCCACATTTCACAGCGAAAGGAGGACAACAACCAGTCTGTATGATTACAGACGTGTTCTCCCGCTGGCCTGAAATGTTTCCCACTAAGAGGAAAGATGCTAAAACGGTAGTGGGAATCCTCACAGGGGAAATCATCCCCAGGTGGGGAATACCACTACAAATAAATTCAGACCAAGGCCCAGCATTTACTTCCCAAATCAAAGACAAGCCGAGGAAAGGTACGTTTAAAAAGTGAAAAAGATACCTCCCAGCTGTCCTTGCTGAGATAAGAATGGCACCAAATGCAACCCTAGGATATTCTCCTTTTGAAACCCTGATGGGTGGGCCTTTCCCAACACCTTGGGCCAGACGCACATTCATGACACAAGACAATCTTGACAACATTAGGGATGAATATATGAGAAAGTTGATTGAAACTTTAATAGAAGTCAAAGACAATGTTACTCGCAAGTTTCCGTTTCTTCCACAGGGCAACACTCACCCTCTCAAGGAAGGAGATGTAGTGGTGATAGAACAGCTGAAGAAGGGAAACTAACTAACTGAACACAGTCCTACCTGGATCCATGCTGCTGGTACGCAGGGAACCTGAGTCAGAGGAAACGGAGTCAAGAAAGGAGGTGCTAACGGGGGCAGACAGCCCTGACCTCGAACAGGACAGTCAAGAAAAGGGGGTATTAACGGGGGCAGACAGCCCTGACCCTGTAGAAAATGACAATCCTGATTTCACCGGACTCGGGCAAATTGTGGCTACTGATGGGACTGGTTTCATTTTCAGTGTTCACCCTTGTGTGGATCACAACTAATTGCATTTATCATCCAGAAGACTTGGGTGGACTGCGGGTTATCTGTGGTAAAACTCATACAAGCAAACAGCCTTCCAGAACAAGGAGAAGTGCCCCTTTTTCTCCCCCTGATCCCCGGCAAGTAGCAATAACACAAACAGGAGGGACACCCGTTATAAAAGGGTTTGGTGATGGGAGGGATTATTTTTGGAATGTGAAGGGGGCTCTTACTACTTTCTGGTTTAATTCCTCTAGTACCCAGGTAGCGACATTTATGTTCAACCACAGCTTGTGTGACCGTATCATAATACCCATGGGAGCTCAGGCCTATATATGTGTGATTGATGATTACTGGGGACAGAATTGCGGATACTGGAGGTCAGTGGGGTGGAATACGGGGAATGATTGGGGGTATCGCCCCCAGAGTGCGTTGAACCGAAAAGACAAAAATGGCAGGTCCCTCATCAGTCGTATGACTCTTATAAAAGGGTCCACTACCTTTACCCATTCCTACCCCTACACGGTGCAGAAGGGATTCACTGACAATCTACAACTCACCCTTAATATAGAAAACCCTAGTAAGGAAGACGAAGGTTCTTACCTCTTGGGTATATATTTTAACGGGGACCATATGACACATTGTAAGTTTCGAATCAAAGATATGTATCAGTCAAACGAGTGGACAGGCCAGGAACTCCTTAATTCACTCAAACCCCACTTACACACCTTTAAGGATATGATGGCCATAGCAGACCCCACATATGAAGACACCCTAGCCATAGAAACAGGGTTCTCAGATGTCAACCTATGGTTGGAATGGATGAAGTATAATGCCCACACCCATAATAAAAGTAATTGTTATGTGTGTGGTAAGGCCAGACCCCATTTAGGTACTGTGCCCCTCAATATCCCTTCCAACCAAGAGAAATGTTTCTTAAGTCTTTTCACCTCCACACCCACTAATGACACACTTTGCGAGAAATGGAAGAAAGAGTATCCTATCTTATTAAAAAAACCAAATCCAGGTAGTCATATCACCACATACCCGGGGAATTATACTTGTTATATATCCAATGGTACGCCTAAGGGTAAAGGCAGAGACCTCCAGGTATTTCCTGAGGGTTACTGCCATGAGAGAAGGAATACAACAGTTGTGAACCAAACGAGGTCCCTCGGGGACATTTATTGGATATGTGGTGATATGAAATTAAGAACCAAATTGGATTCTCCATGGAGAGGGGAATGCGCCCTGGCCAAGGTTATAATGCCCCTACACATAGTGTCAGAAAGTGATCCTGATAATGGTCAGATTTCCCCCAACTCCCTAAAAAGAAGGAAAAGAGAATCCCCAGGAGGAAGTTTTGATCCACATGTATATATAGATTCGATAGGGGTGTCAAGAGGGGTCCCCAGTGAATTTAAAGCAAGAGATCAAGTTGCTGCAGGTTTTGAGTCCTTAATCCCTATCATAACCATAAATAAGAATGTTGATTGGATAAATTATATTTATTACAACCAACAAAGGTTTGTTAATGATACAAGGGATGCCCTAAAGGGGATAGCAGAACAGCTTGAATATACGTCCCAAATGACTTTCCAGAATCGGATGTCTCTAGACATGATTCTAGCCGAAAAAGGGGGGCACATGTGTATATATTGGTAAAACTGAAGGATGTTGCACATATATTCCCGACAATACTGGTCCCAATGGTAAGGTCACTCTAGCAATCCAGAAACTAGAAAACCTATCTGTGGAACTAAAGAAGAATTCAGGGTTAGACAACCCCTGGGATCAGTATTTTGGGTGGTTCGCTAACTGGAAACAAGTCTTAGTCCAACTAGGAATTTTTATAGTCGTAGTACTCCTTGTAATAGGAGTAATAGCCTGCTGTGTGATCCCCTGCTTTCGCAAAATATTTAGCAAAGGTATAGACAATTTTTCAATGCTTTCCACTATGACCTCCGATTTGGAGGTCCCCTTAAATCCCTCTCCCCAAGGCTATGCTGACTACATAAAGAAACATAAACTAAAGAAGAAACGAAACCACGTTGTTTAGGATGGGTGGAATAGGTCCTTTTTCTACTAACAAGGAACCCAAGGACCCCAATCGCCTATTCACACTTCTCACACCCAGGGAGACTAGGTCCCTGATGACATCCTTCACACGAAGATAGAAAAATCATTTTTGTATATATATGATTTTTAGAGGGGATTGTGGGGGGGTTGATGCTTTTGCAGCTGTGACTCCATTTTGTATATTCCTCAGCTTCATTTCAGATGTTTGTCCTTGCACGTACTTGCCTGTGACGTATCGAAACTTTCTTCTTTCATTTCTTGATAAGATGTTCTTTCTTGGTTTCTATTTCCCCAAAATGACGGTTATAACTTCCTCATTTGCATCTGCATGTAGAATGCTAAGAAGTTATCTTATTTAAATGTATTTTACACCCCTCTTTACACCGTATAAAAGGCCTAGGCGGGGTCTTAATAAACAGAGCTTGGTTTCACCTACTATTTGTCTCTGTGTCTTTCTCTTTGGTGAAACCGATCTCCCAGGTACCTGCAGGCACAACACGGGTCGACCGATAGTCAGGGACTATTGGAACGGACGGCGGTCCGAGTAATCACCAACAATAACGAATAACGATATTTCCAAAATTAACGAATATGGAAAACTACTAAGATACGAAACTACTAAATGTAAAAGAACCACACAACGAAAGAAAAAAGAGACGAAAACATAGAAATAACGAAAATACCGAACACCCAAAAAAAAAATCATAATTACGAAAAACAAAAGAAAATGCAAACGTACTAATATTCGAAGACGAAAAGAAAACAACCGAAATGACGAACAAAGAATAAAAAAACAAAAAGCAAAACTAACGAAAAATAAATGACGAATCTTTGGAAAACGGAAATGAAAACAACGAATATACGAAATAACGTAAATTCACTTTCGTTAGTACTGAAATATTTCTGGACATTGACCAATAGCCACTCAGCGCTGTCCCTTCCCCTGAAGAGGTTTGTTCCTTCCCCCAATGAGCTTCTTTCTTATTACCTAGTGGCTCCTTGACCTCGTGTCTTTTTATCTGTTTTAGGCCCCATACACACGAGCAGACAGATTTGTTCAAATTGGTCGGACAGGCCTATTTGAACAAATCTGTCTGCTGGGGACGTATTGGTTTGATCGTGTACACACAATCAAACCAAAATCCCCGCCGGCAGACGGCGCGCTGACGTGGCGGTGACGAGTAGTGTGTCGAATAAACGTAAAATGTATTTTAACAGGATTACGAATGCAATAAAATCTACAAAAGAACGTTGTTACAATCAAATGAAATTAGACACGAAAATACGAATGATCATAATGCAACGAAGATATATTTCTTACGAAAATATGAAAGCGGCATGATGAAAAATATAATGTAAATACGAATATCAAAACATAAAAAAACGGAAACGGAAAAAAAAGTGTTACGAAAATACTAAAGAGTACGAATACGATAACTATAGTCTTACAAAATTACGACTCGTTACGAATCACGATAAACGAACAGAAACTAAACAGAAATAAACACTTTTTTTGCTGTGCACATGTCTAATAATGACAGTTATACCTTTTAGTAAATGACTGTAATACCAACTGTCACCACAGACAGGAGTATTGTAGAGATGTATGGTACCATAGTGCTTAGGCATTCAATTTCTACGTTGGTGCTGCACCAAATCACGTAGCTAGTATGTGATCTGGCACCTCCAGATAGTGGGCACGCGAGAGCACCATCGGCAACTTGCCACGGCTGTGATTTTACACAGCAGATGCCAATCAGCGAGTACCGGCGAATAGATTACCCATCAGAGCACCCACTGATCGTCTGGAACACACAAACAACAGGACTCTGCCTATGTATGTACTGATTGGCACTGATAAGGTGGCACTTATATGCAGCACTGATAGGCATTTTTTTCATTGGTGCCTGTTCACATCAATGCAGCTCGTTTTTAGAAAAGGTAAAATGTGCTACTTTGGACCAGTTGGAGTGAATAAATCATCAACACAAATAAATGCGAAAAAACTGTAACCAGTGGGTGTAATAAGCACACAGTCCAAATCATACAGTCCCAAAAAACGTGAAGGTCCAAAACTTAAGGAACCACAATGGCACAGATAGCAATCTCACACAGTTGCACTCACTTGTATAAAATACTCCTCGAACGCCGAGTTCGTAAGCCCTACACAATCGATGTGTGAGTGCTAGTCCCCTTCTGTTTCCGGATTCAGGATTGGAGCATTAGGTACACCACTCCCTGTAAGCAGGAAGACAAATACAGTAATCATGGAAAATTTGCACTAATTTCATCTAACAAATGTGAGTTTTTTACCTGTTTTACAATAAATGTTTGCCCTACAGGATTACGCTATGTATGCCTATTTTTTTAATTACCCCTACTATCCACCGAGTATCCATCTAGGTGATGATCTGGAAACAGAAGGGGACTAGATTGGACCCACACATCGATTGAGGGCTTACGAACTCGGCGTTCATGGAGTTTTGCCCACAGGGCCGTCATCAGGGGGGTACCCAGGGGCCCGGATGGGAACCACCCTAAAAAAAAAAAAAAAAAAAAATATTTTTCTTAGAGGTCCGGAGGTCCCCAGGGGCCCGGAGGCCACCAGTGCCCCAGATGGCAAGCCCTTTTTTTTCTTTCTTTTTTATAAAAAAATATATTTTTTTATAAAAAAATATATTTTTTTTAATATATTTTTCCTTTTTTTTTTTATTAAAGGGCCAATTTTTTTTTTTTTTTTTTTTTTTTTTTAGAGGTCCGGAGGTCCACAGGGGCCCGGAGGCCCCCAGGGCACCGGATGGCAACCCCCCTTTTTTTAATTTATTTTCTATAAAAAAAAAAAAAAATTATTTTTTTTTTATTTTTTTTTTTATTTTTTTTTAGGGGTCTAGGGGCTCATAGGCTACCAGGGCCCCAGATGGTAACCCCCTCTTTTTTATTTATTTTTTTATAAAAAAATATATTTTTTAATATATTTTTCTTTTATTTTTTATTAAAGGGCCAATTTTTTTTCTTTTATTTTTTTTAGAGGTCCGGAGGTCCACAGGGACCTGGAGATCCCCAGGGCCCCAGATGACAACCCCCCTTTTTTTATAAAAAAATATATATTTGTATATATATATATATATAATTATTATTAAATGGCCCAGAGGTCCCCAGGGCCACCCCTTTTTTATAATTTTTTATATTATTTTATTTCTTTTTTTTTAATATATAGATTTATTTTTAATAAAGGGCTCAGAGGTCCACAGGGCCCCATGTGTCAAACCCCCTTTTTTATAATTGTATTTTTTATTTTTGTTTATATATTTTTTTTATATTTTTATTTTATTTTATTTATTTTTATTTTTTATTAAAGGGCCCAGAGGTCCACAGGGCCCTGGAAGGCAACCCCCTTGTTTTTTTTTTATATAAATGTTTATTTCTTTTTATATATATATATATTTTTTTATTTTCTTTTTTTTTTTTTAAAGGGCCCAGAGGTTTCTTTTTATTAAAGGGCCCAGAGGTCCCGAATGGAAAGCCCCCTTTTTTTGTAATTTCCTTTTATAAAAAAAAAAATGAGGTCCCCAGGGCCCCAGTTGGCAACCACCCTTTTAAAAAAAATAATAATATAATATATATATATTATATATATATATATATATATATATTTATATATATATATATAATATATATATATATATATATATATATATATATATATATATATATATATATATATATATATATTTATTTATTTTAAAAAGGGTGGTTGCCAACTGGGGCCCTGGGGACCTCATATATATATATATATATTTTCTCTCTTTTTTTCTTTTTATTTAAGGGCACAGAGGTCCCCAGGGCCCCGGATGGCTACCCCCCTGTTTTATATATATTTTTCTTTATTTCTTCCTTTTGTAAATGGCCCCCTTCCGCTTCTCAATTCGCGGCAACAACCCCCCCCCCCTGCTTCTCAATTTCATGCGGCAGCACCCCCCCCCCCCCCCCTATGTACATTATGATTGCTTTGCCTGTCTTTGCACCTCCAGACACAGAGGTGTGTACAACATTTCATTTCTTGGTGGTGGGAGACACTATTATCACATAAGAACTTTCAGACATTTGTCTCAGCAAGTTTTGGACCTTCACATTTTTTGGGACTGTATGATTTGAAATGTGTGCTTATTACACGCACTGATTACAGTTTCTTTGCATTTGTTTGTGTTGATGCATTTAAGGTTATCACATATTCACTTTGTCATTTGTTTCACTGTTTTATTATTAAATATTTCTTATTGATCAAGTGGGCATCCAATAATAACCCTTCCCCACCCAAGTTTAATTCCCCTAAATAAAAAACAAAACAAAGCTGTAAGGACTGATTCCTGTCTACGGAGTGAATGGAAAATTCATGTGCCTGGCTGTGCAGGGTGGGAGATAACCATATTCACCAGTGGCTCCTAGGGGGGTAGCACTACATACATTTATGACAGAGTTTTGTGTATAAAATGCAGTCTCCTTATCCTACAAAAAATCATCAAAAGCACATCAAAAACACACCAAAAAAATCACACTGAAATTCAGATGAAATTGCAACTGCATTAGTTTGGATCTAGCGGTATTCTCTGTGGTGACTACCCTCATAAATGCAGCACAGCATGGCACGTATTTAAAAAAGGGTCTGGTGCTACTTGGTGCGATTGCAGTTCGATTTTGGCCCATAAACTTCAATGTAAATGAGAAGTCCAGCTTGAGCTTGTTTGACTGGGCTTTTCCAATGGGTCACAGAAGTGCAATTTATTTGAAGGCTGCACTCTGCTGACGTCACTGGAATCAGTCTAGGCACCACGTCATCACATCAATAAAGTCTGGATCCACCAGGTGCCTGGACTGATACCTATCTCAGCCTCTCAGTGAGCCCCTGAGAGCCTAAGACGGCCGCTCCCCACCCCTTCCCAGATCAGCACTCCAGTGAGCATGGAGGAGCAGGGAGGAGAGCTGCTGATTGACATTCAGCAGTTCTCCACATAGGGATCTGTGAGAACCGAGCCATCGACAATGTTCAATGGCTCGGTTCTCAGTGCAGAGTTGTCGGGGGACAGATGCTGCATCCACTAGGTAAGCATAAATGGCCACAAAACAACAACAACAAAAAGAAGTAAAGAAAAAAATATATATATAAAAAAAAAGGGGGTAGCCATCCGGGATCTCTGGGCCCTTTAATAAAAAAAAAACATTTATAAAAAATACATAAAAAAGGGAGGTTGCCATCTGGGGCCCTGGGGACCCCTGGGCCTTTAAAAAAAAAAAAATATATATATATATATAAACAAAAATAAACATTTATAAAAAAAAAGGGGGGGGGGGTTGCCACATGGGGCCCTGGGGACATCTGAGCCCTTTAATAGAAAAAAAAAATATATATATATATTATATATATATATGTAAAAAAAAATCATAAAAAAAGGGGGGGTTGCCATCCGGGGGCCCTGGAGACCTCTGGGCCCTTTATTAATAATAATAATAAAATACATATATATATATATATATAATATATATATTATATATATAAAACATATTTTTCTTATAAAAAATAAATAAAAAAAGGGGGGGGTTGCCGTCCAATGGTAAGCCCGGCCCTGACAACAACCCATACTTTTCTTTTAAGAAACATCCAGCATCCAATCTCCCTCCGTTTCCAAAAAATGCAGTACTGTAGTATCAAAATCATCAAAAATGCAACCAAGTCAGGCCGCGTACACACGATCGAATATATCTGCTGAAACTGGTCCGATGGACCGTTTCAGTGGACATATCCGATCGTGTGTACTGGTTAGCGGACATGTTTTCTCAGCGGACAAATTTCAAAGCATGCTTTGAAATTTGTCCGCCGGAGACATGTCCGTCGGATATGTCCGCTGGTTAGTCAGCGTCACCGCCACGTCACTGCGTCCTCAGCCTGAGGGGATTTTCGTCCGATGGTGTGCACACGCCATCGGACCAAAATCCGATGAGACATATCTGCTGGAAACGGTCCGTCGGACATGTTTGAGCCGACATGTCTCATCGTGTGTATGCGGCCCGACACTTAAAATCAGATCAAATTGCAGCTACACTAGTGTGAACCTAGCCTTAGGCACATTTTATTCTAAGATCAGTGACAGTATTGCCACAATTCGCAGAGATTACTGGTGCTGTGATGTGGCTTCTGGGTCCCGTGATGTGTGGTTACACCCTTGCTTAGCACATGCAAAAACCTGACAAGGGTTCCCTATTTCATCCAAAACAAAAGAAAAAGTTTTGGCTTTAGGTACAGACATAAGATGTGAACAGAGATTAGGCAGATAAACACAATATATTATTCTATGGCTACTAGAATGACTAAAGTATCTGTGTTATGTCACTGTTTAGTACACCTGCCAAGACTAAATAATGTTTCAGAGTAATGTTCTGTTTATGTGGGAAACGTATGAATAGCATGTTACTTGAAAAACCACATTGTTTCCGTTTTACTTAATGTAAACTTAGCGCTCCCATCACATCATTTATACATTTTGTGGGTGACGGTTGTGGTTAGGTTTCAGAGTTAACTCAATTAAAAATATTCTAAAAAAATATCTTTAACCACTTCCATACCAGGCACTTACGCACCTTCCCGCCCAAGCCAATTTTCAGCTTTCAGCACTGTCGCAATTTGAATGACAATTGCGCGGTCATGCTACACTGCACCCAAACAAAATTGGCGTCCTTTTTTCCCCACAAATAGAGCTTTCTTTTGGTGGTATTTGATCACCTCTGCGATTTTTTTTATTTTTTTTATTTTTTGCGCAACAACTAAAAATAGAGCGAAGATTTTGAAAAAAAAAGAAAGTTTTTATTTTTTTCTGTTAATTTTTTGTAAATGAGTATGTTTTCTCTTTCAATTACGGGCACTGATATGGTGGCACTGATGGGCACCGATGAGGTGGCACTGATGGGCACCGATGAGGTGGCACTGATGGGCACCGATGAGGTGGCACTGATGGGCACCGATGAGGTAGTTTTTTTGGTTCTGATGGCACTGATAGGCGGCGCTGGTATGGTGGGGCACTGGATGGGGCGGCGCTGGTACAGGGGCACTGATGGGCGGCACAGGTGGGCACTGATGGGCGGCACAGGTGGGCACTGATGGGCGGCACAGGTGGGCACTGATGGGCGGCACAGGTGGGCACTGATGGGTGGCACGTGTGGGCATGATGGGGTGGCACAGGTGGGCATGATGGGTGGGCCCTGGGCATGGATTGG